>VDFB02072274.1:90306677-90537538 GCA_007258455.2 Sequoia sempervirens | reverse complement strand
GATTCAAGACTTTTAGTCAATGTTGTGGAATAGAAGAAAAAATAATCATTTATTTGCCACCATAATGAAAAGTTAGCAATTACATTTGGTTTGTTAAACATGGCCCCTAGTACAACTATTAGAGTTGTTAAAAACCTTCGAGTATGTTTTGATTTTCACACTGCATCTAAATTCATCTCCAAGATTGTTGCAAGAGAAATTGTTCTGAGAGATGTGAACCATTTCCATCATTTTAAACAGGGACAATTTTCTTGTGGAGAATATTGGTGATGCTAAATGAAACAATCTAAAAAATAGGCTTACACTATAATAATGTGCACTACATCAGATATCCAGTAATAACAAAGGGACATCCATCAAAGCATAACAAGGGATTTTTTTTGTCATATGTTGTAGTTACAAGTGCCCTGCTAGACATACATGAAAATAGGGAAGCAATATACACAAGGCAAGCAAACTATTTCAAAAAAATGCCTCAAAGAAATGTGATATTTCTTTTTATAGTTTAACCGCGATACCGCACCATTTTGACATGATCCTTCTGATGATGTGGGATGTTACCGCTACATCGCACCGTTATTGCTCGACCTTCACAGTAATGTGAGATGTTACCACTACACTACACCGTTATTGCTTGGCCTTTATCATAATGCAAGATGTTACCGCTACACCACACCGTTATTGCTCGGCCTTCATGGTAATGTAGGATATTATTGCTACACCACACTGTTATTGCTCAGCCTTCGCGGTAATGCAGGATGCTATCGCTACATTACACCGTTATTGCTCGGCCTTCGCAGTAATGTGGGATGTTACTGCTACACTGCACCTTGTCTTCTTGGATTTTGTGGGGATGTGGGAGAAGTATTTGAGTTATCGCCATACCACACATTTATTACTCAACCTTCACGATAATGTGGGATGTTACTGCTACACCACACCTTTTCTTCTTGGCTCTTGCGGTATGGTGGTATTATGAAACTTGTCACAACAATCTTATGAAACTTGTCATGACCATCTACTACCTTGACACATCAGTCTTGTGAAACTTGTCAATATTTATGGCCACCTTTTAAATTACATTCAGATCTATAAGGAAACTATCCTATAGGGATGACAATCCCAAGAAACATGTTGATGCAGAGCAAGGAGGCCTTCAATCAACCAAACTCAATTTCACTTGATTTAAATAAAGCTTTTAGCCTTCAAACTCTATATAGGGTGAATCTATTCAAACTTCACAATTCTTCCTTGTAGGTTTGCATACCTATCTTTTTTTATCATAACTCACAATCTATCTAACAAACCCTCAATCCATACTCCATTTCAAACACCTATTAATGTCCTCTTAAACATATCTCAAAACCACTAATGGTCACTTTGGACCAAATCCCTCAAAATAGGGCTTCAACATTGTCCTGGACCTACAATTAGGTCACTTTTCCAAAGGAACCCCTCCTAAAACTCACTACCAACCCAAAAATCTTGTGGAAAGTCTTCAACCAGATACTCTCCAAATCTTCAACTTTTACCACCAGGAGAGCCCTCCAAGTCACCCTTTTACCAAACCCTCATCCTAACCATTTACCAGTAGGGTTTATTGAAAATCTATGGTCCTGGCCTCTAAACACTTGGTCAACTCCTCAAACATACTCAAATATGTCTGCAGAAACTCAATTCATCACCAAAAACTACTTCCCCCAAATTTTACACCTTTTACCACACTCAAACCTCTATATTTCATTCAAAATCACACAATTTCTCATCTAGAGCTTCATGCCCAAACTTAAAAATGACCTCCTTTGCTCACCAAACCTCTTTAAACACCCAATCCTACCTACTTGGGCCATTCCACCAAGACACATTATGTAAAATAGATGGAATGGCCATTTAATGCATGTTTAAGCCCTCAAACCCTTGAATTGGATATACACAAGCAATTTCAAGAAAACTAGTATAAAATCCTTCAAATGCAATATAAACCTCTCAAACTAAATGCAAGATGTAGTTAATTCATGCCTCCAATGAGTTCCTAAGGTTTTAGAACAATCTTGTCACTGTACGATACCGTACAGGCCTACAAACAGAGATGTTACATAGAAATTTCCAGAAAACAATGAGTTCTTATTAGTTTTTTGCTTCCAAATCACCAAGAGAGATGTACAATGAGATCCTCCACATATATAAAACTTTTACCTCCTAAAACAACTAACATAACTTCCCAAAATTGACTTTTGAATAGTGTGACTGTTGATCTTCCACAAATTTGTAATTTTGCAACTTTACAACATTTCAACTTTTTGCAATTTGAACTCTCAAACACCTAGTAACCTCTAACAAGACTCATTACAATATAAAATGGTCTAAATGACCTTATTCAATGCAAAATGACTCAAAATACCCTAAAGCCTACTTATTAATGACCTCGTTTGACAACATTTACCCAAAGGTGCCCCTGCACCACATGGAAACGGTTACACCAATAAATAGTTAACTAGAAACCATGAATTTTCAATGCATAATGGAGAATATATAGAGAGTTAAGTCAGTAAACAAACATCCTTGGAGAATTTTCATCAAAAGTATGACAATCTAAGAGCTCGTAGTAGAAAATCATATACCCTCAAATACCTAACAATCATAATAGACCTAGTGATAGCTTTCAGAGTCATAAGAATAAATTCATAAGAGAATAGATGCAAGAGCATGAAAAGACACTAAGATGGAAGGGCATTTGGTAGAGTTGAAGAATCATACCTGTAGTGAGATGGTAGGGAGAACAAAGTAATTTACAATTAAGAGCATCATGGCAGTTTCTCAAGTGATTATATTTGGGCAAGGAGAGAACTTAGTGACAACATTACCATCAAAACAATAAGGATACTCAAAACCCTACCAAACCTTAGGGACTTTTTCATCACCTTGTAGAGACTCAAACATGCATGAAAATATTTCACAGAGACTAAAATCATCTCTATTTTTGATGATCACAAAAAGTAACAAAATTTAGATTTACAAGTGATGAAAAGTACATGGAAATTATATTATGCTGAGTTTATTTAAAAAAAAAACTTAATCATTAACTATCCATTACAATCTAACAAAATAGAAATATACAATTAAATATTATGATTAACAAAATGATAATTTTAACGATTATCTTAAGGTAGACAAAAAAATTTGTGCAAGTGAAAAATACTAATCTTAGATTATTCTAAACAGATAACATTTTCATTTACATTATTTACAAGCAGAAAATTTTTAGATCCGTCCAACTAAACAAAATCAAATCAAATTTGCAACAATCTCAAAGATCTGAAGGTTTAAAAATCTGATATTTTTAGATCTATTCTTGGGTGTATCCTGCAAACTTCATCATAGAAGGATGGGTCATCACCTCATTTAGACTTGGATGTGGAACTACCTTTGTTGTTTCCATAGAATCCAAAATAGGCCTAACAAATGTTGGAATAAATAACCTTGTAAACACGCAAAAGAAAAGCTAAATCAGTAGTAATTTACTAATTTTCATTCAACTTCTCTGTAATCATTTGAAGTACCTGATTCTATTGTACTTTAAATATTTACAATATGAAGTTTAGCTATTCAAATAGCTTAAATAATTTTAAGTTATAAAATTGATAAATAGGCTTTACCAATTAAAAAAAATTCCACTTCTAAAATTTTAAATATCTTTACTATATCTATTTACCATTGTTAGAGAGTTGCTAACTGTGAATTGTCCTCTATCCTATAGGAATGAGAAAGGAAGAACATTGTGAAATAGTGATTGAATCATAACAAACAGTCCAAAAACAATGAAAGTTACTGTCAAATGGTGACAAAGATCTATCCTCTAAGTCATTTGCACATGGTGATTGAGAACACAGTGAGTAAGAAGTAAAGGAGCACTAGATCATAGCACTACAAAATGGTCATGAGTTATGCAATGAACTTCACATTCTTTTGATCACAAAACACAATGAGTAAGAAGTAAAAGAGAATTATATTATAGCACTGCAAAATGGTCATGAGTTATGCAATGAACTTCACTATTCTTTTGATCACAAAGGAGATTGAGATAATAATTGACATACTGATGTGCACATAGAATGTTCATGGAGTGAAAAATTCCTTACAAAGCAAAAAATCAAAGCTATCCTCGATTATGGCTAACAACAAGATCTATAGGCCGAGGAAGTTCTTCATGGATGAAATTGGGAATAAACTTTAGAATGGAAAAGAGAGTGGAAAAGTAGAATTTGATGAAACTCTTGCAAAGTTCAGGTTAATGACCAATGCTTTTGTTCATTGTTATGATGGGAAATATTTTGAATAGTTATCCCAGAATAAAGGATTTTACTATGATTTTGAGAGCATCTTCTATACAACAGGCTGTATTAGATCAAATAAATGAAGCAAACAATTGTGAAAGAGCTATAAATTTTGAATTTGAAACAATGGTGTCTTATTATAGACTAAAAATCTAGTAAGGCCGAATTTTGTCAATTGTTGCTTGGGTAAAAAATCAAAGCTATCCTCGACACCTGGTAAAGTTATGGCTAATAGCAGGATCTACAGGCTGAGGAAGTTCTTCATGGATGAAATTGGGAATAGAATTCAGAATGGAAAAGTAGAATTTGATGAAACTCTTGCAAAGTTCAAGTTAATGACTAATGCTTTTATTTATTGTTATGATGGGAAAGATTCTGAATAGTCATCCCAGAATAAAGGATTTTACTGTGATTTTGAGAGCATCTTCTATACAGCAGGTTGTCTTATATCAAATAAATGAAGCAAACAATTATGAAAGACAACAATTTTGAATTTGAAACAATGGTGTCTTATTTATAGACCCCCCTAATGATTTGCTCCTAGAATAAGGTATAGCAATTTAGAATTTGAAAACTATGGTATATGAACAATTATTTAGCCTATCTTTTATGCTACAACAAATAACTACAGGCTAGAACATATCCATTTCAGCATAAAATACTAAGTGCAATTCACCTCAAACTTTGTTGTACCTGAGTATGACGGTACCTGAGCTTCTGGTGTTTCTAGACGGAACCTATAGTGGAAAAGTGAAGTCTCCATCTGAAGGAACATCTTCAGAGCTCTTCCCTGAAATGAGGGTTGAAAACATTAGAAGAAAAGCAATACCATAATTCTAAAGTAACAATTTGTATCAAGCCAAATGTTAGAAAGTATAATTAAAAAGACAAATCCTTACAATTGGACCTCAAATTGGACTAAGAAAATTTATGAGTTTATCTTTAGAATGTAGGAAATTTCTCTATTAGAGCTTCACGACCTCAAATTGGATCTCAAATTTGACCAATAAAATTTATGATTTTATCTTTAAAATGTAGGAACTTCCTCTATCAGAGCTTCACTACCTCAATTTGGATCTGAAATTGATCCAGCAAATTTATGATTCTATCTTTACAATGTACAAACTTTCTCTATCGGATATTAAAGATCTCAGGTAGGATGTCCAATTGGACAAGCAGATTATGATTTTATCTTTAGAATAAAGGAACTTCTTCTCTCAGATATTTGGAAATTCCTACAGTCAGGTTCTGCTTCCAACTGAAAGCACCCAAAAGTGTTTCACACTGGCTCAAGGTACTCTCCAACCTGGTTATGACATTGATAGCAATCCAATTTTTCCTAAACCATCCATACCTAAATGTTGCATCACAATCTATTCTTCCTGCACATAAAAATGCCACATATTAACCCCTTCTAAACAAAACTAAAAATCATCATAAAACCATAATTAATAAATCATTTTAGCTTTAGAAGGAATCCGATGTCATTTACTATCAAAACAAAAACTATATAAATCACAAAAAATTCATGAAGCAATCCATCCAAAGAGAAAATAAACAATGTAAGGATTTGAGCAATATAAGTTCAAAGGGTTATGTTGTAACAGTAATGGAATCACCATAAGAGCACAATAGAGAAACAAATTCTTGTGATTGTAATTATGCGATCCATAACTCTATTGTTCATGTGGCATAGTTGTGCTATAACAAATACATGATGCATTCATCTGTGACCCAAGTTTAATGTGGTTATGTTGTGATAGAAATGGAGGCACTCATATGGGCACAATTCATGTACAAATCATTGTCATCCCAATTAGGTTTCAATCATCATTGGGTGCATTCAAGTTGACTCAAGTTTAACAAGTTACAATGTAATGATAGCATGATCCAAGAGCGATTACCTCTTGTTGCAATAAAGAGCCTATAACTCTGGTTGATATGTAGAGTGGTTGTTTTATATCAATTATGTAGTGCATTCAAGCAGAACCCATGTTAAATGTGTTATTCTAGAGAGTGATCAAGATTTTCTAAACCTTATGAATGTTACTTAAAAGTGTACAACTTAAACTAAAAACCAAGTTTCTTACATACTTGAATGTAATCTTGGGTTACCACGAACTATAATAATGTGATCTGCGAATAACCATTATGGAAAGTACTAAAGCAAGACCCATGCTATATAGGATAAATTTCCTTGATCAAGTTTACATACCTTAATGATCAAACACAAGCTTCCCACACACTCTAGGATACAACCCAAGATCATACCACAACCCTGTCAAGACAACTAATTTTTTGACCCAAGATTTAAGGTTGTTTTTTAGTACCAACATAAGCATTGGTAAGAGCATGAATAGGGTACAAACCCTAGGCCTTCGTAGAAACATAAACAATAACTCTAGCGGATTAGTGAGGTTACAATACCAGAAAGATTGAGACATTGTAGCCAATAACAAGCACACTATGTAGCTCAATGAAATTTGTAAATACAATCCATGTAAGAAGAATGACAGTCACTTGAGGTGTGACAGTCAAAAAGAGGTTGAGCAATGACAAGATAATAAATCTCAAACCTTGCATAGTAAAGTGGATATTTTAACAGCGAGTTTCATTACTCCCTTTCTGACCTTAAGGGTTTTTCAAATGCTTTTGACAGTGTTAAACAAGGCAAATACAATCAGGGAATTCATTTTCAAATGAAGTAACAATGGTAATCATAGGTTCAATGTTTCTTCTTAGCCATTGTATAATGGAGGTAGTGGATTGCATATTTGAGCAGTGTTTTGAGACTCGTCAAAGATGGGAAAATAGTGAATAATACCTTGTGGACTGTGAAGTAGTGACAATAAGGTTGAAGGATCTTAAGACCCACAATACCATGAAACAATGAGTCCCCTGTAGTAAGTAAGTAGGCAGTCTATAGGGCATAGTTTGATTTTATAGAAGGATGCTCATGAAAGGAATCTTCATGTGAATGTGCAATATCCAGTCTTAAAGGAAGTTAGCAAAGCAGTAAATGTGCAAGAAAATAAAATCGTACACAACAAACAATTCACAATGTTATCTTGCATAATGCCTTGAGTTTGAAGACAAAAATCTCATTGTATCTTGATGAAAGTAGTGACCTTAATGGTAAATCACTGGAAACCATGATTTTAAAACATGTTATTGTGCTTATGGAGGCAAAATTTTAAGCAAGGCAGTGAGTGGTGGTTTGGAACAATGGCAAGCATGAAGGACTTGCTTTATATGCATACTATGCAGTCTAGCTTAAGTCAACGTGCTTAGAAGAGATTGAAGGTGGATTATGAAACTCAAGGGTTACCATGATAAGGATTAAAGAAAAGATTGAGATCTATTTAAAAACCACGGTCATGAAGATATTAAAGATGTCACATGCAAAACCCTAGTAGCTGGAGTAATGAATATAGTGCCAAAGAGGACAATGTGTTGGGGGCAGATTTAGGAGATCTCCACATTATCTAATCACAGGAAAATACATCATTTATTTATTTTTTTAAATTAAAAGAAATCATTCTAAACCCTATATAGGATACATTGATACTTCGAAAGCATCTGAAGAAATTTGAGATTATGCAAATATATGTCAATTAAATACTTGGATTACAAACAGTAGTGCGGACAATGTAACCCTTGTTGAGCAGAGCAGGAATGGGATAAGCAACACTTCTCCTTACTATTCTCTGTCATTCTTTACTGAAACACTTCTCCATTTTGGCGGGCTACAGGCATGAAAATAATATTTCGAAGAAGGTTTTAGAATATGCTTATTAAAATGAAAACTCCATTCTGGTGTGCTATGCCTGAAAATAAGATTTTGACGAAAGTTTTAGGGTATGTTTATTAAAGTTTTAGAGTATTTTGGCAGGTTATATTCTTGATTCCTTAAATGATTTATTGAAATGGATTGTGACTAAATAAATGACTAACTATTTAGTGATTTTAATTTGTGTGACTAAATAATTTTTAGTCAACGACCAAATTACTCATTTATTTACTCATTTATAGTTTAGTTGCAAAAAATTAGTAGAATTTAGTCACTTTTAGTTGTTGTGACTAAAATTTTTAGTCACCTAGTCATTTATTTGCCAAATTCTACTAGTGAATGAACTGTAATTGTGTGTATGAAATATTGGATGAATTTAGATAAAATCAAACACATATTAATAAGACATTAAATCAAAAAGCTGAAAAAGAAACAGAATATGCAAACCGTAACAGCAGCTTCCCGAAACCATCTTATCTTCCTCTAACTTCAGCGTTTTGTTGTTTCCAAATGGCTCTCAGATCAGCAAATGGAGCTCAACAAAATGACAGCATGAAGGACGAGATAAAAATGAAAATGCATAATATGCTAAATGCAAAGCTATGCTAAAATCTGAATATTGCTAGAATATGAATATTGTTGGAAGATTTTGAAGGTTGATTGTTGGTTGCTCAATTCTGCAGCATAATGATGTGACGAAGAAGAATGATAGAGATGGATTGAAAGATCGAAGATGGATTTTGGCAGAATGAGGATGTCTGAAGAAGATTCCATCCAAATGGCTTGTGAAAGGTTTGATTTATAGAGTTTTCGAAAGGATTTGATTCGCTGATTTGATTAACGGCCCGGATTAAGTTTGTTCGAACGGACGGTGGGATATTTTTGAAAGTGGAGAGGGAGATAGAAGGTTTCCCTTTCCTTCAATTTTCATCATTGAGTTTCGAAGGGAAACTTCCATTTTGAAGGATGAGTTGAGAATTTGGAAGGGTGAGTTTAGAATTTGGAAGGGTGAGTTAAAATTAAATAAATTAAATTTATTTAATTTGGAAGTGGAGACGGATATGGCAACTCGCATAATTATATAAATTATATTTAATTATGTTTTAAAAATGAAATTAGAGTGAGGAAAATATTAAAAAAGATATTTAATATTTAATTTAATTATGGGGTGAAGGGAATATTCCATTATTTGAATATTTAAATATTCAAACTTTGGAATGATGTGATAATCAAATATAAATAAATTATGAAAATTTATTTGATTTAATTGAGAAGAATATGGGAAAGGGTAATTAATTAAATAAAGTTATTTATTTAATTAATGTAGAAGAATCATAAGAATGAACAATATAAATAAATAGAAGTCATCATCTTCTTTTGAGGTTGAGTAGATAGGATGGCGTTTGCGTGCTCTGCAAGCCGAGCTAGGGCGACCGTGCCCTAGCTCGTTCTCTGTGTGTTGCTCGCTTCTGCGTTGTGGGGGGGGGTTTTTTGAAGCTATCGGGGCTGTGGTGGTGGGGTTTTTTTCTTTTCTAGAGGCCTTCTTGCTACTGTTTGGGTGGCTTGTGGGTGGAAGGGTTTTGATCCTGCCCTTGGGGTCTTTTCTTTTTTCCATTTCTTGCTAAAGTGTCCTGGGGGTTTGCATGCCTGCTGGGGATCTTGTTTTTTGCTATGCCGGGTGGGGAAACATCCGGGGTTAGCCCCAAATTGGATTTCCGTTCAGCATTTGGTTCGAAGCCTTCGGCGCATGGGGTGAATGTTTTTGATAATACGCTATTTTCTTCAGAGATGGAGATGAATGATCTAGGATCGGTTAATGGTTCCCGAATTACGAAGATTAATGGGTGTGTGGAAAGATGCAAAGAGCGACCGAAGCTGATTATCCCGATGGAAATGCTTGCAGATGATATTGAATACTATTCAAGGCACTCTTTTTATTGCAAGTTCATGGGCTTGAGAGTCTCGCTGCATTTTTTGGAATCCTGGGCTCAACGGACTTGGATGCCGGAGGGGGAGATGGAGATTAGGCTCCTTGCGAACAACTTTTTTATGGTCTCTTTTGATTGCATGGCAGATCGGAATAAGGTCTTCGAGGGTGGCCCCTATTTTTATAACCAGGTGGGTTTGTTTATCAAGCCATGGCATGCTGGCTTCAACCCGACTGAGGCAATACCGAGTCGGATTCCAGTTTGGGTTCGGTTGCCATGGTTTCCAGTTGAGTGTTGGAGGGATGACGTGTTGCATTTGGTGGCTTCAATGCTCGGTAAACCTATTGGGTCTTCACAACAGACGCAGTATAAAAAGGTAATGACTTTTGCTCGTATCTGTGTAGAAATTGATTTAAGCAAGCCACTACCAGATTCTGTTGAAGTGAGTGTTGGATCATATACTTGGGTTCAACAGCTAGATTACGAAACCCTACCTTTTCGGTGTCGCCTTTGTCATGAATATGGTCACTTGCAGCGTAGATGCCCTAGGGCTAAGCCTGTGGGGCCCCAACCTTCTCAGCCTTCTCGTAATCCTCCTAGGACTGATAATGGTAAGGAGCCTATTCCGGGTGATGGTAATGGAGATGATGGTTATGTCCCTGTTAAGGCTCGCAATAGGAATCGGGGCCAGAAGCGGACCTTGAGGGAGAGGCAGGATGATGAAACTTTTAATAGGTTTGAGGTGCTGGATGATCTCAGCCAGGAGGAAGTGAATCCGGGGTTGCTGAACTTGGATCAGGGAACTTTGGGTACAGGACAGGATGGGCCACCATTGGTGGCCATGCAGGATGTGCAGGAGATTGGGGTTGGGCAGATGGATACAGATCAACAATTGATTGTCCAGACTGAACAAGAATCTTCTATTGGAGCTTCGAAGAGTGGTGGAGGTGGCTCCCCATTGCCCCTGAAAGGTGGCAAGGATGTGGGGAAGAGCTCTTTGGCCTCCTCTCGTTTAGGTATTCAGCAAAATGAACTGAAGAAAGGGGTTGGTGACAGGACTTCCAAGCTGGGAAGGAAAAAGGATATGGAGAAGATTAAATTAACTGGGGAAACTTTGGTGGAGTCAGGGTCAGTCAAGACTCTTGATTCACATTTTTCATGCCCCCAGAAATGATTGTTCTCTCATGGAATGTAAGGGGCTTGAACAGTGGCCCTCGACAAAAAGTTGTTCGTGATTTGGTTAGGAATCATTCTCCGGATGTTCTTTTTCTTCAGGAGACTAAATTATCTGTAGATAATATGTTGGCCATGGCTCCTAAGCTGTGGAAATATGGTGAATGCCAGTGTGTGGGGGCTCTTGGTGCTTCTGGAGGGGTGGCTTGCTTTTGGAACCCTCGGAAGATTTTCCCCCTATGGTGGATGTCCTCTAGATCCTCTATATCCCTTGTCGCCTCTTGGTATGAGACTGGTGAGTGTATTCTCCTCTCTAATGTGTATGCTCCTGTTGAGTTTCTGGGTAAACAACTTCTATGGTCCCATCTTCGTTTTGTTCGTAGCTTAGCTCCTTACCATCCGTGGGTTATGGCTGGCGATTTTAATGCTATTGTGGAATTGTCTGAGAAAAGAGGTGGAATTCCTAGGTTGGAGCCTTCTGCTCTGTTATTCAGAGATAGCATTTCTGAATTAAATCTTATTGATGTTCTACCTAGTAATGGTCGCTTCACTTGGAATAATAGGAGAATTGGTGAGAGTTGTGTTGCTGAGAGGCTAGATCGTTTCTTGGTTTCCTGTTATTGGGTTGGAAACTTATGGTCCACTCGATCTGAAATTCTTGATTGGAGAGGTTCTGATCATTGGCCTATTAAGCTTAGTATTATCTCTGCACGGGGGCCTCGGTCTCCCTCATTCAAGTTCCAGCTTATGTGGTTACGGGATCCCACTCTTCATGATTATGTGGCTGAGTGGTGGCGGATTGGTAGACCAACTTTTGGTACGGCAATGTACACATTCTCCAAGCTTCTTCAGTTTGTCAAATATCAGCTTAAAGGTGGAATCGGCAATGTTTTGGTAATATCTTTCATGCTAAGGTTGCCGCACAGGAGGAGTTGAATAATATTACGCGGTTGATTCGTGAGAATGGGGCCTCTGAGGATCTTCTAAGGGAGGAGGCTAAGACTTTGAAAGTGGTTGAGGAATTTGAATTGCGGGAAGAAATCTATTGGAAGCAAAAGGCCCGGGTTGAATGGTTACAGGAAGGAGATAAAAACACCGCCTTCTTCTTCAATTCTGTGAAGGATAGGAGGCATGGTAATTCCATTCCTTTTCTGGTGAATGATAGGGGTGAACGTCTTGCCTCGTTTCAAGAAATCTCTGCTGAGGCATCTCAGTATTTTGCTACTTTATTTAGGGAGGATTCACAAGGGGGCTCTGTTGAGGAAGCACAGGTTCTTTCTTGTATTCCTCAGTTGGTCTCCAGGGAGGCGAATGAGTATTTGATGAAAGATATCTCTCTTGATGAGCTGGAGGGGATTGTGTTTCAGATGAAGAAGGGTAAAGCTCCTGGTCCCGATGGTTTCCCGATTGAATTTTTTCAGGAATTCTGGGATATCATAAAGTTGGATCTTCTGGCTGTTGTCCTTGAGTCCCAAAGGAATAAACAGATGCTTCGTGCTCTGAACTCCACCTTCCTTGCTCTCATACCCAAGTGTGAAGGGGCTGATAGGTTATCTCAGTTCCGGCCTATCTCTCTTTGCAATGTGGCTTATAAAATCATCTCAAAGTTATTGGCTGAGAGACTGAAGAAGTGGCTTAAAGTGTTGATTTCGGAGGAACAGAGTGGATTTGTGGCAGGTCGGCAGATTCTTGATGGGGTTGTCATTGCTACGGAGACCATCCACTCCATGGACAACTCCCATGAGAAGGCTATGTTCATTAAGCTGGATATGGCTAAGGCTTATGACAGGGTTAGATGGTCTTTTTTGCAGAAGATCCTTGTTGCTTTTGGTTTTGGTGAGGAGTGGATCCAATGGGTCATGAGCTGTGTCACATCTGTTTCCTTCTCAGTTTTGATAAATGGAGATCATTCTGAACTTTTTGGTGCCTCTAGGGGTTTGCGCCAAGGGGATCCTCTTTCTCCGTATCTTTTTCTGCTTCTTGTGGAAGGCCTTGGTCGCTTGTTGAAAAGAAGGGTGGAGCTTGGCATCATTCAAGGTTGGCGATGGGGTGGAGACTTGCCTCCGCAATCTCATTTGCAGTTTGTTGATGATACTGCCCTGATGGGGATGGCTACTGTTAGGGAAGCTACTAACTTGAGGCAGGTGTTGGACATATATCTTGTTGCTTCAGGACAATTGATTAATGAGGAGAAGTCTTCCATATTCTTCTTCAACACGCCGAGCCCCATACAGAGAAGAATTGCTAATATCTTAAGGTTTCAGATAGGGGTTCTCCCTTTGACTTATCTGGGTTTCCCAATTTCTGTTCGCCATCTTCCCAAGGGTTCTTGGCAGAATATTATTGATAAGCTCCGTGCAAAAGTTAATCATTGGACCCACAGATGGTTGTCTTTTGCGGGGCGGGTTCAGCTTCTCAAGTCGGTGGTGCAGGCTCTCCCTACCTACAGATGTATGCTTCAGGTGGCTCCGATGGGTTTTCTGAGGGAGTTGGATTCTCTTGAAAGGCAGTTCTTATGGGCGGGTAGTTTGGCTTCTTCCAAGTGGAGCCTGGTTAGGTGGGATGTTGTGTGCAGCCCAAAGCAATTTGGTGGTCTTGGTCTTCGACAGTCTGCGTTATCTGGAGTGGCTGTGGCTGCTAAGCTATTTTGGAGATGGTGTGTGGAACAGGATCAGCCGTGGGCCAGGATATTATCTCATAAGTATTTCCCGGGGATTCCACGACAGGATCTTCCTCGTTACCCTCTTGAGGGGAAAGGTTCAGTGATTTGGAATACTCTTCAGAAGGGTGCAAAGCTTATTAAGGAAGGTTTATTTTGGATCTGTAGACGAGGAACTGAGGCTCTCTTCTGGTCGGATTCTTGGGATGGATTCCCTCCACTTACTTCTCAGTTCCCCAATCTACTTCCTTTGTGCCAAAGATTTCTCGAGGCTGGCTGGGCTAGGGTGAGTGACTTCAAGTCTGTTGCTTCTTTTGGTCAGTTGGAGGTAGCTCATTGGAAGGATCCCGCAGAGTGGCCAGATTTGGGACTTGCGGAAGAAAGTGCTGAGCTTCACAAGATTCTTCATAGTAGGAGTTGTAGTTCTCTTCTGGAAGAAGATATTCTTGCTTGGACCCATAATCCTAAGGGGGTTTACTCTGTTGCTTCTGGTTATCAGGTGTTATTGGCTCAGAAGCTAACTGGGGCAGAGGTTCATTGGTGGAAAAGGGTGTGGAATAAACTCTCGTGGCCTAAATGCAACTGCTTTGTTTGGACTTTGGCTTGGAATAGGTGCTTGACCTGGGATAACATTCGTAAACGGGGATTTCAAGGACCTTCAATTTGTGTTTTGTGTGGGGGAGCGGAAGAGGATTCTTCACATTTGTTCTTTCGGTGCCCCTTTGTTGTGCAACTTTGGCATTGGTGGTGGGAGGTGTGGAAGCTTCCCTGTATTCATGCGTGCTCTTTGGTTGAATTCTGGGATAGTATGGGAAGACCTCCTTCTATGGCTTCCTTTTTGCAGGAAGTTTGGTTCGTGGGCCCTACCTTTCTGCTTTGGCAGATTTGGTTGGAGCGGAACCGCAGAATTTTTCGTGATCAGAAGTTGGTGGGTCGGCAAGTTTGGATGCGTATGCTTGGAATGGTGCAGGAGTCTGTTTTAGCTAAATGTGATGTGGTTTTCCCCTTGGAGAGAGGTGATGCTGAGTTGGTGGCCAGACTAGGTCTTCAAGAAATTCATTCATCTTTTGTCATTCTAGGAACTGTAGGCATGGGAAAAAGAGGGTCCAACGGGTTGGAAGGTGGTTACCTCCTCCCAATGGATTTTTAAAGATCAATACTGATGGTTCTTCTAGGGGAAATCCTGGGCCTGCTGGAATTGGTGGGGTTGGCAGGGACTCAGCTGGTTCGGTGATTTTTCTATTCTCTATACATGAGGGGGTGAAGACTGTTAACTTCATGGAGGGTCTAGCAATTCTTCATGCTATGGAGAGGGCCCTTGCTTTGGGATGGAGAAAGGTTATATGTGAAGCTGATTCACAGATTTTGATTAATCTCTTGAATGAGCGAAAGATATCTGATATAAATTGGCAGTTGGCTTCGGTGGTTCAACGGATTCTTCAAGTTAGTTCTCGGATGGAGGAGGCATCCTTTGTTCACATCCCAAGGGAGTGGAATCGCGCTGCTGACTGCTTGGCCAAATGGGCCTCTGAGCAAGATAGTGGTTGGAAGGTTGAGGATTGGGATCAAGTTAACCCTGAGCTGCATCTGGATTTAGACCGGTTCTTGGAAGAGGATAGGAGGATACATGGGGATAGTTGATTTTGTTTTATGTTGTGGGGTTTTCGCCTTGTTTTCTGGGACTGGGTCCCGTGGTTATTATTGTAATGCTCTTTTCTGATTTCTAATAAAGTTTTTACCCCTTTGTTTTTAAAAAAATTTACTTGGTGACAACTTGCCCTTTTGAGTACATCCACTTTTACAATGGGAAAGTTAATAAAATAATGAAATATAAACATGCTCTTCCACTTTTCAGTGGTGAGTGTCAAAATCGTTCATTAGTGGGGCAAGTATAATAGTCACTTATATAGTGGGTCAAACAAAAACCACTTATGGAGTGGGGTAAGAAGTGAAACCAAAAATTATTTACTAAATTACTTTTGTAAAAATTAATAGATTAAGAAAATACTAATTGAAAAATTCATTCTAATTTTCTCCTTTGAAAAATTAATTAATTCTAACATTAATCTAATAAATGTTAAGTATTATATTACAAAATAAAATCTACTTCAAAAGAGGCTAAAAAAAAATCATAATTACTATTTTAAATAGTTTCATGTAACAAATAAATCTATCTAAAAAGGAGATTTAAAATATTGAAAAGGAATACTTTTAATAAAACTCCAAAAGATAAATGATTTATTGAAACTACTAATCCAATCCATGAAGATAAGATGCTTGATTTATTGTTGTAAATTCTTAGGTAAATTTAAGACTTCTGATTATGCAATTATTTATAAACCACTACTTTATAATAAGAAAACATATGATAAAGATTTAAAGAATTTGAATGATTTTTCAAAAATAAAAAATGTCTATTGAAAATCAAGTTGCTACTAATGACTGTTTCATTTAAGAGTTCAAAAAGAATCATTTAATTTAATTACAAAGAGCTATTATTTCTTCTCCATCTTGATTTTACTACATTCATCATTAAAAATAAATAATTGAATAAGTAGTTATATTACAATGTTAAAACATTAATATGTGTGTGTGTCAATTTTATTAAATAGACTTACAAAAAATTAAGAAAGTAGACTTCCTTCTTTTATAATTTAAAATTATTATTAAAAGTTAATAAATCTTATATATAATCACAATTTTTAAACTTAAATAAATTTTATTATATAAATTATTTTTAATTAAAATTTTCCATTATGAAAGATAAAATATAAAATATATAAAAATAACAGTATATAAAATTTACAATGGAAATTTATAGATATATAAGAACAAATTTTATTTTCAATATAAAAATTCATTTTAGAGATTTATGAAATCTTTAAACATTTGATCTAAAAAATTTGCAATAATTTCATTTTAACCAAAAATTAAATAAGTATTTGCATGCACTAAAATTTAAGATTGAATATTTTCTTAATTTCTTGTTCTTTGAGCTACTATTCAAACAAAATTAATTGAAAAAAATAACAAGATCTTACATGTAATGCATTTGTTGAACCAATCTTCAACTTTTTCCTTTCTAATGAAATTGAAGATCAAGTAGATGATAGTCTTTAAGCTCCATGGTATGTATAGTTTACCATGGTAGTTTTATTGTGGGATATCCTCCTTATAAAATATAATCTATTGAGGATTAAGAGTGGAATAATATGTAACATCAATTTTAATTGACCTCGTCAACATGATATATCTTCATTTTCAACATTATCCTTATGTGTGTCATTATTCATCTCAACATTATTTGTATGATTTGGAAAGTATTTTTTTAAGTTTCTAATTGGCTATTTGTGTGTGTAACTGAAGTATCTCTATTGCCTAATCATAATATTATCTATTAAATATTGTTCTTTATGTTTGAGGCCAATACATGTTTGAGTATAATTTTGTTTAACTCTATAGAAGTTACAATTCCTACTCATTATATGTTATAGGAAATTATTTATTTGGATCGATGTATTGAAGTGAGTATAAGCAAATCAACACTTAATAAACTTTGGAGCACATCATCCAAGGATTTTGGAATCCTAGAGAACTTTATAGGGGATTTTTGTCAAAATAATGAAAATTAAAAGTAGTATCAACTTTATTAATATTTTCCTTCATGTCATTACCATTCCAAATGTATTTGTATTTGAAATTTGTAAGGGCAATATATTTGAGATGAGGACCTATATATCAATGTACTTTATGTTGATTTTTACTTCAAGATTATTCAAGTGTGTATAGATGTCTCTAACAAAGAGTAAGATACTCAAATGTACATTATTCTTAATAATTAGAATTAAACCTTAAAAAAACATAATATGTAACTTATCATCATCAAATTTCATATTTTAATTTGCCACACAAATATTGAAAGAAAATAAACATAATTATTTATAAGATCATTGATTTATTGATTGCACTTTGTAAGATCATTCATTTTTATCTTTAAGCCTATGTTGAAGTGAAAGTGTTTTAAGAATGTGGTAGATAAATCCTCAAAAAATCATATTTACTCAAGAGGTAAAGTGCAAAACCATTATATAGCATAATCCATTAAGGTTCATGGAAATAACCCAGCCAAGATCTTATAATCATATGTAAAGTATGTGCAAGTATTCACAAAAGATTGTATATGAAGATATGGATATTTTTTCCATCATAAGTCTCAAATATAAAGGTCAAAAATTAAATCAGAAATATATATGTAACCACATCATTTTTTTATGATATGAATGTGATAAATTATAAGCAATAAAATTATTCTTATTGTTGTTGATTTATTTCTTAAAGATTGACCATCTCTTGTAATTTATACACAATGTAGTGGCAAAGACTAAGGGTGTGTTGGGTGCATGTGAAACAATGGAAGATTTATAATGACATTGTGAGCTATGGAGTGAGGTCTAAATGTAGATCAATGGATCATATTACAAAAAATATTAGTCATGGGTATGTTTGAAAAATAATATGTCATAGATTGGGAAGGGGAGTTCAATACGAGTCATGATTTGGTAAGGATATATGTGTGGGACATAGGTATGGATGAGTTAATTTTTGAACACTTGGAATACTAAGAGGAAGGGTGAATCAATATTCCTCTAAACTAATTAAACAAAACCCATCCAATTAACTTAATAGAAATAACTACAATGAAGGAAGAAAGCATGAATGCAACCACAAAATCACATGACACATGAACATCAGTATTTTATGTGAAAAACCCAAAAAGAGCGAAAAACCATGTTGAGGGTTAGCTCACAATATATTATATCCAGATACAATATATTATAGAGGCTCACTATCAGGATGCACTACCTAGAAAAGAGCTCACGGCTCACTAAGTAAGTACAAAGAAGGGTTGGCAACACTACCTATTTGAACTGATACAATAGCATCTATCATATACTAGATTATAGTTCCATTGAGGTACAAAAATGATCTTCACACAATTTGCTTATCACTACATCACACACATGTAGTTGATCCACCATACATGCCATAAATCTGCTCTGCTTTACCACATTCACATATCATATATTTTTTTGTGCTTTTTTGCACCATTCTTCTCATTCACCTCACTTTTTTTCTTTCACACCCACTAACACCTCGGTAAAGATCTCATATATACCCATATTAGGTGAAACTTCAATTACGTCGGCCTAATTGGAAGTAACACACAAAAACTAAACATGCCATCCTCAAAGTATTTCATCCATGCTTAGCGCCTAAACTCAACACTCAATTTACATCAAGATAGGTTGGCATGAACCTAAATATAAATTACACATGAGACAGAATTTCTCAAATATTCTCCATAAAATATCAACCATGTTAGGTCGGCCCAAAATAGACCTAAACATAAAGTATTAAAGAGCTTAAACAATTTCATCAATTGTGCTACCTCAAAACTCAATATCCCATCGAATTCTTATCCAACTAACATTCATTTGCTTATCTTCATCATCGCAAGATAAAATAATTATTCATGAAGAAGTGTGGAATCTCCCACACTAGTACACTTTTTAGAAGACAACTGCAATATACATAGCCACACACTATTATTCATAACTTTCTAGAAATTGTACAAACTATCACAAAAAATTGAATGTCGCTCCATCTAATGGAGTCAAAATTATATTTATGATTATAGAAGATTATACCAACGTGCAGTAAAGTACAGACCCAAATACGAACACACTGGACCACAATACTGACAAAGGAAACACTTAGCCAAATTCTTGATAAAACATGCTTTTTAAATCAACTAGTATTATACAAGGGTCACCAAAAATACTTCCATGTTATACTACGATGATCATTACAATGTTGACATCAACGAAAACATTGGATCAACCAATGTAAGTACGCTTCATGCTCATGTTTCCAAATTGCATCATCAATGATAGACTTCCAAACTTCCAACAATCTCCCCCTTTGTCATTTATGGCAACATGCATATCAAAAACATTTTTGATGAGATGACTCAAAACTTGTCTCCCCCTTACATATATAACCTTGTCTCTTAGCCATCTTCTCCAAAATGTAACTAAAACTTCCCAAGTGTAATGACAAAAATCTTTTTCCACTATCTTTCCCCCTTTGACATCAATGGCAAAGGTCATGCAAAGGCTCAATATGCCTCCCTTAGATATATATATTGACTCTCCAAAAAAATTTATGAAAAAAATTAGTATTGTGTACAAAGGTAAGACTTATCAACTTGAAGATGTAGACACTTTGAGCTTCTTTAGAATATCCTGAAAAGTGGATTTTCCTTCTTCCCAAAGTCTTTTTGCTTCTGCAAGAGTTTTTCACTATAGTTCAAGTTCCATTAGAGACTCTTCTCCTTCTTCCATAGTACTTTGATTAAGGTTTATTTCTAGTAGTTTATCAACACTAACAAGGGCACTAGATATAGGATTATGCTTTATCTTCACTAAGTCCCTTAACTTCATTTATTGTTTGATTGTTTCTTCCCTCTAATTTTGTAAAGCAAAGAAATTGTCATGCAACTACATAATGTCAATCCATTTCTGATTGTTCCTATCTCTTGCTAAATCATAAATATATGCTTCACAACCTATTTGAGTTTCAATTGAGTTCATTGCATCCATTGCACTTCATGTATTGTTTGGACATTTCAAGCAATATGATAGTAATTTCTATGCTTCTTCTTCACAAGTTTGAGTATCCTTCAATTCCTTCATAGCTTTGTGATGTGCATCTGCTCATTTTCTTTTGATATCCTCTAAGCTCTTTTTTGCAGTCCTTGCACCTGCTCCACTTCTAGCTTGTTCTTTTAAACCAGAGACATATGCTTTCAATGAATCAACCAAGTTTCTAAAAATTTCTATAGTATAAAATGATGTATTGTTGCTTGTTCTGGGGGTTACCTCTTATAAAGGTTTCGTGGCCTCATCCATGTCTTGTGTGCTTATAGTTCTAATTTTGATTTCATGCTCATGTTGAGCATCATCTGCATGCATCCTTCATTCTTCTATGTTAGTGTCTTCTTGCTTTGCAACTTCTTGTTTAATTTCAATCAAGGAAATGACAGAGCTCTTCCTTTTCTTACCTGATCTCCTAGAACTTCTAGAGACTTCATTTCTTGTCCTATCTTCTAATTCTAATCTTCTAAGCTCTTTAGGGATTTTTTAAAAGCATTTTTGCATAATGAACAGCTTCATCCTTAGTTATTTCATAATCCAACACAAAAATCCATAGTTATGTTGGCATATGGCTTCTAGTGTTGTCATTGATGGGAACCTAAGTCATTGATCCAGTCCACATGTCAGTATTTGTCCACACCGGAAGACAAAGTGAAGAACAGGGTATCCAACTAAAGTTGAGTTTGTCGATCCATATGCATTACCATTTTATCAGTTTTGGTTCTGGATCTCAGGGAAGGTCGTTGGGTATTTGAATGTCTTATTCTCAACTCTTGTTTTGTCGCATCAATCAGTGTATGAGTTAGGAGATCTGGTCATTTTTTGTTCATCAGTACTTGAAGGCTGACTAAGTGATTGTGACATGTTGCAGATGTTTAAGGCGAAATTGTTTGAGGTAATTTTGGATTTCTAGATTTTGTTTTGGGTCCTCACTATGCTATGGTCAACTTTGGATGGTACGCATTGAAAATCATTTATGATTTAAGTCGACAGTTGGAAGATATTTTTTATTTTATTGAAGCCGACATATAGTGACTGAATTCTTGGTAGCGGATATATATATTAGATCGGTTAATTCTTTTTGTATTGTGTATGTGGTATTTGATATGTGTGGGTGTGTATTGGGAATATCAAAAGAGAATTTAAGTGATTTTCATTTTTGCAGTAGAGGATTTTGTGAAGCAAATTAAGGCAGAGCAAAGTGAAGTGCAGAATCTGACAGAAGGTCCAAAATCTGATCCATAAGCCTAACCGAAACTGTAACCAAGCATTTGTAGATGCTATTTTCTCAGTTCAACCTTTTGATGTAATCCAAATCTCTTGTAAGGTAGTGATCCTTCATTATTTTGAGCAGTGATCTCTAGCCAGTGTGCCTGAATGCAAGTGCATTCCCATTTTGTAAAACACTTATATTTTGAGTACTCAAATTGTCGATTGACCTCCACCGTGGCTTTTCCCCTAATAGGATTTCCATGTAAAAATACTTGTGTTATGGTGTTGTGGATGATTGCTTTATATGTTTGCATCTTTCTCTTGGTTGAATGTTATAAATGGTTTAAAGAATAGTTTGATAATGTTAAATATTGTTGAACATTGATTCACCCCCCTCTTAGTGTTCCCTAATTCCAACAATTGGTATCAGAGCTAATTCCTCAGAAGAAGTTTAACAACTTGAGGTAGATCATGGAATGTAATGGACTCTGGAAGTCTTCAGCAGTAGCTTGTAGTGGCACTTGATGATATTGATCAGTCCAAAGCAGAAGTCCAAGAATTGAAAGCAAATCTTAAGGATGTTGAGAAATTCATTCAAAAGTTGAAGGATCGGGTTATTAAATCTAGGGAAAGGAGAAAGGATCTCTATGATCAGATAAAGCAAAAAGAGAGCAAAATTATTGAAGAGAGCAAAAACATGGATGACAATCATCTA
The DNA here is from genome assembly GCA_007258455.2 of Sequoia sempervirens. Lineage (NCBI taxonomy): Eukaryota > Viridiplantae > Streptophyta > Pinopsida > Cupressales > Cupressaceae > Sequoia > Sequoia sempervirens. The sequence continues at coordinate 90,515,011 of VDFB02072274.1, read as the reverse complement.
AATCAAACCTTAAAGGAAATACCTAAAGAATGTGAAAAGCTTACGAGAGACAATGCTACCCTAAAACATGAGATGGAATCTATGATGATGAAGATGACTAAGGAGATTGAAGATAGAAAGAAGAAAGAGGAGAATCTTGCTCAGTCCTTAAAAGAGAGATCTGATGAATGCAGTAGAATCAATGGAGAACTCATTCAATTGGAGATTGAATTGCAACAATCCAGAGACAATGAACAAGATCTTGAAAGACAATTTGTTATTCTCAAGGATGAACTTGCTACTGCAAATGAATACAAGGAGAAGTTCAAGATTATCTCAGTTAAACTTGATGAGTTGACTCAAGGATAGAAGAATGGAAGTGACAAGTGAGGCCTTGGATATGAGAAAGGAGAAAGTTCTAGATCTGGAAAAAGGAATTTCAGGAAAGGAAATCAAATGAACAAAGCAAAAAGGGATCCGGTAAGACAACCTAATGGTCAAAATTTTAATGGATATTGTTTTGCTTGCAATAAATTTGGTCATATGGCTGCTCAGTGTAGAAGTAAAATTAAATCAAGAGATTCATCATTTTTTGGTCAATGCTTCAATTGCAATAAGTTTGGTCATAAGTCAATTGAATGCATAAATTTGTTAGAAAACTCTGTCAATAGAAGGAATGTTAAATGTTATACTTGTGGAAGATTTGGGCATATTGCTAACCAGTGCAAACCAAGAAGAAATCAATGGAATGATAGGTATGGACAAGGAAATGTTGTGTGTTACAATTGCAACAAATACAGTCACATTGCTAGATTCTACATAAATAGAAATATGGATAGAAGAGGTATGGCATACAAAGGCAGAAATACATAGAAAGATGACAAAGGAAAAGGGAAAGTGACTATGGATGAAATAAGAGATCAGATGAAGAAGACATGTGTAAAGAAGAGTTCCTCTGTTGCAGGAAATGAGCTAGCACCAGAACCTAGTTTTGGTAATTCCTTTGGGAATTAATCTTAGGCCTTTGGCCTAGGGGGAGTTATCAAGAAAATCTTTCAAACCCCCTATCGATAATTGACACTGGGATGTGGATGAGTGCAGTGGTTGCACTCATGATCTACAAATGCTATGAAATTAGTTCAAAAGGATATGATGCTAAGTACAAGGTCCGCAGAAGTTTTCTTGTTTGATGACTGAGAAAATAGAGCATCTGAATAAGTTAGGGAAAAAGCATTTATTTCAACAAAATTTAGGTGTTTGAAATATAAAAGGTAACTTGAAACCCTCATTCACTACCTTGTGTTAAAGAAAAGAACGAGGAGAGTAGTCTACACTAGAATTCCAAAATTTTAGAAGTGTGAAGAGAATTCAACGGTGAAACCCTAATCCATCAGTGAGAAGATTAGAGCTAAAAGGAATATGTTGTCGTACGATGAATTGGAATGGTTGAATGAAGAAAATCACAAAAGATTGGATATTTGGAGTGAATTCCCCTATTTCAAAAATGTGGAAGTCATTGAGCTTATTCTGGATAGATTGAATGATGATATTCTAACTCTGGATAAACCCTATCATGCCTCGAAAGAAGTGATTGCAGCTGTAATTGGGTTATGCAATGTCGGGTATGTGTCGAGCAAGAAGTCAATCCAAGATAAGGAATTTGAAACCCTGACTGGAGTAATTTGAGATCAAAGGGCACTGATAATATCCATAATTAAACATTCAGTAACAAGGTACATTGTGCATGGAATACCTTACAAAATCTTCTTCAGGAACAGAGAAGGTGCAACTTCGACAGGTGTTGTTTACATTTCACACAAGATGATAATGGAAGATCGGGATTTTGATCTTTTCTGATTACTAAAAGATCAACTATTGGAGAACGTACAATTTTCAAAGGTGACAAGTTACCCTTTCAGGTTTGGTACCTTATTTATATGTCTTGTGATGTATTTTCTAAATTGCTTACCCCTGAATAAAAATGCAAAATGGGAAGAGAGTGAACCAGTTTGCAAGCAGATTTACATACATTCTAACAATTTGGAAAACTGTGATCAAGAATATGAAAGTTTCTTTAAGGTTTTGCCAAGGAAGTTTGGTTCAATTGGTGTTTCCATTTCGGTAAAAGCACTTAATGTTGGTTCCTCCTCCGGGGAGATGGAAAGAAAGAAGAAAAGAGAAAAATAAATCACTATTCGTACTCCACCAGTAAGTAAAACCCCAAGAGTTGAGGGGAAAGGAAAAGAACAAGTGATTGTGGACATACCAGATGAGGAATCTAACAAAGAAACTAAGGTCACTAAAGGAAAAGGACTGGAAACAACTGAACTAGAACAAGAAAAGGCAATGGCAGAAGGAAGTGAAGAAGAATGTGATCTAACCAAGGAAGAGCTATTACAGCTTATTCATGAGGAAGATGGGATGCAGAAAATAGAAAACATGTGGTCTATTAGACATTCATATGAGCAAGACATGATCTTAAGCATACTAAGTGCTCATCTTGTGCACAATAATATCAAATTGTAGAAATTGCAAAATACATTTCCAAAAGAGATGATTGAATGCATCAAGGAAACCATGGACTCTAAGTCTGAGAAGAAGGAAGAAGGAGAAATAATTTTGCAGCTAAAGAAGTAGCACAGATTGTCACTTACCATACTAAAAAGGCACATGAATGAATTAAGGAAATGCATAAGCACAACAAACAACATTTACAACTATTGTCTTCAATGGCCTCATGCAATCAACAAGTACAAAGACAAGCTGGAACAAATTGAAACAAAGCTGAATAATATTGGACAGAATTTTAACATGTCTTAGGATGTTGATGGTGCAACCAAGAAAAGAATGCAGGAATTGCAGACAAAGCATACAAATGTCCAGAACACTAAGAACAAGATAATTGACACCTTTTGGAAAGTTAAGGACATAATTGAATGCAGGCTAGAACAGTTGATTGAGATGTTGAGGAAAGGAGAGATATTAGAAGAATCCTTCACCATTCTAGAATCCCTCATCAAGATTATCAACAAAACATCTGAGAACAATAGCATGATCATAATCACCCAGATTGCAGAAGAAGCTTGTAAGAAGTTTCTTCTGGAGATTAAGGAAAAGTACAAAATAATCTTCTAAAGTTGAAGTTGTATTTCTTCAAATTTTTGAATCATTTTTTGCATAAGTTTTTGGTTACACTTCAAAGGGGGAGAAAGAAAAATTTTGTCATTGATTTCAAAGGGGGAGAGAGAGCAGTGAAAAATGCCTTATCCCTTATCAAACTCAGGGGGAGTTTTGTTGGGAGTTATTGTCAACTCTGGCTTTTTGAAGTTTTGAACGTTTTGACACTTATTCATTTTTCACTAAGTGTTGCATCAATGCCAAAGGGGGATATTGTTGGCATATGGATTCTAGAATTTTCATTGATGGCAACCTAAGTCATTGATTTGGTCCACATGTCAGTATTTGTCCATACCGGAAGATAGAGTGAAGAACAGGGTATCTGAATGAAGTTGAGTTTGTCGATCCATATGCATTACCAGTTTATCAGTTTTGGTTGTGGATCTCAGGGAAGGTCATTGGGTATCTGGAATTTCTTATTCTCAACTCTTGTGTTGTCACATCAATCAGCGTATGAGTTAGGAGATCTGGTCATTTTTCTGTTCATCAGTGCTTGAAGACCGACTAAGTGATTGTGACATGTTGTGGATGTTTAAGGCGAAATTGTTTGAGGTATTTTTAGGCTTGTGGATTTTGTTTTGGGTCCTCACTATGTTGTAGCCAACTTTGGATGGTACGCATTGAAAATCATTTATGATTTAAGCCAACAGTTGGAAGATATTTTCTATTTTATTGAAGCCAACATATAGCGATTGAATTCTTGGTAGCAGATATATATATGAGATCAGTTAATTCATTTTGTGTTGTGTATGTGGTATTTGATATGTGTGGGTGTGTATTGTGAATCTAAAAAGAGTAGTTAAGTGATTTTCATTTGTGCAGTAGAGGATTTTGTGAAGCACATTAAGGCAGAGTAGAGCGAAGTGCAGAATCTAACAAAAGGTCTAGAATCTAATCTATGAGCCTAACTGGAACTATAACCAAGAATTTGTAGATGCTATCTTCTCAGTTCAACCTTTTGATGTAATCCAAGTCTCTTCTAAGGTAGTGAGCCTTCCTTATTTTAAGCAGTGAGCTCTAGCCAGTGTGCCTGAATGCAAGTGCATTCCCATTTTGTAAAACACTTATATTTTGAGTACTCAAATTGTGGATTGACCTCCACCGTGGTTTTTCCCCTAACAGGGTTTCCACATAAAAATCCTTATGTTATGGCATTATGGATGATTGCTTTATATGTTTGCATCTTTCTCTTGGTTGAATGTTATAAATGGTTTAAAGAATAGTTTGATAATGTTAAATATTGTTGAACACTGATTCACCCCCCCTCTCAATGTTCCCTGATTCCAACAATTGGTATCACAACTATGTTCCTCAGAAGAATTTTAACAACTTGAGGTGGATCATGGAATGTAATTGACTCTGGCAGTCTTCAACAGCAACTTGTAGTGGCACTTGATGATCTTGACCAATCCAAAGCAGAAGTCTGAGAATTGAAAGAAAATCTTAAGGATGTTGTGAAATTCATTCAGAAGTTGAAGGATCGGGTTATTAAATTCAGGGAAAGGAGAAAGGATATCTATGATCAGATAAAGCAAAAAGAGAGAAAAATTATTAAGGAAAGAAAAAACATGGATGACAATCACCCGAATCAAACATTGAAGGAAATAACTGAAGAGTGTCAAAAGCTTGCTAGAGACAATGCTACCGTAAAACATTAGATGGAATCTATGATGATGAAGCTAACTAATAAGATTGAAGATAGAAAAAAGAAAGAGGAGAATCTTGCATAGTCCTTAAAAGAGAGATCTAATGAATGCAACAGAATCAATGGAGAACCCATTTAGTTGGAGATTGAACTACAACAATCTAGAGACAATGAACAATCCCTTGAAAGACAAGTTTTTATTCCCAAGGTTGAACTTGCTACTGCAAATGAATACAAGGAGAAGTTCAAGATTAGCTCAGTTAAACTTGATGAGCTAACTCAAGGATAGAAGAATGGAAGTGACAAGCGAGGCCTTGGATATGAGAAAGGAGAAAGTTCTAGATCTAGACAAAGGAATTTTAGCCAAGGAAATCAGATGAACAAAGCAAAAAGTGATCCGGTAAGACAACCTAATTCTCAAAAGTTTAATGGATATTTTTTTGCTTGCAATAAATTTCGTCGTATGGCTGCTCAGTGTAGAAGTAAAATTAAATCAAGAGATTCATCATTTTTCGGTCATATCTTCAATTGCAATAAGTTTTGTCATAATTCAATTTAATCTAAAAATTTGTCAGACAACTCTGTCAATAGAAGGAATGTTAAATGTTATACCTGTGGAAGATTTGGGCATATTTCTAACCAGTGCAGACCAAGAAGAAATCAATGGAATGACAGGTATGGACAAGGAAATTTTGTGTGTTACAATTGCAACAAATACGGTCACATTGCTAGATTCTGCATAAACAAAAATATGGATAGAAGAGGTCCGACATACAAAGGCAAAAATACGCAGAAAGATGACAAAGAAAAAGGGAAAGTGATTGTGGATGAAATAAGAGATCATATGAAGAAGACATGGGTGAAGAAGAGTTCCTTTGTTACAGGTAATGAGCGAGCACTAGAACCTACTTCTGATAATTCCTCCGGGAATTAATCTTAGGCCTTTGGCCTAGGGGGAGATGTCAAGAAAATATTTCAAACCCCCTACCGGTAATTGAAACTGGGATGTGGATGAGTGCAGTGGTTGCACTGATGATCTACATATGCTATGAAATCAGTTGGAAAGGATATGACGCTGAGTGGAAGGTCCACAAAAGTTTTCTTGTTTGATGAATGAGAAAATAGAGCATCTGAATAAGTTAGGGAAAAAGCATTTATTTCAACAAAAGTTAGTTGTGTGAAATATAAAAGGCAACTTGAAACCCTCATTCGCCACCTTGTGTCGAAGAAAAGAAGAAGGGGAGCACTCTGCACCAAAATTCTAGAATTTTGGAAGCGTGAAGAGAATTTGACGACAAAACCTTAATCCATTAGTGAGAATATTAGAGTTGAAAGGAATATGTTGTCACACAATGAATTGGAATGGTTGAATGAAGCAAAGCATAAAAGCTTGGATATTTGGAGTGAATTCCCCTATTTCGTAAACGCAAAAATTCATTGAGCTTATCCTAGACAGATTGAATGATGATATTCTGACTTTAGATAAACCCTATCATATCTCAAAAGAAGTGATTGCAACTGTAACTAGGTTATGCAATGTCAAGGATGTGTCGAGGAAGAAGTCAATCCAAAATAAGGAAGTTGAAACCCTAACTAGAGTAACTAGAAATCAAAGGGCACCGATAATATCCATAGTTAAACATTCAGTAACAAGGAACATTGCGCATGGAATATCTTACAAAATATTCTTCAAAAACAGAGAAGGTGCAACTTTGGCAAGTGTTGTTTACATTTCACACAAGACAATAATTGAAGATCAGGATTTTGATCTTTGTCAGTTACTGAAAGATCAACTGTTGGAGAACGTACAATTGTCAAAGGCGACAGGTTACCCTTTCAGGTTTGGTACCTTGGTTATATGTCTTATGATGTATTTTCTAAATTTCTTACCCCTAAATAACAATGTAAAATGGGAAGAGAGTGAACCAGTTTGCAAGCAAATTTACATACATTCTAACAATTTGGAAAATTGTGATAAAGAATATGAAAGTTTCTTTAACAGTTTGCCAAGGAAGTTTGGTTCAATTGGTGTTTCCATTCCAATAAAAGAACTTAATGTTGGTTCATCCTCTGGTGAGATGGAAAGAAAGAAGAAAACAACAAAAGAAATCCTTGTTGGTACTCCACCAGCATGTAAAACCCCAAGAGTTGAGGGGATAGGAAAAGAACAAGTGACTATGGACATACCAGATGAGGAATTTGATAAAGAAACTGAGGTCACTAGAGGAAAAGGACTAGAAACAACTGAACCAGAACAAGAAAAGGCAATGGCAAAAGGAAGCAAAGAAGAAGGTGATCTAACCAAGGAAGAGCTATTGCAGCTTATTCATTAGGAAGATGGGATGCAGAAAATAGCAAACAAGTGGTCTATCAAACATCCAAGACATGATCTTAAGTGTACTAAGTGCTCATCTTGTTCACAATCATATCAAATTGCAAAGTTTGCATAATACATTGCTAGAAGAGATGATTGAATGCATCAAGGAAACCATGGACTCTAAGTTTGAGAATAAGGAAGAAGGAGAAATAATTTTGCAGCTAAAGAAGCAGTACAGATTGTCACTTACCAAACTAAAAAGGTACATGAATGAATTAAGGCAATGCATAAGCACAACAAACAACATTTAAAACTATTGTCTTCAATGGCCTCATGCAATCAACAAGTACAAAGAGAAGATGGAACAAATTGAAATAGACCTGAACAGTATTGGACAAAATTTTAACATGTCTCAGGATGTTGATGGTGCAATGAAGAAAAGAATTCAGGAATTGCAGATAGAGCATACCAATGTTCAGAACACTAAGAACAAGATAATTGACACCTTTTGGAAAGTGAAGGACATAACTTAATGCAGGCTAGAACAGTTGATTGAGATGTTGAGGAAAGGAGAGATATTAGAAGAATCCTTCACCATTCCGGAATCCCTCATCAAGATTATCAACTAGACATCTAAGAACAACAGCATGATCATAATCACCAGGATTGCAGTAGAAGCTTGGAAGAAGTTTCTTTTGGAGATGAAGGAAAAGTAGAAAATAATGTTCTAAAGTTGAAGTTGTATTTATTCAAATTTTTGAATCATTTTTTGCATAAGTAAGTTTTTGGTTACACTTCTAAGGGGGAGAAAGAAAAAAAAATTCATTGATGTCAAAGGGGGAGAGAAAGCAGTGAAAAATGCCTTATCCCTTATCAAACTCAGGGGGAGTTTTGTCATGAGTTTTTGTCAACTATGGATTTTTTAAGTTTTGAAGGTTCGGACACTTAGTCATTTTCCACTAAGTGTTGCCATCAATGCCAAAGGGGGATATTGTTGGCATATGGCTTCTAATGTTTTCATTGATGGAAACCTAAGTCGTTGATCCGATCCACATGTCAATATTTGTCCATACCGAAAGATAGAGTGAAGAATAGGGTATCTGAATGAAGATGAATTTGTCAATCCATATGCATTACCAGTTTATCAGTTTTTGTTGTGGATCTCAAAGAAGGTTGTTGGGTATATGGAATGTCTTATTCTCAACTCTTATGTTGTTGCATCAATCGATGTACGAGTTAGGAGATCTGGTCATTTTTATGTTCATCAGTGCTTAAAGGGTGACTAAGTGATTGTGACATGTTGCAAATGTTTAAGGCAAAATTGTTTGAGGTATTTTCGGGCTAGTGGATTTTATTTTGGGTCCTCACTATGTTGTAACCAACGTTGGATGGTACACATTGAAAATCATTTATGATTTAAGCCGACAGTTGGAGGATATTTTCTATTTTATTGAAGCCGACATATAGCGACTGAATTCTTGGTAGCAGATATATATATGAGATTGGTTAATTCATTTTGTGTTGTGTATGAGGTATTTGATATGTGTGTGTGTGTGTTGCAAATATCAAAAGAATAGTTAAGCAATTTTCATTTGTGCAGTAGAGGATTTTGTGAAGCAAATAAAGGAAAAGCAGAGCGAAGTGCAAAATCTGACACAAGGTCCAGAATCTGATCTATGAGCCTAATTGGAACTGTAACCAGGCATTTGTAGATGTTATCTTCAAAGTCCAACCTTTTGATGTAATCCAAATATCTTGTAAGGTAGTGAGCCTTCCTTATTTTGAGCAGTGAGCTCTAGGTAGTGTGTCTGAATGCAAGTGCATTCCCATCTTGTAAAACACTTATATTTTGAGTACTCAAATTGTGGATTGACCTCCACCATGGTTTCTCCCCTAATAGGGTTTCCACTTAAAAATATTTGTGTTATGGTGTTCTAGATGATTGCTTTATATTTCTACATCTTTCTCTTGGTTGAATGTTATAAATGGTTTAAAGAAAATTTTGATAATGCTAAATATTGTTGAACACTAATTCACCCCCCTCTATGTTCCTTGATTCCAACAATTGGTATTAGAGCTAAGTTCCTCAAAAGAATTTTAACAGCTTGAGATGGATCATGGAATGTAATGGACTCTGGCAGTCTTCAACAATAGCTTGTGGTGGCACTTGATGATCTTGATTAGTCCAAAGCAGAAGTTTGGGAACTGAAAGCAAATTTTAAGGATGCTGAGAAATTCATTCAGAAGTTGAAGGATCAAGTTATTAAATCTAGGGAAAGGATAAATGATCTCTATGATCAGATAAAGAAAAAAGGGAGCAAAATTATTGAAGAGAGCAAAAACATGGATGAAAATCACTTGAATCAAACCTTGAAGGAAATAACTGAAGAATATGAAAAGCTTTCCAGAGACAATGCTACCCTAAAACATGAGATGGAATCTATGATGATGAAGATGACTAAGGAGATTGAAGACAAAAAGAAGAAAGAAGATAATCTTGCTCAGTCCTTAAAAGAGAGATCTGATGAATGCAGCAGAATCAATGGAGAACTCATTCAGTTAGAGATTGAACTGCAACAATCCAGAGATAATGAACAAGAGCTTGAAAGACAAGTTGTTATTCTCAGGGATGAACTTGCTACTACAAATGAATACAAGGAGAAGTTTAAGATTAGCTCAGTTAAACTTGATGAGCTGACTTAAGGACAAAAGAATGGAAGTGACAAGCGAGGCCTTGGATATGAGAAAGGAGAAAGTTCTAGATCTGGACAAAGGAATTTCAGGAAAGGAAATCTGATAAACAAAGCAAAAAGGGATTTGGTAAGACAACCTAATGCTCAAAAGTTTAATGGATACTATTTTGCTTCCATTAAAATTTGTTCATATGGCTGCTCAGTGTAGAAGTAAAATTAAATCAAGAGATTCATCATTTTTTAGTCAGTGCTTCAATTGCAATAAGTTTGGTCATAATTCAATTGAATGCAGAAATTTTTCAGATAACTTTGTTAATATAAGGAATGTTAAATGTTATACCTATGGAATATTTGGGCATATTGCTTACCAGTGCAGACCAAGAATAAATCAATGGAATGATAGGTATGGACAAGGAAATGTTGTGTGTTACAATTGCAACAAATACGGTCACATTGCTAGATTTTGCAGAAACAAAAACATGGATAGAAGAGAATGGCATACAAAGGCAGAAATACGTAGAAAGATGACAAAGGAAAAGGGAAAGTGATTGTGGATGAAATAAGATATTAGATGAAGAAGACATGGGTGAAGAAGAGTTCCTTTGTTGCAGGAAATGAGCCAGCACCAAAACCTACTTCTGGTAATTCCTTCAAGAATTAATCTTAGGCCTTTGGCCTAGGGGGAGTTGTCAAGAAAATATTTCAAACCCCTTACTGATAATTGACACCATGATATGGATGAGTGCATTGGTTGCACTGATGATCTACAAATGCTATGAAATCAATTGGAAAGGATATGATGCTGAGTAGAAGGTCCACAAAAGTTTTCTTGTTTGATGACTAAGAAAATAGAGCAACTAAATAAGTTAGGGAAAAAACATCTATTTCAACAAAATTCAGGTGTGTGAAGTATAAAAGGAAACTTGAAACCTTAATTCACCACCTTGTGTCGAAGAAAAGAAGGAGAGCACTCTACACCAAAATTCCAAAATTTTGGAAGTGTGAAGAGAATTCGTCGACGAAACCCTATTCCATCAGTGAGAAGATTAGAGTTGAAAGGAACATGTTGTCGCACGATGAATTGGAATGGCTGAATGAAGCAAAGCACAAAAGCTTGGATATTTGGAGTGAATTCCCCTATTTTAGAAATGTAGAAGTCATTGAGCTTATTCTGGACAAATTGAATGATGATATTCTGACTCTGGATAAACCCTATCATATCTTGAAAGAAGTGATTGCTGCTATAATTGGGTTATGCAATGTCGGGGATGTGTCGAGGAAGAAGTCAATCTGAAATAAGAAAGTTGAAACCCTAACTAGAGTAAATGGAGATCAAAGGCCACTGATAATATCCATAATTAAACATTCAATAACAAGGTACATTACGCATGAAATATCTTACAAAATCTTCTTTAGAAACATAGAAGGTGCAACTTCAACAGGTGTTGTTTACATTTCACACAAGATGATAATGGAAGATCAGGATTTTGATCTTTGTCAGTTACTGAAAGATCAACTATTGGAGAATGTACAATTGTCAAAGGTGATAGGTTACCCTTTCAGGTTTGGTACCTTGGTTATATGTCTTGTGATGTATTTTTTGAATTGCTTAACCCTGAATAACAATCTAAAATGGGAAGAGTGTGAACCAATTTGCAAGCAGATTTACATACATTCTAACAATTGGGAAAATTGTGATCAAGAATATGAAAGTTTATTTAAGGGTTTTCCAAGAAAGTTTGGTTCAATTGGTGTTTCCATTCTAATAAAAGCACTTAATGTTGGTTCCTCCTTCGGTGAGACAGAAAGAAAGAAGAAAAGAGCAAAATAAATCATTGTTGGTACTCCACCATGTAAAACCCCAAGAGTTGAGGGGAAAGGAAAAGAACAAGTTATTGTGGACATATTAAATGAGGAATCTGAAAAAGAAATTGAGGTCACTAAAGGAAAAGGACTAGAAATAGCTGAACCAGAACAAGAAAAGGCAATGGCAGAAGGAAGTGAAGAAGAAGGTGATCTAACCAAGGAAGAGTTATTGCAGCTTATTCATTAGGAAGATGGGATGCAGAAAATAACAAACATGTCATCTATTAGACATTCATATGAGCAGCACATGATCTTAAGTGTACTAAGTGCTCATCTTGTGCACAATCATATCAAATTGGAGAGTTTGCATAGTACATTGCTAGAAGAGATGATTGAATGCATCAAGGAAACCATGGACTCTAAGTCTGAGAATAAGGAAGAAGGAGAAATAATTTTGCAGCTGAAGAAGCAGTATAGATTGTCACTTACCAAACTAAAAAGGCACATGAATGAATTAAGGCAATGCATAAGCACAACAAACAACATTTACAACTACTATCTTCGATGCCCTCATGCAATCAGAAATTACAAAGAGAAGTTGGAACAAATTGAAACAAAGGTGAACAGTATTGGACAAAATTTTAACATGTCTCAAGATGTTGATGGTGCAAGCAAGAAAAGAATTCAAGAATTGCAAACAGGCCATGCAAATGTTCATAACACTAAGAACAGGATAATTTACACCTTTTGGAAAGTGAAGGACATAACTGAATGCAAGCTAGAACAGTTGATTTAGATGTTGAGGAAAGGATAGATATTAGAAGAATCCTTCACCATTCTGGAATCCCTCATCAATATTATCAACTAGACATCTGAGAACAACAGCATGATCATAATCATTGGGATTGCAGTAGAAGCTTGGAAGAAGTTTCTTCTAGAGATGAAGGAAAAGTACAAAATAATCTTCTAAAGTTGAAGTATTTCTTCAAATTTTTGAATTAGTTTTTGGATAAGTAGGTTTTTGGTTACACTTCAAAAGGGGGTGAAAGAAAAAAAAAAATCATTGATTTCGAAGGGGGAGAGAGAGCAATGAAAAATGCCTTATCCCTTATCGAACTCAGGGGGAGTTTTGTCATGAGTTTTTGTCAGCTATGGATTTTTGAATTTTTGAAGGTTTCGACACTTAGTCATTTTTCACTAAGTGTTGCCATCAATTCCAAAGGGGGATATTGTTGGTCTATGGGTTCTAGTGTTGTCATTTATGGCAACCTAAGTCATTGATCCAGTCCACATGTTAGTATTTATCCATACCGGAAGATAGAGTGAAGAACAGGGTATCTGAATGAAGTTGAGTTTGTTGATCCATATGCATTACCAATTTATCGATTTTGGTTGTGGATCTCAGGGAAGGTCATTGGGTATCTATAATTTCTTATTCTCAACTCTTGTGTTGTTGCATCAATCGGTGTATGAGTTAGGAGATCCGATCAATTTTTTGTTCATCAGTGCTTGAAGGTCGACTAAGTGACTGTGACATGTTGCGAATGTTTAAGGCAAAATTGTTTGAGGTATTTTTGGGCTTGTGGATTTTTTTTTGGGTCCTCACTATGTTGTGGCCAACTTTGGATGGTACGCATTGAAAATCAATTATGATTTAAGCCGACAATTGGAAGATATTTTCTATTTTATTGAAGTCAACATATAGCGATTGAATTCTTGGTAGCGGATATATATATATGAGATTAGTTAATTCATTTTGTGTTGTGTATGTGGTATTTGATATGTGTGGGTGTGTATTGTGAATATCAAAAGATAAGTTAAGCAATTTTCATTTGTGCAATAGAGGATTTTGTGAAGCAAATTATGGCAGAGCAAAGCGTAGTGCAGAATTTGACAGAAGGTCCAAAATCTGATCTATGAGCCTAACCAGAACTGTAACTAGGCATTTGTAGATGCTATCTTCTCAGTTCAACATTTTGATGTAATCCAGATCTCTTGTAAGGAAATGATCCTTCCTTATTTTAAGTAGTGATCTCTAAGCAGTGTGCCTGAATGCAAGTGCATTCCCATTTTGTAAAACACTTATATTTTGAGTACTCAAATTGTGGATTGACCTCCACTGTGGTTTTTCCCCTAACAGGGTTTCCACGTAAAAATCCTTGTGTTATGGTGTTGTGGATGATTGCTTTATATTTCTGCATCTTTCTCTTGGTTGAATGTTATAAATGGTTTAAAGAACAGCTTGATAATGTTAAATATGGTTGAACACTAATTCACTCCCCCTCTCAGTGTTCCTTGATTCCAACAAGTTATAGGATCAATTGCTTCAATGAAGCAAAATTTAGTAGAGACAAAGAAATTAATGTCTCCTGAGAATGTTTCCAACACACACTTCGGTGTTATTATCCTTTCATTCATTCTCATCTGAAACATTCTAATGAATGCCACAAGAGCATTTCCTTGAGCATCCGCACCACCAAGGTTTATCATGATATTTCTTGTCTGATGTGCAACCGATTATGTACTTTTCCATTCCACTCTTCCAATTACCAGTAGTTCCTTCATAAAATAGAAAATCAAACATATTATCAAAGTACCATACCTGAATGTATGCCTTTTTCCCTTTTTGATTTCATTCAAGTTCTTCATCAAATGTTGTCGGAGTATCTCACATAGATCATAATCAGTGCCATGTTCAATCATGTTATGTGCAATGTGAACGACAATGGTAGAAACTATATATTCATTATTTGGTTGATAGATTTTGTGTCCAATAATCTTTGCAGCGTATCGAATAGCTGGATTCCTAATTGTGTTCAGGTTGATTCCTTTTCTTCAATAGTAGCACCTATCTTCTCCATTAAGTCCTTGACCTTGATAGATTTTGGTCCTAGAACTAGTCTGGAGGACCACAGACTAGTTACATCCTAATAGCTTCCTTGGTTATTAAGTACTCGCCATCAATCCAAATGGATCCACTATGGATTATGCTTAATACCATTCTGATGTACTTCTTTTCATCTTCAAACCATGAGAACTTTTGCCACATATCCAATTTCCTTTCATTTATGGTTTTGTACTATGGTTTTAAGGTATCATCATCTCCTTCTAATTCACTTGTCTGAAGAACACTTAATTCATTATTGGAAACTTCTTCTATTTTCCCATGAATGTATGCATTGATATCCTTAGTTGGTAAAACTCCAAAGAAAGTGCAAGAAAATGCACCTGTCGAATCTTCCAATAGAACTTTCCAAGAATGCCTCTCTAATTCAGGTTACAGTCTCTCTAATACATTTACAACCTTTGTTCCATCCATTACAAATAAAACTTCTAGAAAACTAGGAGCACATAGAATACCTCTTAAACTTGCTCAGTGAAAATTAGGGTTTTGATGATCTACTACCATGAGACGTGTCTAATTCTTCCACTTCTTCTTCTTCACTTTACTTTTCCTTCGCATGTGTTTAATGAAATAACTTTATCTTCCCAAGCATGCTTTTAAATCCTTGATTTGACCCATATCAACAATAAATTCTTTAGATAAAAAGTTGGTAAGCTTTGAAACCTTGTATGCACAGTCAAATTTTAGAGGCTCCACAATATTTTGCATTAAAATATTTTCTCCTACAATTTTCACCAACATATCCACCATATTTCTCTTCATCTTGTCTCTTCATGTCAAGCCATGACACAATAGACTAGCAAGGGGGCTATATGAATTTTAGTAAAGCTCCCCCTAAGCCACAACTCTAGGTTAATTATTAGAGGAAACATCTACACATGAGATAGGTATAGATTCTACCATGTCCTCAATCTCTTCTTTCTTTCTCCATACTCTTTCCATTTACTTCTTCACTTCATTCAAATCAATTTTCTTTACAATCTCATTTCTCTATCCTAGATTAGTCTGCCTTCCATTCTTCTACAAAATCTTGAAATGCGTCTAGGTTTTTTGTAATTGTAGCATACAATTTTTCTCTGACCAATCTGACTTTTATTCAATCTTGTTCTAAACTAGTTATCCTTATGCCCATATACATTGTATGTATAACAATAGCCATTGAAAGATCTAGCAGTATTAAATCTATTCATCATCTAACTTATGCACTCAGCAACTCTATGTCCAAATTTCTTGCATACAAAACATTGTCCAAAAAAGGATCCAACATTCTAATTCTTTCTACCTCTACATTCTATAGCCGTATGTCCAAATTTATTGCATCAAAATCAAACACCATTAAAATATGGGTACCTTTGAGCATTTGGTTGTCTAATAGGGAGTCTTCTAGCATTGCTTCTTTGATTTTGGAACTTTCCATAGTTCCTCTTGCCTTCAATATTTCCAGATTCACTGATCTTTTTTATATTAGATGTATGTTCTGCTTTAGAGATTTCTCCTCTTTCAAGTCCCAAACCACCTTTATCTTTAGATTCTTTCTGTCCAATAATTAACTCATCAAGCATTGTAGAAATTTCCTTAAATTTATCCTCATGAATTATTTCTTTCTCCAAATCCGCTCTTAGATTTACCACCTCTTGTTCAAGTCTAGTGCATTCATTAGTCTTACTTTGTATCACTGCATTTAAACAATCCTTAGTTTTCTTCTTTTCTTCCACTTGTATTTTCAGTCCAGTGATGTCTTCATTTGCTTTCTTCAGTTGTTCATTAACTTCTTTATGTATTTGTCTAAATTTCTTGATCTTCTCTCTCAACTTTTTGATGCATTTGTTTGCCTCTTTTATATTTTCCTTTAGATTCCCATTCTCATTTTCAATTTTGTTAAGATCTTCAAGTGCAGTTTTGAGTTCTTCATCCTTGTCTAGCATACAGTCTTCTTTTGTATATTCAATTGTAGAAATTTCTTCTGGAGGAGTAGGGTACTTCCTTTCAACCATATGTTCAAAATCCAAGATCTTCCTGAAGCGGTCGAGCTCCTTCTAGGGAACGAAGATCTGATACCAATTGTTGAACACCTGAAATAATAAGAGGGGGGTGAATCAGTATTCCTCTAAACTAATTAAACACAACCCATCCAATTAACTAAATAGAAATAACTACAATCAAGAAAGAAAGAATGAATGTAACCACAGAATCACATGACACATAAACACCAAAATTTTACGTGGAAAACCAAAAAAAGAGGGAAAAACCATGGTGAGGGTTAGCTCACAATATATTATATCTGGATATAAGATATTACAGAGGCTCACTATGAGGACGCACTATCCAGAAAAGAGCTCACAGCTCTCCGAGTAATTACAAATAAGGGTTGGCAACACCGCCTATTTGAACTAATACAATAGCATCTATCATATGCCAGATTATAGTTCCATTGAGGTATAAAAATGATCTTCACACAATCTACTTATCACTACATCCCACACATGTAGGTGATTCACCATACATGCCATAAATCTACTCTACTCTACCACATTCACATATCATATATCCCTTTCACGCTTTTTTGCACCATTCTTCTCATTCACCTCGCTTTTTTATTTCACACCCATTAACACCTCGGTAAAGATCTCCTATATATACCAATGTCAAGTGAGACTTTAATTAGGTTGGCCTAATTAGAAGTAGCACACAAAAACTAAACATGTCATCCTCAAAGTATTTCATCCATGCTTAGCACCTAAACTCAACACTCAATTTACATCAAGATAGGTCGGCATGGACCTAAATATAAATCGCATATGAGATAGAATTTCTCAAATATTCTCCACAAAATATCAATCGTGTTAGGTCAGCCCAAAATAGACCTAAATATAAAGTCTTCAAGAGCTTGTGCAATTTCATCAATCATGCTACCTCAAAACTCAATCTCCCATCGAATTCTTATCCAACTAACATTCATTAGCTTATTTTCATCATCGCAAGATAAAATAATTATTCACGAAGAAGTGAAAAATCTCCAACACTGGTACACTGTTTAGAAGATAACTGCAATATACAGAGCCACACACTATTATTCATAACTTTCTAGAAACTATACAAAATATCACAAAAATTTGAAAGTTGCTCCATCTGATGGATTCAAAATTATAGTTATGATTGTAGAAGATTATACTATGCGGTGAAGTGTGGACCCAAACACTGACACACCGGACCACAATACTAACAAAGGAAACACTTAGCCAAATTCTTGATAAACCATACTTTTTGAATCAACTGGTACTCTACAAGGGTCACCAAAAATACTTCCCTGTTATACTAGGATGATCATTACAATATTGACATCAATGACAACACTAGATCAACCAATGTAAGTGCACTTCATGCTCATGTTGTCAAATTGCATCATCAATGACAGGCATTCAAACTTCCAACATTAATGTCTATGTGGGGTGGAATTAGTAGAGAGTGGAATATAAATTTAGTGGGAATGGAACAAGAAAGAATATTAGTGGATATGGAAATTTGAGTAGTGGTCAATGAGATAGCAATAAAGGTTTAATACTATACAACATTCACTATCTATGCTTGGATCAATCCAATTGGCTTCTCCTTCACAAGAAATATTTTGTCATGTACTCCTTATGTATTTATGACATCACTTTGAGTGGGTTTTTCACTTTTAGTTTATTACATTTGATTTATGGGATCAATTATTTTCATGTGATATTATTGATCATTATCATCTAATGATTTCAATTTGAAATTTTTGGTTTTTAGCAATAATTTTTTTTAACTTTCCAAAGGTTTGAAATTTGAAAAAGGAAGGTATGATAAATTTCATTTTAAAATTATTCAATCTTTCCTAATCTCAATTATCCATGCATTATATTGGGGTTGTCAATCTAACAGCTCAATGTCAATGCATCATTGGCTAGTATTGATACATCAAAAAAGTAAGCCCTCTTGTTTGTATAAATAAAGCCAAGGAATAGTAACATTAGCTTGAACACATGATAGGATTTCATGGCTTCAAAATTTTGTTGTTTTTACAATGAAACATCATTGTTCCGTTAGCCAACCTATGCATAATTTCACTAGACTTTATATAAAAAGGCACACAACAAAGAGCACTTCAGAACCATTTGATATTTTCTAAGATCATTGGTTTTCACATCATATTGAGGTTTTCATTTTGAAAACTAAATATTGATGTTTCATTGATTCATGCATCCACATGTAACTTTTTGTTTCTCCCTCCATTTTGATGGTGTATAAATAACTAAAAGGTAGGACACCAACACATGAGCAAGAAATATGGAAACAATTCACATCTCTAAAACATTATGAATTTGTTAACTCCACACCAATGTATCATTGGTTGAAGTAATCAAAAATTGTATTTTTATGGGAGCCTTATTTTTCTCCATAAATTTTGTGAGAAAATAAAAATAAATTCAATTTATGTACTCATAAGACACATGTTGATATTTTCTCTCTAAATTGTTTTAGGATTAACTCATTTATTTTGCACTAGTGGTGGAAAAAAAGTATGAGATAGAATTATTAACAATACTCCATACCATCTGAACTTCCATGGAGGATTTATATCTAATTACCACTTCATTCCAAAGTGAAAACCAATCCTACAATAATCATGTGTTATTTATCTAGCACTATTTTAAATAGACTTTTTATATGAAGGTTCAAAAATCAAACAAACAAGAGCAAGAGGGAGATCATGTCAAACTTCTAGCATCATGTTCATTAATTCCAAGTATATTTTAAAGAGGCTATTGGTTTTAAATCTACTAAAGTGTAATTATGTGATATTAATGCATGCAAAATAATGTGCACTCATATTTTCTTCTATGGTGTACTTGCTTATTTTTCATCTTTTATGGGTACTTATTTTGTATAAATAAGAGCTTTATGCTTTTTTTGTATAAATAAGAAATTTATATGTGTTTTTTTATTATAGGTAAAGCAAGTTTTGAAGGGACCCAAAACCCTTTACAAAGGAAAAAGGTTGTTAAAAGATAAAGCAAGAAACATCAAGTAGCCAAAAAAGCAAAAAACAAAAAACTAGATGATAAAAAGCAACAACCATTTCAGGTTCTTCAAAATATTCATTGCCTCTAAATCCTTAGTAATAATGTGATCATGAAGCTCAACAATGTCAGCAATGTCACTTTTTGAAACCTCAACAGGCTTCTTCACATGATTGTGTGTACAAATACTTGGTCCAACATCAACCATAGCAACCTTTTTACCCTTGCTCAAACCATCATCACCAATGGCAACATCCTTGACCCTATCATTCCCCTCCTTATTATTCCACTTTTTCATTTTTTCATTGAGAATTATAAGGCCCATAGCATTATTTTGGAGGGAGGCCTCACTAATTTTGACCAAATCATCATAAACCTTAACCATTTTTTCCTCTAGAACAGAGATCTACTTTCTATGCTCATCTTTGAGAGTAGTCACATCCTTGGAAATAGTTCAGAGAATCTCCAACATCTCCTCCTCCTAATTAGTGGCCCCCTTCCCAGTTGAATTCTTCTCATTTATATTTTGCAGGGCATGGATCTTTATGCTAAGTTGATTGAATTCCATAAAAAACCATTTAATTTTTTTGAAGTAACTAACTGCACCTGCTCTAGCCAAGCCCAAGATATCTTGAATTTCCTCTTTGTTGCAATTGAAGATGTTCAAATCTTCAAAAAAATTGGGCACGGGGTTTCCCTGATTGTCCACCTAATCCTCCATAGGCTCTTTACCTTTGTTGGTACGAGTATCCTTCCCTTGCATATCTATCAACTTAATGGGTTTGAAACCTTCCTTTTCAACATCAACCAACTAGTTCTTACCATCTAACTTACCTTCACCAGAGTCCATCTTAGGAGTAAACTTATTCTTCTTGGAATTCAAAGACTTAACCTTGCCACTAACTTTCACTAGGCTCTTTCTCTTCGATATAGATAGAGGCACTTCCTCACCATCCTCATGGACCTCCTTATCAGACAACTCCACATCATCAAAAACCTTTCCACTCTCTTTCACAAGGATCTTTCTTTTCCCCATAGATATAGGAACCTCCTCACCGCCCTCTTTGGCCCCCTTATCCATCTTTCTCTTCTTAGTAGCAGGGGGAGTGATCTCCTCATCATCATTTCTAGTATGGGATCCCCCCGACCAATATGGCTAAGGGATTTTCTTATGGGAATTCTTAGCTTTTCATAGCTCTGATGGGGATCCAAAAACACCTCCATTGATGGGGATCCAAAAACACCTCCATAGCTTTCCATAGCTCTAATGGGGATCCAAAAACACTTCCCATCAAGGGTAAAATGCCTCATAATATCTTCAGTCATCTTATCCTAGATGACCTTAATATAATTTCTAGCATAACTATCGCAATAGGTTCTCACCAATTTAACCCTCTCATTATCTTTAAAAAAGGCATTAAGAGCAGTATCTAAAACCTTTTTGAACTTTATGCTTAGTTGTTGTCTAATGTACTATGTATTATCATGTTATATGAGCTTTATAGACTTAATATCTTCTCAATTATCTTTCAATTATAGTAGCCTTCAAGTGTTGGAACTTATTTTAGTGATCTATAAATTTATAATTATGCATCACTATATGATTGATGTACAAAGTTGTGATCATACATTTTGTATTTATTTTTTATTCATTTTCTTTACTTTTATTTATTACATGGATACTTTATTTATAGTTAATTTTAACTACTAATGTGCAACAAGGTTAATGAATTCTAAATCCCATCCAATTGATAGTTTCCAAGTGTTCATTTATATTAGCTATAATTTAAGAATTTTCTTCAATTTCTTCCTCTCTTTTCCCTATAAATTATTCTAAAAGAGATCATTAAAAATATCACAAAGATTTTAATTCTAAAATATTGGAGGTCATCCTAGAAATTGTGTCCCACATTTTTAGGCTTCTCATGTGTGATATAGATTTATATGAGTGTATATTTGAACATCAACAAATACATCATGTGAGATGTATATATCTCTAGAGAGGTATAGTTAAGAGACACTAGTAAACATAAGGGTAGCACTATGGGGATGGAAAATTGTTAGAATTGGCTATGGATGCCAAGATCTATGGACCAAATGGAAAGCACAAAAAGAGAGATGAATATGACAAGAATAAACTATATTCAATGTCAATGATATGAGATGATTATTTACAATGAGAGAGACCCCTTGGTTATATAGCCAAGGTGAGAACATAGAAGGGCATAAGATTATGACAAGTGTCGTAATCTTATGACATGCGACAACTATGAAAAGCTATCACTCCACCTAAGGTGGAGAGATAATCACATGATGTGTCCACAAAAGGTGGATGTGATAAAGTAATGACATGTCAAGTCCACCAAAAGTGGAAATTCTCCAACAACCTCCTATGTGGTCCCTAAGTAAACTTAACTAAGGTGTAATCATGACCTAGGACAAGGTACTACACATTTAATTACACCAACAAAAAATGATAGTGGAAGGAGTAATGGTGGAAGAAAGAAACATGGTATAATATGGAGAGGAATTAGATGCACCCAAAAAAATGGTAGACGAAGAAGCAATCTTGGTAGTTGTAGACTATAAAGCCTCTAACCCATGTAGTTTATTAAAAAATTATATTTTCGTGGTAAAATTTTTATATCCATTCCAATTCTCATTTAGATTTAAGCATATTTTAGGAGGATTTGTAATTTAATTACATAAAGACAAATTACACAACCTTGTGTGAAGTTGAACTCATTCCCCAATCCTTCACCCATCCCCCTTTACACACATTCTTTGGCTTTATCCCATCTATTTTTGTACACATTCCCATAAACCCAAATGTATTGCATCCTCCATGTCTAGATACTCATCCCTCACATTATAATTACCATCCCCTTATCCTAAGTTAGTCCTATACCTATTGATCTAGACCTCAAAATAAAAAATTAAAATCATATTTTGGTTTACTCTCATCCATTACATTCACACCATGAGATAACATTGTACACTCTTTATATGATTATTTTTATGTAGTGGTATTTAAATAAATTCACTTAGAAATTAATTTAAATCCTAGAAACATTTAGAAATCATCCCAAAATCATTCAATAAAATAGAAATAAAATATCAATAGGATCAAATCCTCAAGAAATGTGGCATTTCCACACCTATGGAAGCAACCTAGAACCATGGTTTTGAATTGGAGATAATGATAGTTTATCACAAAATTTTAAATAATGAGCACACCCAAGTTCCTATTTTGATACTAGAGTAGTAGATTTAGTGTCACATCATACTCATTCACCGATCGCCAGTTATATAGCTAAGTACAATTCTCCTTTGCATTTACTCTCCCAAAATAATAATTATATTTATTTTGATTTATCATACGTATTTTTGATATTTTAATCCATGTTCATTTGTATTTTATTGTAAGATTTATTTAATTAGAATAGATTAACCTTAGGGAAAGGTTATTTTTCCTATACAATATGTTATGAATTATGTCCACTAGTTATGTATGGATTTTTGTGTGACCCAAACTATAAAGTACATTAGAAAACTTTGTTGATCCATGTAGGTCATAGTATTAATCATCATACAAGTTACTCATAATATGAGCATTAGAATTAATTGTAATCTCATTACAATAGGTGGCCATGTTAGGGTTTAGATGAGAACTCCTTAATGGAATATTAGGATCATAAATAGCTTGTGGCATATATAAAATATAGGAAAATATTGTAAAAATATATACTTCTAGATTTAAAATTATAAATATTAGTGGTATATAAGATCTCAAAATGAAAACCTAATGGTGCACCCAAGTGTTAGTAGGGTGGGGAAAAAAGCTATCAAATTTTGAAGCTCAAACCCTAAAAAATAAATTATATATCTATAAGATAACAATGGAATGCATAATAGATGTGTTTTGTGTGAAGATAATAGTGAGAATGCTTACCATATTCTCCTTGACTATGAATACTCATATTCTCTTTGGAGTATTTTTCTCAGACTCTAGGATATTGGTTGGGCCTTTTTGAATTCTCTTGCTAAGTTTTTTGACCAATGGACTTGCCCTTCGTCCTCTCCCATTTTGAGGTGGTTGTGGGATCTCGTGGCTCTACACATTGCTTGGAGATCATGGAGAGAGAGAAATAACAGGATTTTTTGGGAGACTAAGCTTAAGGTTGATAGTCTTTTTATCAAGATCCGTCAGGCCATTTTGGAGAATTTTGCTATGATTCTACTCGTTGTGCCCCGTCTGCTTGCCTTGCTGGTTATGAGCTCATGGTGACTTATAATTGGAAGATAACTTCAATTCCTATTATGAATCCTAAGTCAAGCTCAATTAATAGACTGAACACAAGATGGAAGCCTCCTCCTTTTGGTTGAGTTAAGGTTAACCTTGATGGGGCAGTGAAGGGGAATCCTAGGCCTACAGGTTGTGCGGGGGTGTTAAGAAATGATATTGGTAGACTCCTTGGCACGGTGGCACTCCCATTGGGTACTCAGACCAATCATTGCATAGAGGTGGAGGTTGCGTTCATAAGTGTTAAGTATGCTATCAGGAAAGGATACTCCAAATTATGGGTGGAAGGCGACTCCATGAAAATTTTAAATTATTTGCGTGGCACTCATCCTCTGAGTTGGAATGTCGACCAACTTATCAAGGATATGATAATCATGTTGCAATCTTGTGATGAGACCTGTGTCTCTCACGTTTACCAAGAAGGAAACTCATTGGAAGAAAAAAAATTCTAACGAAGATGTTAGCTTAAATGATTTTTTTTTTGGGAGGAGGGATCGATCCTTCCTGAGAAATCTAGGATTTTATTAAGGAATGATGGCATGGGGTGAGGTGATGCAACATTTATGGTCTAGTACCTTCCTTCAGTTTGCACGCTTTGTGGTTAGTTTTTGGCTCTTTGATCTTTAGTTGAGTTGTCTTCACAAGGGTTCTATGAGTTGTGTGTCAGTTGCCATGGGTGGTGACAAGAGCTGAATTGAGCCGCACTCTTGTGGTGACATTTAGAGAAAGATGAAACTCTGGAGTATTTTGAGCCATGGGAATTTCACTCCATTTTTGGAAAGATTGCATGGGCATGACCCTAATGCCTCAATGCAATTTTTTTATTTCTGGCATAATCGTAAGCTCAAGGTTAAAGGTTTGGACGTGGAGGTTAATGAGGACTTGATTGCCACTATCACAGGGATGCTGATTGTGGGTCAGAAGTTTTTCAAAGATTAAAAAAGTAATGAAGAAGCGATGGTCCAGTTTTTTAAAGATGATGAGGGGAAGCAAATAATCAAATCAGAGAGTTGGGGTTATGAGATAACTTCCCTCAATAAAATTTGGGTGAGTGTTGTCGAGGTCTTGATGCGCTACGTGACTCTAGAAGGGAGGTTTAGGGCTATTCTTGGTCACCATTTTACTCTCAACCATTTTATACATGGTTTGTTCATTTCGTTTCCTTTTTTTCGATTATCTTCTTTGGAGGTCTCGATGTACACTCATCTAAAGAATAGGAGGGACCCTTTCCTCCATGAAGGGCTTATCTTACTTATCATGGAGCATGTCAAGTCTCTTATCCCTGCTCCGACCGTCAAGGGCAAGGAAAAAGTTGTAAGTGATTTGTCTGGGTTGTCGGGTTCAGAGTCCCCTTCAAAGGAGGAGGAGGAATGGAATGAGGATGAGGAGGATGCTTCTCCTACGGTAGCAACCACGTCTTTGAAGAAGAGGAAGGTAGCTAGTGCTAAGTGTAATAGGACGGCTAAGCGGCTGGCCCTTTCTGAGAGTGACGACACGGAGGTGGGGTCGGGCAATTCTTCTCCCAAGTCTACAGAGGTAGTTGTTGGTAAAGTTATTGTTGGTAGTGGTTCAGAGGTGGGGACATAGGGTAATGTTGAGGGTTTGGTTGATAAATTGAGGGGGCTATCTAAACGTATTGCTAATTTAAAGAACAAGGCCTCTTAGGTTCTGACCAAGGACCCAAATGTGGCTGGTGAGGATAAGGATTCTCGTGAAAAGATGGTGGCCATTGAGGATTCTCCCACGCAGGACTTGCCCAAGGAGGAACATGACGAGGAAATTAGGGGTCTGGATGAGGAGGATGCAGAGTAGAGTAAAGCCAAACATGAGCCTTTAAAGGTAAATCCTCTTTCTAAGGACTTTTCTTACCTTGATGATGATGCTACTTCCATGTTTGATTTACTGGATATGGCTAGGGTTGGGGCCAATGGTACCTTTAAATTGGCCAAATGGACTCTTCAAGAGTTCAATAAGATTAATATTAAAATCAGAGTCTTAAAGGATAATATGAAGAATGTTCTGAAGGGTTCAGTGTCAAACATTCTTATAGATAGAATGGTGGACCTTGAAGGTTCTTATCATTATTTTAAGTCTACATGTGATGAAATATTGGCAGCTCTAGAAGCCAAGGTTTTAGGCATAAATACGAATATCAAGAAGTTAATGCAAGCATGCCATATCTTTGTCAAGAATAGTGCAGACTCCCTAGAAGTCCTTTTCAGAAAAATAAGTGAGCTCAAGGAGGATTAGGTTTATTTTTCTGAGCTTATGGAGAAAGAGCATGTGGCCAAGGGCAAGGGAAAAAAAATTGCTAAGGATGACAATAAAGGTCTTGTTGGCAGAGGGTCAACTGATTGGAAGAAAACATTTGATGCTGAGAAGGAGTTGTTGGATATGGTCGAGAGGCACAGGAATCAATAGATTAAGATTTCCAATACTTTGGGTGGCTTGAATTAGTGTGTGGTCTTTTCTTTCTTTCTTTTGTTTCTTTTAGGTTTTTTTTTTTTGTTTTGTGGCTATTGGGTGTTGGTGGTGGTATGTTGTCTTACTTTTAGTTTAGCACCCGCCTATTTATCTTTTTGGTTGTTGGGTTGCTGTTGGTGGTCTTTTGAAAAAATTTCTTGGTACCATGTTATATCCTTGGTTGTAAAGGGTTTTAGGTCCCTTCAAAACCTATTTTTCCCTTTAATCAAAACAATTGAATGCATATAAATCCTAAAAGGATCTAAAATGTGATGGCATAATCATGTCATGAATCTAATACCCAGAAAATTAATGATGGTATAGTCCAAGGGTCAATCATTAGGGTTGTAAGATTGGACAGGTGCATAAAAAATATAAAGGAAAAATAGCCTTTCCCTAAGGTTAATCTAGGCTAATAAAAAAATATGCTTTAACTCAAATATAAATTAACTTAGACTAAACATGTGGTACTTGATAGGATAAATCGGATTAAATATAATTGTTGTGTTTGGAAACTAAATGTAAAGGAGAAACAAAATTAACCAATGTGAATGAATGAATTTGACATGGTGTACAAATATATTGTTCTACTATAGAAAAATAAGCAAACTAGGTTTGTTCACTATCTATATTTTTGTATTAATTTGTCATTGTCTTCATGTTGAATATGTAGTTCTAGGTCACTTCCATAAGTGCAACCATATCTTATAGCCCATTGATTTAATCATATTTATTATGTGTTTATGCTCTTTGGTTTTCTTTAATCTCTACTTCTTATTTGTCTTTAAGGACTAGTAGTTAAAAATGCCATAGGGAGGTTGTCAAATTACTATGGGCAAGTTTTGCTAAGCCCTTTGGAGAGACCAACTTTACAATCATGCTAAAGATTGACAAGTAGAATTTGAGCATGTAAATGTCTTAAATAATGATTGTGAAGTAAATATTGTTCCTTTTGGTACACCAAATGAAGTGTCACTCTAATAAATAGCCTTTTAATGTGTAAGAATTATCACG
Source organism: Sequoia sempervirens (assembly GCA_007258455.2). Taxonomy (NCBI): domain Eukaryota; kingdom Viridiplantae; phylum Streptophyta; class Pinopsida; order Cupressales; family Cupressaceae; genus Sequoia; species Sequoia sempervirens. The sequence goes on along the minus strand of VDFB02072274.1, from coordinate 90,487,661 downwards.
AAATAAAATAAATCTATCTTGGTGACAAGAGAAAAATATAATCAAAGATTATATATTTTAATATGATTTCTAATTCCAATAAAGAGGATGCAAAGAGATAGATACAATGAGTAAAAATGTATAATCATTTTATATGCATGAGTTATGATGGCATGTTCCTAAGAGGTTAGGTCAATTAACTCAATAAAGTGAGACAAAGGTGGCCTTGATTAGATAGAGGTGGCACTAAATTGTCAATAATCAAGAATTGATGACGAAACAAACAACACAAGTTACAACCTCAGATCTAGGTTTGTGAATGTCATTGCTATCTATTTATGTGAAGGAAAATAAATTATCCTATTATCCTAAGTAAATTTAATATATAGGTGTCATATTACACTCTGAGTATTGGACATATCCAGGTGAAGCATAAATTACACCAACACTCCCTTAAAGTGTAACTTAGAAAGAATGAGAAATGGGTCCCAAAAAATGTGTAGCCACATTAGGTATCATGTACAAAATGTTCCTCAAGCAAAAGATAGAGAAGAAAATACTTCGTATATAGAAAACTCCCCCTTTTTCTCCCCAAAGAGAGAGAAAGGATGAGAAGGACGGTGCAATCATCCTAAAATATGGAATAGAATTTTGAAATATTTGTAAGATATGAAACATGAATTCCTCCATATAAGAGATAGGATACAGATAATTTCATAGTGAGTGTTGAAGTGGGTCCCTCTATATTAAATAATGCATCTTTTTCTTGGAATAAAGAAACCTTGATATACAAATCCACCAAATTCCCACTCTAATATGGGAATAAAGAGAGGTAACAAGATTAATATATTTAGAAAATGCTCACATGTATCCATGTCGCTAAGAGGTGTCAAGATCTTATCAAGGGTCCCAAGCCTAACTAAAGAAGATGACATCATAAAACCATGAGTAACTGTTAGTAGAATAAGTACCAAAGATGATGGTGATGTAATATTTTAAATATTATCATTAAGGAGGAGATATTTTGTCTTAATGGTGTGCTCAAGATCCCAAAGATGAGAGTCTACAAATTGATAAAGGTCTTATAATTGGACATCCCAATAAGGTGGATCCTATTGAAAAGTATGAATGTTCTAGAGAGAATATTAAGAAGTATTTAGAGAAGCCAATATTGAAGCAATGTGTTCTAGAGGAGAAGAATCATCTACCTCATAATGGTGACCTAGAGATAAGGGAGGTGAAGCCCCTAAATCTACAATAGGATTTGGTGAAGCTAAAAAAAATTCATCTAGGATTTTAGGATCATCATGATCATAATCTTTGTAAATGATAATCTAAATAGCACAAAGATGATCCATATTAGGGTAGTCAAATTCAATCTTCTCAAGATTAGATATCATGTCAATTATATGAAGTTTTCTCTTGTAGTATTTTAAATTCTCCTTCTCCCCATAATCACTAGGCTTAGGAATGAGTTCACAGAGATAGGACAAAAGTTTCTTTCACTCAAGATGTTTCAAGATGTTTCAAGACCTTTATCAATTTGTAGACTCTCATCTTTATCAACAAGATAATGTTTCAATATACAACCAAAACCCATGATGAATTATGATGAACCTCCTCAATCATTCAACTAAAAAACCAATTAAGACACCCCAAAAAACATAATGGTGGGACTTTATAAATAGTGTGTATAATTTACAATTTCCAAAATTAGCAAAGTAGTCTTGATTATGATGTTTTATAGCTGAAAAATAATGCCAATGCATTGAAAGTACATATCTTAATTAGAATGAGAATAAACAAAAGGTATCGATGGGAAGTATTAAAATTTTCTTGTAGTTTAAAAAAATGACACCTAAAAAGGAGTTTGTATGAGTTCAAATAAAGTTCTCGAAGTTCTCAAAAGGAGACTTGCTAAACAAAATCTATGACAAACTATGAAATCTAGAAAAAAAACATAATCAAAATTAGAAAATACTTACACCAAATAAAGTACATAAAGAAATAACAATAATAAATGCACTAAAAAATAAGCCTGAATGATTAAGAATAAGGCTTATGAAAATTACATCCAAAATCCAAAACTCTAATGATGTAGGCAAGTTGGTGGTGCACAACGTTGGTTTTAACACAACACTACATACCTTAAAATTTATTAGATGCATTGAAAACTGATGAAGTACCTACAAACCGCCAAACCACTTTCTAGTAAACATGGATGGAATATGCTTAGAATCCTTTATAGATTCTAAAACTACTAAAAAAATGATGAAACCAACTTGGTCTAGTTTTAAACCACTTAGAATGTACTAGAACCTACTCAAAGGCATATAGAGGTGGGACTAGATATTGGTGGGGATTTATAGGTTGTAGATGAAGTGCTCATCTAAGGAAATATAATGTCCATATTGGCTATGAACTTAATGCAACAATGACTTATCAATGGTTGCAAGTGTGTATATGGGGTCCTACTCTTATTAAAGTGCCCTAGTCAATGGTGGTGGTAGTGTGTGATTGGATATCATTTCATAGACCATGTGCAGATAGGTGGCACTAAACTTTAAATAGCACCTTGCAATAAACACTAAAAAATCTATAATTAAACCCATAATATATCTTTTGTGCTACCTAAATCATAATGATTACATGCAAGGAATAGATTGTAAATATGTCAATAATGCTACAAATTAGCTTGTGTGAAGAAGGATGCTTAATCCAACAACCATATAACCAATATAATAAGGGTGCGGTATTTTCTATAGCTATAGGAAAAATGGTCAAAAATTGATGATTTAGCATGTGATTCCTAAAGTTTTAGGACACTTCAAATATCATAACAAGGTCAAATCTAAACAAAATTACTTTGAATATGGTGTGAACTACAAAATATTGCATCAAACTCCCTACTCCAAACCTTAGTAGATTTTGGTCTTTGATGTCTAATTAGGATGCAATAAAAGGTAAAATTGACTATTTTATAACTTTTTAAATGATGGTGAACTCAAATATGCTCCACTAATCACCAAAATAAACCTACAACATAATATGAAATAGAACCCTCAATCCTTAATATAAATGGGCTCACCTTAGATCATGAAAAAACTTTGATACCATAGATTTGTGAAGAAAAAATGAAATCCAAGATCTTGCAAGAGAGATCACAATAATAAGAGAAAAAAGATAATCAAATACTATAGAATGTAATATGATAGTTATTATAATAAAAATGACACAAAAAGATATATATGTAATGAGTATAAATGTATGCATCTTAGTTTTAGAGTCAAAATGACAAATGTTCAAAAGGTCACAAGTTAACTCCTTATTAGGAGATCAATAACTCAATCAACTAAGATAGAGGTTGCCTCAATTAGATAACACTTATTATGACGAATCAAATATTGATGAGATAATTGGGATACTTCATGATTTCAAATCAAGGGGTACACATATCAATATTAACTATTTAGGTGAGGAAAAATAATTTATTCTATTATCCTAAGTAAACTTAATACCTAGGTGTAATATTACACTTAAAATATTATATCTATCATATATGAAACATAAGATTATAGCAACAAAATGCTCTAAGAATTTGAATGAATTTAGGATGTTATTAGGATTTGAATTAATGTACAAATAAATGTGTTTAAATACAACTACATAGAAATAATCAAGTAAAATGTGTATTAAATTGGCTTATAACAAGAATGAAAGGGATGGAAGGTGGCCAAAATCTTTGTATTTTATTTTATTTTAGAGATTTAGATCTAGTGAGATTGACTTAAGACAAAGAAATAATAATTTTAATATAAAAAATAAATTTATAAATATAAAAAAAATTATAACTTCCAAATATATAAAATATAAGTAAATAAGATAAAAACAAATATAATTTATTTTACACAAAATTATATAATTTAATAATATATAATTATATTAAAACACTCTTTTAAAACTACATAGATATTCAAATTTTAACATAATATTTTTCACTTTAAGGGCCTGCTATTTTTTGTTTGCTTCATTTTGTCTTTTGTTTTACAATTATATGTGTCATCTTCATAAAAGTTAGATCTACATTTGTCATCCCTGTTAGAACAAGTTTATGAAAATTGGGTGGTATTAGGAATGCCTAGTTTCCAACGAAATGTATCATTTTCAATTTAATCCTAGAGCTTTTTCACCTATTACAAAATAATGTCCATATATTATAAACATTTTTTCCTATGCTTTAGTCTAGGTTCCTTCAATAATAACTATTTAATTATTAAAATAATTGTGGAGTGTTTACTTTTTTATCATTTGAAATACCCAATGTGATTTCTCTATTAGATTAGAAATTTAATTAAAAATTAATAGATGTGACATTTTTATTTATAGAATATTTAAAAGTATTTTTATATAATTATAAAATAAAAAATTAATGTTTTGGACTATACTTTTATTTTATTATTAATTTTATCTTCTTTTGTGAGAATTTTAAAATTTATTATAATATTTTTCTTTGAATTTTTTTCCCTTTTAATTATTTATTGACTCTCTTAATATCATGCCACTCTAAAAACAAATGTGTATAATGATCCCTCACTATTATTAAAAATATAAACATGGTCATGATTTGGATTATAAATAATAAAAAATATAAAAAAATTGAAATAAAGACATGTTTTAATTATAGATAATGAAATATAGAGATTGTAAAGTATGTTTACATCAAATTAATATTTAATTTGTGTGATTTAAAATATAAATTTTACTATTATACATGTTTGGTAATGAGATTAAAGTGTATTCCAAGACGTGTAGGAAAACAAATTTAGTTTGAATTTTTTTATATTACCTTTTAAATAACTTGAATTATTTTTATAGTAAAGTTATAATTTAAAGTGAAAGATATAAGTTTGAATTTAGAGGGAGTAGGGTTGTAAGGAGGTTCTTTCTAGCCATTAACTTTGTGTTTTGTGGGTTCTTATCCCACCATTTTTTGTGTCTAATTTTTCTATTATTATTATTCAGAGTTTAATTAATTTGTTAAATTTAATTAAAAGCTTTAACTTCAAATAGACTTATAAAAGTATTAATTTTAGAAATATAATGAAATCATCATATTTATAATTATGTTCATGACTAGTGTGAATGTGTGACGAAGTGATTGTGCAACAAAGCGTTAGAGTGAAGCTAGATTCGTCTTGCGAGGAGCAGAAGTGTGCTAATGGTGTTGTGGATGGTCATAATGGATTTCAGAAGCAAAAAACCACAAAGATGCAATAGGGAAAGTGCTCTACTTCTAATCCAATTTTTGACACTCTTGGGGTGGCGACAAGTGCTTTACAGAAGGATAGATATCCCTCTCTTCTCTTGCTTCCACCTGGGTGGCGATTTATCCCCCCTTGGCTCCTCAATCCCCTACAACTTACAAGAATAAAGCTAAACCCTATCACAGATGAAGTGTCTTCCACTAGGAGTAGCTCAATCGGGAAAACCCTAACTCCACTCCCATTTTATCATCATCAATCTCGATTGATGCTTCCACCCAGGTGTCTAATTCAAACTTGAATCCTTTCCCTCTTCCTTAGGAAATATCACTAAAGTGGTCTTTGTGGATGATCCTATTGATTATCACTTATCAAAATATTGTTTTGATGTTACCTTAGTCAATGTTCGAAATCAATCCCTGATCCTTAGACTCCTGAGGAAGTGCTTATATTTTGACCTAGTTGTAGAATAGGCTAAGACAATTGGGAGCAACTTGGCTACTCCAACTATTAAATCACTAGATTTTAGATTCTTCCTTTATTATTTCATCTCTGCTAAGGATTGTGACTTTGTGAAATAAAATGGCCCTTAGTTTTATGGATAGTTGATTCTCTTCATTGTCAGACTTGGCCTCCCTTCTTTGATCCATCCTCTGCTAAAATTATTGTTATTCCTATCTGGATCAAATTATATAACATCCCTTTGATCATGTGAGATACATATATCATCAATAATATGATTGATCAAGTGGGATCCTTTGTTAAGCAAGACTTTATTGTGGTGGTTTATTCATACAGATTCACTCGAGTATGCGTCGTGATTGATATCTCAAAGCCTCTTCAAATGTCAAATTCCATTCTTCTTTTAGCGCATGGAATAAATTTTTAAAATATGAAGGCCCCCATTTTAGATGCTTCTAATGTAATTTAATGAGTCATAAAAATGTTGTTTTCTCTTCAAAAAGGTTGTATGGATCAAGGAAGATTAGTCTTTAAAAAATGGATTAAGAAGTTTAGTTCTTTGGATGTAGATCTCATTTGGAAAAATCATGGTAAGTTCATGGACTCTCATTTGGGACAAGGAAAAATCTTGTGCTTTGAGCAGACTTTTCCTCCTCTTCAAAGCCTCCCCCTCTTTTATCCTTGCCAAAGATTTTTTTTTGGAACTAATCAACTTACTGTGTGGGGAGATGATCACTTTGATTTGAAGGGAACCTTCCCTTTAATTGAGGATCTTGATGATGATATATTGTATTACATTGACCATAATGAGGTGGTTGTCCCTCTAAGGAAATGCTCCATTGCCCACACTATAAGTGGCATTTCAAAATCAAACATTGACGCTTCAAGGAAGAAGAAATGGTGAAAGTATGAAGTGGAAAAACTTTGAATTGAAGACCTAGGGATGTTGTTGATGATGTAACTTAGAGGACCATGGATGCTCTTCTCACTTGGAGTAGGAAGAAGGGCTTAACCAAATGGACATGATGGTATTTTTACTGAAGGTTTCTTAGATGTGTGCAATCTATTATCATGTTGTTTCCTCTCTATCTCTTGAGTCTTCCCCTCACCTTTTTGGATCCCCTTTGGACTTTACTAGTTCATTTTCCTCTTAGTAAATTCATTGTCTAATATGTTCCCCACTTGTGGGTATGTAGTTGATTCCTCTCTCTCTTATGTGCTCTCCGCTCTACAAGTTTGAAGCTTCTCTTATTTGATATGTTATTATATATGGGAGTGGGCCTTCATCCCACAACTTGACAATCAAAAAAGAAAATTAATTAATTAATTAAGTATTAATTTTAATTGAACTAATTTAATTTTTTATTCAAATCCTTCTAATGAGATAAATTTTTAAGGGATCCTTGTACATTAAATTGGTGTCTCTTTGATTGTTTTTATTCAAAAAAATATACCTTCTATTGAACTCTTGTCTTTAAGCTAAATGAATCCTTCTAAAATTAATCAAAAGTTTTATCTCCAATTGCACTAGTTACTCATATTAGCATGGAGGAGAATAAAGTTAGAAGGAATTTTTCATGCACTAACATAATATAATGTTACTTTATTTTTGTCTATAATTATTCTTCTATATAAATCTTATGTTAAAAAATAAATTTTAATTAAATTAATTAATTTTGTCGATAAAATACTTGCACATCCATTATTTTTAAAAGATTAAATTATAAAAAGATGAAAATAGGTATAAATTCAACTCGCATGTTGCCTCTCAATTTATGGAGGTCATGTTGGGTTCAAGAGAATATAAAGAAACTATGAAAAAGGTGGTCAAAGCCCTCATTAATCCCAAATGGCACATGGGTCTAAGATTTTCCTTGGAGTGTGTTGTTTTGGGGCTAAGTTTTCAAAATGTTCATGGGGTTTGGCCTGTTATGCATCCCAATTACAATGGACCTTGGGTGTCATTTCTAATTGAATTTGAGGGGGATAATATGGTTGTTCATTGTTGTTGAACACCTGGAATACTAAGAGGAGGGTGAATCAATATTCATTGAAATTCATTAACTTCATTAACTTAAACATCCATTAAAAGCATCTCATCAAAACTCTATAAATGGAAAGGAACAATTAAAGCATGTATCACACCAATAAACACAATAACATCATATTTACATGGAAAACCCTTGAAAGTGAAAAGCCATGGTGAGGATTATCTCACAATATATTATAACTAGTTACAATGGAGATTATAGAATGGTGGACTCACTATCCAGAAAGAAAGAATGGCTCACTACCGATGGCTCATTACCACAGGCTCACTACCCATAATAGAAATAGATAGAAGAAAGGGTGGCTCACTGCCAAAATTGAGTTGGTAATAATGCATTTGCAACATGCTAAAAATAGAGTTCCACTTAAGCACATAAAACTACTTAACACACTTCATACTTCACCACTATCACACTTCGTACTTCACTCTACTTCAGATCTCTTTCACACACTCTTAAACTCCTTCAATTCATTCTTTGCATAGTGAATTAACCTTGTATATATACATACATCTAATAAAAACACCCAAATCATCAATTAGGTTGGCTAATTAGATGAAAAGTGCAACCTCATAACCTGTTGGCACAAAACTCCAACACACATGCTTTGCAAAAGGAAACAAAATGTGTACCACACCAAAATAGGTCAGCATGACCTATAATCACTCCCATGATTCCACTCTATACTTATCTCAACTCCGCACAACCCCAAAAACTTTAGGTCAACACCATTGGTGAAGCAACAACTAAATGAACCAATTGTTCATTCACAACTTGACATGTAAACCACCAAATCACTTGCCACTTGGAGTGCACACACCTCTGACACCTTCCAACACTTCCTCAAAATCGTATAGCATAATATTCATTTGTGATAGAATGTGGAGCATTCCAAACATGCAATTTGTACCAGTCACTTTGCCATTACTAAGCCTGATATATTGTCATGGATATCTTCAACTAAAGAAGACATACAACCATGAAACCTTGGATATAAACACATTCAACACATGCCATCAACACCTCAAAAACACATGACAATATTTTTCATAGCAGAGTAATGCGAACCACAAAACTATTCCTCTGATCACTAAACATGCACACTGACTTTGTCAAATTCTTTAGTCACTTGGTTTTCGTTGGACCAACACTTTTGCATTTCTACATTGTGTTGTCATCAATGACAACACCATATACCAACATGCTCGTGTTTCCAACAATCTCCCCCTTTGTCATTGATGGCAACACACTCTTTAAAACTACTCCCCCTTTGGCATAAAGGACAAAGGGCTCATTATATCACTCCCCTTAAATGATATATTTACATGAGTGTATCTCCCCCTTTCTACTTCTCTCCCCCTTTTAACATTATCCATTACAAAAAAAAAAAAAACTTTACCACAACACCATCAACTAATTTCACATATATATACATTGAAATAAAAAAAATTGCATATATAAAGCAAAAATATACAACTTGACCCTTATAAGACTCTTTTAGTTTAGCAAGATGTGCCTACCAGTCTTTCTTTAAAACTTCCTAGTCCTTCTTAGCAAAGGAAGGCATAGGTAAATGATTCTCAAATTGAATGTGGAGGTCTTCTCCTTCTTTCAAAGAATTGGGCACTGGATTCATTTGCACCACCTTCTCAACTTTAGCTAAAACTCCACTTAAAGGGGTAAGCCCTACACTTACCATATCTCTAAGATGACGATACTGCATTATTATCTTCTCCTTTTGTTCTTCTAGTAGAAAGAATTGACCATGCATATTTTCAATAATAGCTCTTGTAGCTCCATCTACATCATTTACTAGATCATATGCATATGAGGCCTGAGCAATTTGTGACTTAATAGAGTCCATTTGATCTTTGATGTTCCTTGTATAATTTGGAAACTTCAAACATAATTGAAAAAAAACTTTAGCTTCTTCCAAATATTTCTTAACATCTTCTAAGTTTCCTTGCAACTTACCATGTACAGTACTTCATTTATTAGAAATCTCATTCAATCCCTTATCATTGACTTTCTTTGCAATTTCCTTCTCCAATTTCTCTTCAAAACCAGTAGAATATTCCTTAAAGGAATCAAATGACAATTTTAATTTCTACATTCTACACACTGGATAAAAGAATTATTAATAGTTATTCTAGGAATAACTTCCTACAAAACCCTCACTGCTCCATCTACCAACTTTGCACTCTTCTGGTGTGTTTTTAGAATATCCTTCCTTATGGAGGCATGAAATACTTCACCAAGCTGGAACTTCTGTAAAAGGGAAATTTTATTCAAGTCCACTTGACCTTGTTGCATGGGAATCTATAGGAGTTGTGCAAACACCATCGATTCAAACTACAACTACATATCCAACAAATCTTTCAATGAATCTCTAGAAGCTTTAGAGGATTCACCACCAGTTTTAGCACCTTCATCTTCCTTCTTATCCTTCTCACCAATGCTAGAGAATTATTCTACATTATTCTCTACTTCTATAGGCTTCTCACCATCTAGAGGATGCATGTTTTGTTCTTCTTGTTCCTAAGTATTCTCCAATACATCTTGTTTATCTCCTTCTTTCTGCTCAATATCTTTCTCCGTATTCAGAGGGGGAAAATTTTGTTCAACTTGAGCTTCATCTTTCTCTAGGACACTCTGCTTATCATCTTCCTTCTCTTTATCAACAATATTCTCCACAACTGGAGGGGAGTCATATGTCACCATGACTTCTTGTACATTTTCATCCATAGGCACATACTCATGCTCATGTTCTTCTACAATAGGCACATTGTCTTTCGAGAGGGGTGTATTTTGTTGCATTTTATCTTCATTACCTGGAGGAGCTCCCAACCCTTTAACAAGCTCTTTAACCTTTTTCAATGTCTCTTTCCTCAGCCTCTCAATATCTTCCTTATCTCTACTCATAAGATTTTTAACTCTTTGTTTTGTCTTGAATTTCTTGCTATATAGCTTGGAAAACTTATTTCTATCCTCACGAGATAGGAAGGAACCAATCTTCTCCAAGGCAAATGCCTTTATCTTTGTATCCTCTTCAATAGCTTCTTGCCTTCTTACAGTTAAAACATTTTTTAGATCATCAAACAATTGATATACAATCTTATCTAGGCCAATATCAAATGTTACCATATACTTAACAATAGCCTCTTCTATTGTTGCCTTATCTTCATCATTTACATCCGAAAACATTTAAGTAATTTCCTTTAGCAAACCAAACTTTGCAATGTTATTGAACAAAGCATCTAACTTCATAGGACTATGCTCCCTAGCTAGAGGAATCTTCTCTTTCTTCTTTCCCTTACCCTTAGGTGATTTTTCTTCTTTTCCAGAACTCTTTTCTCTTCTCTAATAAATAAAATCTTTCTTTTATTTTTCCACTTCCTCTTCACTTTTTGTGTCTACCACATCATTTTTTTTTCTTTTTGAACCAGTCTCTTCCTAAGAGACTTGAGATTTCCTTTTTCAGACCAACCGGGGTCCTTCTTCTTCATCATCTTCTTCATCTTCACAGCTGATGTACTTCTCCCTGGTAGCCTTTTCTTTTCTTCTCCTCTCGGGAGTCTTTTGTGTCTCAGGGGTGCTAGATGTTTCTTTCTTCTTGGAACTCCTTGCAAGCTTCGCTCTGGAAAACTTAGGAACATCAAGAGAGGGAGAAAAGGTCCTTACTGACCTTCTTGTACTTAGAGTAGCTTTCAAAAGAGTAGATGTGGCTTTGGATTTCTTCACAAAACCCTTGGGTGAGTTCACCATCTCCTCCAACTTAGATTTCATCTTCTCTACATTCTCTACAATATCTTTCTTTTTCCTCTCCAGGTTTACTTGACTCCTTTTCTCTTCATAGGTACCATACCTCTCAACTATAGGATCTCTAGGTTTACTCAATTCAACCTGTGCAAGGCCAAAAAATTTAGCTTATTTCACTTCACATCCAAGCTCTGGAATCCAAATAGTTTTGGGTTCAACTGTTTCCATATAGTAGTAGTCTCTACTCACCATGAATGTTATGTCATTATTGTATTTATCCACAACACTTTCCAAAATTCTAAATATCTCTCAAGTGCATCCGAGATTGGAATGATTTGAAGAATCCCCACAACATAGAGTTTTGGGATTCTAGGTCTACAAACCTTCTCAAATGATCTCTTATTTACACAACTACCAGAACAATAACATCCCATATTACATTCTTTGCACTGGGAAACTCATTTATAAAGTAAAACAACAAACAAATAACAAGGGTACCATACCGAAATGGGTACCTTGACTCTTTTCTCTTTTGCAGATTCTCCATCAATTGCAGTCTGAGAAGCTCACACAAATCTATGTCTAGACCTTCCTTCACCATTTGGTGTGCAGTGTGAATTACTATGGCTGAAACAAAGTTCTCTTTGTTTGCATAGAAGATCTTGTAGCCTATCACCATTGAAGCATACTTCATCGTTGGGTCATCAATATCATTCATCGTTAGGGCACGTTTATCAAACTTTTCTTCGGTGAGCTTCATCACCATTTCATTCTTCATGGCCTTCAATGCTGAAACTGGTCCATTAGAGCACAAGCCGGTGACCGCCCTAATTGCTTCCTTGTTTATCATATGTGGCATGTCCAGCCACATGAACTTTTTCGTGAATTCAAATCAAGACATATTTTACCCATTCATTCTCATAACAAAAATTAGGGAATTTGTTCCACACATCCATTTTCTTCTTCTTCAAGCTCTCATATTTTGGTTTTAACTTGAAATCATCTCCAGTCAACACCTTCTCCCAATATAATTTTGTCATATTCAAATGATCATACTCTTCCATTTTCATGTCGATATAGATCTGCACATCCTCTGTGTGCATTATGCCATACATAACTCTAGAGAACACACCTTCAGGGTTCATCTCCATAGATTTAAATGGGTGCTTCTTGAATTTAGGTCTTGGTTGCTCGAGCACATCAATCACTTGAGTAGTAAACATTTTGAACTTTCATAGAACTAGTGTTTGCAATAAATTGATAAATACATTGTGAATCTTTGTTGGTAGGGTTTCAATCAACACTTTAGAAATGCTTAAAATCTCCTTTGCTATGCTCTCCACTTCAATTGCTTGATTGTGAATGAATTTAACATATGTGAAATATGTTGGAATTATGTGCCTCAATCCCACAGGCTGAAACCTCTTGTGAGCAATTTCAGTGAGACTATGGAGATGTCTGGCTGACCTACTAGTTGATCCTAACTATTGTTGTGACCCCCTGAATGTCTTGGTGATCAGCATCTGAAACCTTCGGCATAACTTGGACTGTCAGAATGATGTCTCAGCGACGATAGGAAGTCTTGCTGATATCGGCGTGACCTTTGGTCTATCTAGCAGATGTGATAATCGGCATGACTTGCTCCTATCGATATGAAGTCTTGGTGACTGGGAGATGTCTAGCCCACAGGTTGGTGTCTATCGGATATTGGGGAGACTTGGCCGAAAGGGTTATGTTTCGGTATGAGGTCTTACCGATATGAATGTCTCGCCGATAGTTATATTCTAGAGTCATCGGAGAAACTCATGTGTTTCGGGATGAAGTCTTGGCGACTTGGAAAGTCTCACCGATAGTGTTGCTTTTAGGTCATCAGTGTGACATAAGGGTTTGATATGAAGTCTTGGCGAGAGGGTGATGTCTTGCCAATAGGTAACGAAGGGTTCGGTAAGACTCTGAGCAACAAGCAGTGTCGAGGAGACCCTTGGCCGAAAGGCTTGTTTCGGTATGATGTCCCAGCGATCGTTGAAGGTCTCGCCGACAGGGTTTTACCTTGGTGCCTTCGCGGTGATAAAAGACTTTGGTGTGAAGTCTTGGCGACCTGGAGAGTCTCACCGATAGTCTTCAGGATGACTTGTTCACTTGGTGTAAGGTCTTGGCAAAAGACAAATGTCTTGCCGACTATCGAGCACTTTGGTGTGACTTGAAGGCATCGGTATGATGTCTTGGAAAAAGATGAATGTCTTGCCAACTGTTGGGTGCTTCGGTGTAACATAAGAGGCTCGATGTAACCTCTTGGTGATAGTGGTATATCTGGCCTACAAAGCAACATGTGATCAAGTGTTTTTGGTGAGACTCCTAATGAATGGAGTCATCAGAGAAACACAAAGGCTTCGGTATGAAGTCTCAGTGAATGTGGAATGTCTGGCCGACAGAAGTCTTCAGGGTGAAATGTGAACATCGGTGTGATGTCCTGGCTAAAAACGATTGTCTTGCCAATGGGAAACCTGATGTCGATATGACTCTTGGTGATTGCTTGATGTTCGGTATAACATAAAGGCTCGGTATGATCTCTCAAAAAAGGTGATATGTCTTGCCGATTGTTGGGCATTTCAGAGTGACCTTTGAACATCGGTATGATGTCTCATCAAGTGGCGATTGTCTCGCCAATGAGAATGCTGAGGTCGATGTGACTTGGGAACTTCGGTATGATGTCTTGGCGAGAGAAACAAGTCTTCGCAATAGCTTTTTGGACTCAGTGTAACATCTTTCCAATAGTGATAACTCTTGGCGATAATGATGATCTAGTCTTGTGGCATTAGGGACACGGTTAGTGTCTCATCGACATGCGACACAAGTTGATTGTTGTTGACCGAGTGAAGACTATCCTATGTGGTGGCTCGTGGACCAATTAGAGGAAGTGATATTCAAATGGTTGGCGGTTGGATTTTTGCAGCAGTTGCCTGAACTATCTGCAAGGAAAAATCTACACCATAATGGAAACATCTACGACGATAATGATGTTGAGCTGGAGATTTTTTGTTTTGTGATCTTGAACTGATTCACAGAGAGCCTGTTGAAGAATAAATGCATATATGTATGCATTGGACGTTATGTATAAGGGTGTGCAGAGAGTGCATGAGAGTCGAAGGTGAGAGTGATAGAGAGAGGGCCGAGAGGCTGGCTTGAGGCCGAGCCTTGAGGCCGAAACAGAAGAAGTGAGATTTGCTACCAGTTGTATCCAGAATGAACAAGATGTAATCTCTGAAAAGGCTATGAGCTTGAAATTGTATTGTAACCGTTTATTGCTGAATAATACAATGGCTCGATCTTTGGAGTGTGGGGTTTTTTATCCGAAAGGATTTTCCCCACGTAAATCTGTTTGTTCTAGTTTTTGTCTCATCTTTCATGTCTATTGGTTCTTGTTGTAGAATCTATTAATGCATGCTGTTGAATTTACATGTGCTTCTCTCAGAAGGATCAATGTGGGAAATAAATTGTGTCTGTTTCCGCTTTAGGACATAATTGTACGTGTCTTTGAGGCAACCTAATGGAAATGAAAGTTACCGAAGGCATTACTATTTGGAGTTTCTATAAGATGCTCCCCCCATTTTCCTAACAAGTGGTATCAGAGTCTTCTTTTGGTTGCTAGTTCTGGGTATTTCTCTTGTGAAGATTTCTTAGCTTGTGGATGAAGGAAATATGGAGGAATCATTTGGTGTATTGATCCTTTGATGAGTGGAAGTCTTGTGATATTCAGAGACAAAACGCAGCGTGAAGGATGGTGGAGATGGAGAAGGGAGTTGATCATGTTGCTTTGATGTGATCTGTGTCTCCTGGTTGGTAGCAGTATATCTTTGGTGTATGAGGTGGATTTCTTTTCTCCATGGTTGTGTAGCAGTAAAGCTTTCATATTGGGTGTCTGTCTGAGAGGCTCCTTGATGATATGGAGAAGCCTAGTTTGTTTCTCAGCCGTGGAAGAGAGTACTTATGCTAGGCGGTGTTCCCTGGTGTTAAAAGGCATGGTTTCCTGTTAACCTCAAATACATAAAGGCTATGGAGTTAATCATTAGATGATTTGCAAGCTTCTGAAATAGCCTTTCTCTTTCTCGGATGCATGTACATGTTGGTGGTTTTGATTTGGCCTGAAAGGGGCCTGGATTTTCTAAACTATTGTTTCCTTTTTTAAGGATGTTTTGTACTTGCATGGCTCTGTGGTTTTGTAGGTTTTACAAGGTTAAGCAAAACTTGTGGTTATGTGGAGTTGTTGTTAAGCTATTGTCTATACCCTAGCTTTTGGGGTGTTGCTAGATGAGATAGTTGCAGTTTTGCATGCATGCTATGTGCATGGTTTGAAGAGGTGTGTTTTTCTTCTCTGCATGGGAGTTTTGGTACATGATTTGTCACTCAGCATTCTTGTGGTGGTGCTTGGGGGTTCCTTGATTATGGTGCTCGGTGTGGACATGATTGGCAAATCAGATCTGGTGTGATCTGGTGTTTGAGTCATGTTGTCTACGTGGCTATCCTCTTTGATATCTTAGTTTCCAATGCGATAACAGGTTTGCATGTTCGATGTTTGTGATCTATGAGTTATGCGGTTGGTGGATTAGCTACCCATTGGCTGAAATGAGATAACTTGGATGTGGACTGTCTTTATCCACGAGGTTGATTCATTGATGGTGCAGACTTGTTAGCTGGCCTTGTCTGTGGTCACTTGTGCATTGGTGTGACTGTCTTGAGATGAGAGGATGGATATTCTTGAGTACCTGAATGGTTGGTTATGGGAACCTGAAGTAGTTGGTCATGATGCTTGGAGAGATCGGGTGTCACATTTCAGTGGGAGCTCTAGTAGTGACTGTGGGTTCATCACCTAGTGGTGAATGGTCTTCTTTAGTGTTTCAGATGTTTCTTGGGATCCTGTTGCTGCATAAGGGTTCTTTCACATTTGCATGGAAATTATTTGAAGATGTGCAATATCTTGGAACCATGGAGGATGCTTGGAGCCTTTGGCTAAGGTGTTGGTGGTGCTTGATAGGTGATGTTGGTTTTGAGTCTATTTGCTTTATGTCATGGTATACTCTTGGTGCACTGGAGTTTTGGCATTGAGCATTAAACCATGGTGAAGTCACTTGAAGCATGGTATCTCCTAAGGGGATATGTA
This sequence comes from Sequoia sempervirens, assembly GCA_007258455.2. Taxonomy (NCBI): domain Eukaryota; kingdom Viridiplantae; phylum Streptophyta; class Pinopsida; order Cupressales; family Cupressaceae; genus Sequoia; species Sequoia sempervirens. The sequence continues at coordinate 90,470,994 of VDFB02072274.1, read as the reverse complement.
GATCATGGTGTCATGATAAGTTCCTGATTCAAATGATTGGAGCTTTGACAGTGGTCTGAAAGTATGAGAAGGCTACATCTTGGTTGAACGTGAGTTCAATAAGAGACCTATGAGGAGATTGCTCTTGGATTATTCATGATGACTTGTTTATCTTAAAGGAGTATTCTCGTTCCTACTCTTGGTCTACTTGGCAATTTATCTGAAAGGTATTTGGTCCATTATATTTTTCAGATGTGTTTTATGTTCACTTTCATGATATGGATCTTGAATTAATGTTTAATGATTATGGAGGATTCATAGTGGAAGTTGTACAGTTTCTTTTATCTCCTTGTTACTAATGAGAATTGGTAGGAGATGATGTATGGGTTGATTTTATGAAATGGGAAATGAACTAGTTTGATCTTCTTTGAGATGCTTACATCCATGTTGGTTTTAAAGTCGATTTGATCTTGGTTATTGAACGGATGGATGTTGTTAAGGCTTTTCTATTAGGTTGTGAAGAAGATCATTCTTGGCATAGCTGGCTGTTAGAAATGTATGTAGGAGGATGTTCTACAGGAATATGATGTGCAGGGCTTCTCTCTGTGGCCGTGAAGGTTTGTGGTGAGAGAAATGTTTCTTGTAGCAGTTTGTTGCAAGTTGTGCACATCATTGTGGATATTTCCTTGGTACTACATGGTCACATGTTCTATGTGTTGTTATTGGTAGACTTGCGATGCCTTTTGATCTTTCAAATATGGATTACTCATGCAGTGGGAATTCATGTATGTGTCTTGTCATCTTCGACTGGTCGACACTTGGAGCTTGTATTTGTTGTTGATGAGTTGGTTCTGGTTTGGCATAAGTTTACTAATGTTGATACCTGTTGAGGTATATGAGATTGGATGGTATAGCATGAGCTGTGGGTGATATTTTTAGTCGCATGGGTTTATTAGTTGGATGGAAGTAGTCAGTCTGACTGTTGTTCTAATTGGTGTTGTTTATCTTTTTTTTGGATAATGACTTCACTGTTGTTGATATAGCTTTTAAGCACAGTGAAGTGGTAGCAGTATCTTGTTGGTGATATCACTGGGATCTCTTGCTTGTGTTCATTGGAATGTCGCTTATTCACCTTGGCTTGTATCTTTCTTCCACATGTGCCATGTTGGAAGATGAAAAGCTTTGTTGCTTGAATGGTGGACATCTTAGATGTTGGAGCAAAATTCTTGATGGAGCATGAGAGCATGTTTGAGGTCTATGAGGTTTCCTAGAAGGCTATGATTAGTTGCTTTGTTGGACAATGAGTTGCAGTTGGATGCTTGGTCTTGGTTGTAGATTATCTAGTGGACTGAATCTGTGGAATCATGTTGATTGGGTGTCTTGAGTGTTGCAGGGTTTGAACTGGTGGAGCTAGTGTGATCTTAGTTTCTGGTTGCTTTGGAGGTGCCTGTGTGATCTTCGTCAAGTGGGAGATTTTTGGAATTGTGTGCCTCAATCCCACAGGCTGAAACCTCTTGTGAGCAATTTTGGTGAGACTATGGAGATGTCTAGCTGACCTACTAGTTGATCCTGACTATCATTGTGACCTCCTGAATGTCTTGGCAATGGGCATCTAAAACCTTCAGCATAACTTGGACTGTCGAAATGATGTCTCGGTGACGATAGGAAGTCTTGCCGCTATCGGCGTGACCTTTGGTCTATCTGGCCGATGTGATAATCGGCATGACTTGCTCCCATCGATATGAAGTCTTGGTGACTGGGAGATGTCTGGCCGACAGGTTGGTGTCTATCGGATATTGGGGAGACTTGGCCAAAAGGGTTATGTTTCGGTACGGGGTCTTACCAATATGAATGTCTCGCCGATAGTTATCTTCTAGAGTCATCGGAGAAACTCATGTGTTTTGGGATGAAGTCTTGGTGACTTGGAAAGTCTCACTGACAGTGTTGCTTTCGGGTCATTAGTGTGACATAAGGGTTTGATATGAAGTCTTGGCGAGAGGGTGATGTCTTTCCAATAGGTAATGAAGGGTTTGGTAAGACTTTGAGTGAGAAGCAGTGTCAGGGAGACCCTTGGCTGAAAGGCTTGTTTCAGTATGATGTCCCAATGATCGTTGAAGGTCTCGCCTACAGGGTTTTACCTTGGTGCCTTCATGGTGACAAAAGACTTCGGTGTGAAGTCTTGGCGACCTAGAGAGTCTCACCGATAGTCTTCAGGATGACTTTTTCGCTTGGTGTAAGGTCTTGGCGAAAGACAAATGTCTTGTCGACTATCAAGCACTTCGGTGTGACTCGAAGGCATCGATATGATGTCTTGGTGAAAGACAAATGTCTTACCGATTGTCGGGTGCTTTGGTGTAACATAAGAGGCTCGGTGTAACCTCTTGGCGACAATGGTATGTATGGTTGACAAAGCAATATGTGATCGGGTGTTTTCGGTGAGACTCATAGCGAATGGAGTCATCGGAGAAACACAAAGGCTTCGGTATGAAGTCTTAGCGAATGTGGAATGTTTGGCCAACAGAAGTCTTCGAGGTGAAATGTGAACATCGATGTGATGTCCTGGTGAAGAGCGATTGTCTTGCCGATGGGAAACTTGATGTCGGTATGACTCTTGGCGACTGCTCAGTGTTCGATATAACATAAAGGCTTGATATGATCTCTCAGCAAAGGTGGTATGTCTTGCCAACTATTGGGCATTTCAAAGTGACCTTTGAACATCGGTATGATGTCTCATCGAATGGCGATTGTCTCGCCGATGAGAATGTTGAGGTCAATGTGACTTGGGAACTTCGGTATGATGTCTTGGCGAGAGCAACAAGTCTTAGCGATAGCTTTCTAGACTCGGTGTAACATCTTGTCGATAGTGATAACTCTTAGCGACAATGATGATATGGTCTTATGGCATCAAGGAGACATGATTAGTGTCTCATCGACATGCGACACAAGTTGATCATTGCTGACCGAGTGAAGACTATCCTATGTGGTGGCTCATGGACCAATCAGAGGAAGTGATATTCAAATGGTTGGCGGTTCGATTTTTGCAACAGTTGCTTGAACTGTCTGCAAGGAAAAATCTACACCATAATGGAAACATCTACGATGATAATGATGCTGAGCTGGAGATTTGTTGTTTTGTGATCTTGAACCAATTCACATAGAGCCTGTTGAAGAACGAATGCATATATTTATGCATTGGATGTTCTGTATAAGGGTGTACAGAGAGTGCATGAGAGTCAAAGGTGAGCGATAGAGAGAGGGCCGAGAGGCTAGCTTAAGGCCAAGGCCTTGAGGCCGAAATAGAGGAAGTGAGATTTTCTACCAGTTGTATCCAGAATGAACAAGATGTAATCTCTGAAAAGGCTATGAGCCTGAAATTGTATTGTAACTATTTGTTGTTGAATAATACAATGGCTCAATCTTTGGAGTGTGGGGTTTTTTATCCGAAAGGATTTTCCCCACATAAATTTGTTTGTTCTAGTTTCTATCTCATCTTTCATGTTTGTTGGTTCTTGTTGTAGAATATGTTAATGCATGCTGTTGAATTTACATGTGCTTCTCTCATAAGGATCAATGTGGGAAATAAATTATGTCTGTTTCCGCTTTAGGACAGTTGTACGTGTCTTTGAGGCAATCTAATGGAAATGAAAGTTACCGAAGGCACTACTATTTGGAGTTTCTGTAAGATGCTCCCCCTATTTTCTTAACAAAATACATATAAACCCATTTTTAGTGACCTAATGTGCATTAATTACAGTAGATAAAGTTAGGTTGAAAAAGCTAGCAAACCCACACTATGTTGTCATTGGCACCTTCAATCACTCCACAAATCTATGCAACGGGATATTTCACACCAGAGATGCCACCAATAGACCAAGCCTATCGCCCAACATGTGTACCAATGTGCTGAAGGCATCAACACATCTTTGGCGAGGGGTTGGAGAGTTTTCTATTAAAACTCCCACAGAGCCAATGCTCTTTATCTAGTTTTTAGAGGAAACATCTATACCAACTCTTCACCTCATTCTCTTCCTTTTTCTTCCAGATCTTGTTCATTTCCTTCATCTCCACTAGATCAACCTTCTTTACCAAATTAACCTTCTTCTGTGAAATAGAGGGTTTCACATTCTTGCTTCTGCAAAACTTAGCTATGTGTCTCAGCTTATTACATTTGTGACATATGACACCTTTTGTTGAACAAACTTACTTCTTGCCATTCTAGATCTGCATTCAAAATCCTTATGCTCAAATCCATTGCATGTATAATAGTAACCATTGAATGATTAGAACATCATACCCTTATTATAACCATTCATCATCTGACTTATTCATTCACTAGCTTTATGACCAAATCTATTGCATGTATAACACTGACTGAAAAATGATTGAACATTCTGATTCATTATGCTTCTACACTCTACTAATCTATGTCCAAATTTATTGCAAGAGTAACAATAACCATTAAAAGATGAATACCTTTGTGCAACTGGTTGTCTGACAAGAGGCCTTTTGAAATCTTTCTTCTGGTTCTGGACCTTTCTGATATTGCTCTTCTTATCTCCAATCTTCCTTTGTTCATCATTCTTCTTTTCAGCTTTGTTTGGAGTCTGATTTTATTTTGAGCTTTCTCTTTTTTCAAACCCTAATCCTTCTTTATCCTTTGAAGCATTTTGACTTGAAAGTATATCATCAAGCAAGGTGGAACCTTTCTTGAATTTGTCTTCTTGAATATTTGCTTTCTCTAGATCTTTCCTTGGAGATACTTGACTTCTTCAAGCTTTGAACATTTTGCAAACTTGTCTTTCAATTCGGCATTTAGATAGTCTTCAACTCTTTTTCCTTCTTCACTTGCAATTTCAAATTAGTGATTGTATCATTTGATTGTTTGAGCTACTAATTTGTTTCCTTGAATCTTTCTTTAGCTTTCTTGAGTTTCTCTATCAACTTCTTGATGCACTCATCTGCTTGCTTAATATCTTCTTTGAGATCTCTATTCTCACATCCTGCTTTATCTAGATCATCAAGGGTTGATTTGAGTTCTCCTTCCATATCAACTTCACAATCTTCTTAAATAAATCCTTCAAGGATGAACTCTTTTGAAGGAATAGGATACCTCCTAATTTCCATGTGTTCAACCTCCAATATCTACCTTAACGATTAAGCCTTGATTGAAGCAACTAAGCTCTGATAATAATTGTTGAAAACTTGAAATAATAAGAGGGGGTGAATCAATATTCACTAAAATTAATTAACTTAAACATCCATTCAAATCATCTCATCGAACTTGCAAAAATGGAAAGGAACAATTAAAGCATGCATCACATCAATAAACACAAGAACACCAAATTTACGTGGAAAACCCTTGAAAGGGAAAAACCACAATGAGGATTAGCTTACAATATTTTATAACTAGTTACAATAGAGATTATAGAATGGTGGACTCGCTATCCATAAAGAAAGAATGGCTCATTGTTGGTGGATCACTACCAAGGGCTCACTGCCCAAAATAGAAAGAGATAGAAGAAAGGGTGGCTCGTTGCCAAAATTGAACTACTAATAATGCATCTACAACATGCTGAAAATATAGTTCCACTTAAGCTCTAAAAATTGACTTAACGCACTTCATACCTCACCACTATCACACTTCACTCTACATTGAATATCACACACACACTCTTTAACTCCTTCAATTCATTCTTCGCACAATGAATTAACCTTATATATACATACATCTACTGCAAACACCCAAATCATTGCAACCTAATTAGATGAAATGTGCAACCTCATAACCTGCCAGCACAAAACTCCAACACACATACTTTGCGAAAGGAACCAAAATGTGTTACATACCAAAATAGGTTGGAATGACCTATAATCACTCCCATGATTCTGCTCTATACTTATCTCAACTCCACACGACCCCAAAACCTTTAGGTCGACACCGTTGGTGAAGCAAAAATTGAATGAACCAATTGTTCATTCACAACTTGACACACATACCACAAAATCACTTGTCACTTGGAGTGCACACACCTTTGACACCTTCCAAAACTTCCTCAAAACTACATAGCATAATATTCATCCGTGATAGAATGTACAGCATTCCAATCATGCACTTTGTACCAGTCACTCTGTGAGTACTAAGCCTATACACTCACTAATATCTTCAATAGTGAAAGGCATACAACTATGAAACCTTGGATATAAAAACCTTCAATGCATGCCATCAACACCTCAAAACTGCATAACAAGATTCTAAATAGCAGAGCAATATAGACCACAAAACTATTCCTCTGATCACTGAACATGCACATTGGGATTTAGTCAAATTCTTTAGTACACTTGGTCTTCACCAGACCAACACTTTTGCATTTCTACAATGGGTTTCCATCAATGAAACCACCATATACCAACATGCTCATGTTGCCAACAATTTCCACCATACCCACTAGCATTTAAATATTCTAAAATCCATCAGTGGAGTTTCTAATGTAGATACTGTGGATTATTCATTCACCTTCATTCCAAGCTCGAAGTCTAATGTGGAGGTGGAAGTTAAAGTTACAATAGGTTAATATTATGAAGATTCAAATTTGTTAGTATAGTTTTTGTTAATGTGAAAGATTGTAATTAGACATAGATATTATGAATATAATGTAAACAAGGCCCTTTGTAAGAGCAACCATTTCAACATTCGTTCTCATTTTCTTTTATGCACTTTCATAGGAAACACTATTTTGTACATGTGGGCATTTATTTCTTCTTTTTAATGGTTATTTATCCTTCCTTCTAGGTCCTACTATCTGCTCTAATACCATGTTGAAGAATGTAGGCACAAATACTACAAAAACTAAAGCAATTTACTCACATGTATAGCACCAAATTATCTAAATAATAATACTCATTTAAGTTTTTTATAATTTATTATGTAAATATTGTCATGTCCCCTTTTGTCATGCCCACACATACATATATGTACAAATAGGCATAAACACAATGCAACTATTTTTTGTACAACACTTAAATACTAAGGGTTATGCTTCTCACATTAGTGAATTATGCACACTTGACCTTGTTGAGCATATAATAGAATGAGAGTATGACACTTGAGGTAATGAGAAATAACACAAAAGTGGGTATGATGGAACCCCACTCACAACACTCTAAAAAGTGAAGACAATCTAACAAGGTGTTGATGTTATTATGTATGACATCTACAATTGTTTTAGTATTCTTTAAACTCAATTTGCAATTAAACAAAATTAGTGTATAATATTTTGACCCAATTTTTTATTTACAATAAATTCATAAAGCAAATAGTTAGTTATGGACTACATAAAAAATCAATTTAAAGTAATAATTACTTATCTTTTTATCTCTTATTATGTAATCTTGCAATTTAAAACAAAAATGATAACATATAACAAATAAATCAATATATATTCATGTCACTTTAACAAGCAATAAAATAAGAGAATATCTAGCTATAAAATATACAACTAACTAATCAAATATTAATAAAATAAACCCATAATTTATGAACCAACCTCATTTTACAAGTTCCAATCCTAAACCAAAGAGAAAATAAAATATTGTAATAATTTTTTCATAATCTAATTATATTATTTAGGAGAAAATAAAATATTGCAATAAGTTTTTCATAATCTAATCATATTATTTAATTATGTTGTGGAAATATATACTAATAAATTTCACATTATTTTTAGTTACAAAATTTTCTAAACATATACTCTAAAGTGTAGTACACAATGACAATGAAGGTATCATACTGCTATAAAATTATGGTAAATGATGTTTACTACACTTATTTTTTTTACTCTCAATATTAGCCTAATGTGAGTATAAAAAAATAGCCAAAATCTAGGAAAAATAGATCAAATCCTTGAAGAATTATGAGCTTGTAATAATAATTTTATGATATAGTTATAGCTATTTCATATCAACCATTCATAACAATAATTATCAATTCTACCAAAATATTATAGTGTTAACATTCCAACTACTTAATTAGAATGAACAAAAGGAGGGGTGGTTTGATAATGGAAGACAAAACTCAAGCAATGATTTATGTAATTATCAATTTGGATGCATGACAAAGAGAAATGTCTCAAGCATTCAAAGATACGATGACTTGATGTTCGTGCAATTTGTGCAAGGTTTGAAACCTCTCACAACTCTAAGACCGCAAATCAAAATAAAAAGTGCATCATGGGTTAATCAAATGGTTTGTTATTTGCTCAATCCATTCTAAATAAAATTATTTCAAAGAAGAGAATATCAATCTGAAAAAGAGGGAATTGATTTGATCGACAACTTTTAGTCCTGCGTGCTAAATACAAAGCTCTCAAGTAATAAATTTGAGATGCTTTGTCATTTTCTACATTATGCATCATAAAATTCTAAAATGGTCCTCAAATTGAGAAGAAAATGGTTCAAAATCATGCTAACAAGGACTTGCAACAACATTCAAGAAAGGTTCCTATACCCATGTTTTATAAAATACAAAAGTGTTTAGCCCTTGCTTCAATCCAACAAATCAACACCTACCTGTCTCTAAATCCAATACATGAAGAAGAAGCCATCAAATTTCCCTCCCTCTATTTGGAAGGGATAACTCATGAATGTTGGTACCATGATATAGTGACACAAGGGCATAGTCTCATCACTGATTTTGAAGATTTCAACCAAAGGTTGATTGAAATATTTTTACAGGGTTGATCCTAAAATTCACTTTCAAGAATTGGAACAACTAAAACACTACATATATGTGGAATACTACATAGGTGAATTTAAAAGGATACCTATCAAATTTCTCAATGTATTTGATAAAAAGGATCATAATGTTATTTGTATAAGGATTGGAAAAGTTACTAAAGGGATTAGTCAAAGCTTTGGAGCCTTCAACTCTTCAAGAGTCAATCAAAAGGGCCCTTGATTTGGAGTCTTCCTTCTCTCAAAGTAAATCATATACTAATGCTCTGCCTATAAAATAGAAGAAGTTCCAAAAGGGATAATCAAGCACAAAGAATATCCTCCACCTTTAAATGAAGACAACAAAAATGAATTTAGGAGGAAACAACAATGTTTCCATTGTAAATAACCCTAGGGCAAAGGACACAATTTCCTTGTCAAATGTTATGTGCACCATATTGAAGTTAGGTTAGATGAGAAAACATACGAAGTTGAAGTTGAGAAGGCAAGTGAAGAATTTTATGAAGAAGGAGAAGACCTAGGTGAATGAACTATTACGACTTTCTAGAACTCACAAGTATAATCCATTCAAGATTTACATAGTGCTAGCAAGCTAAAGGATTGTCGTCTTGATCAATAGTGGAGCAACCCACGACTTTATAGATGATATTTTGGTGGTGAAGGGGCTCAGTATCTAAGTATTTCAAGGGATTCAATGTGACTATATGGATAATGGGTTTACCATACCATGTGCATAAATAATTCAATGGCTAAAAATGACTCTTGAAGATCATGTGATATGTGAGGATTTTTATGTGGTCAAATTGAGAGATATCGACATGGTGCATGGAGTACAATGACTACATTTTTTGGGAGAATTCTCACAAAACTACTAATCAATGTAATTTAAATTTAGAATTGAAGGAAAGGAATTAATTCTCAAGGTAATTCAAAATGAAGCACCCTATATTGTATAAAAAATGAATATAAAGGAACTTGGGCCTTTGGAGATTAATTTCCACACAATACACTAGGATGAATCAACTCTAAGGATTGTTTTGATTTATCTTTTTTTACAAGTTTTTATAACCATAAATTATAAGTGTAAAATAATCAAAATTACAATGTATAATATCTAGTTATAAATAATTGGTGAAAATATATCTCTAGACAATACAAATTGCAAGTTAGTTTCTACAAGAATAAAAAATACTAATCTCATAGAGTATTCTATAGCTTTCTAGAAGCCTCTATCTTAGACACTAGTGTGCACGAACATCCTTGCATCACATTTTTGTCTTACTCAAATACATGACAAAAAAATATCATCCAGAACTTGTTCTTGTATATACAAAATGGAAATAAGAGACTCATGAAAAATGGGATATTTTATGTCAAAAATAATGACAAAATTGACTATTAAAATGAAGAAAAAATATAATGACAAAATAATTTTTAGAGAGATATAATCAGACCAAGCCTCTCCTTTGAAGAATAACTTTCACATGAGAAGAAAGAAGAAAATATTTTGGTTGGTTATTTAAGGGGCTTGCCTTAATTAAACCCCCACTCTGGTATTTCTACCTCCATGACAACCAATATTTTGAATAAGATTGAAAAATACAAATATAAATTTGATTGCTTCAAAATGAAAATACAATATATTGTGATATAAAATAATTTGGCTACATTATGTCAACACCTAAAATATCCAAATTCCAACATAGAATGATGAATAAAGATGAAGGGAAATATCACCTAGAATTTGTGAAAAACCTCTAAAAGAAATGTTATTGCTTCAATATTTTCATTCTTCATAGTCCTACAAAGATGTTGATCAAAGAGCTTCAAGAGATATGACATGCAAATTGAGAAATAGCTTGTTGGATTTGAACCATATATTTTTGTAGGGGCTTCTCTCTTGCACTTCTAGGGTTTTTTACCTAAAAGGAGAAAGGTATCCCACAAAAACTTGGGGATTCACTCAAAACTAATGCTATTATGATTGAAATATGCCTAAATGGAATGCCTTAAATACAAATAACTGAAAAATGAAATGAATTATTAATGCAAAACTTAAGAAATGCAAGTTGTTTGAAAACACATTGTGATATGTAGAAGGATAGATTAAATGCAATCTAGAACAAGATAGAAAGGATGAATAGAAAGAGTGCACCTAGAAACTGATGGAGACTGGAATGAAGACTGCAGACGTCTCTGAAATTCTAGAAAATCTAATTTTTTGGCCAATTGGGACACTTATGCCAAGTTGGGTGACTTAGTCCCAGATTTGGGAAAATACTCCAAAACCCATTTCATCCAAATGGGTATCCAGATCTATAGAAATTTCTGACAAACAAGTACAATGGGACTAATTCACCACTGTTGGCGACTTAGTCCACTTTGGCTTTTAAAAAAAAATCGAAAGTGGAAATGAAAGTCCTCAGTCTGCACTCTATTTTCTGATGGAAACCTGGATCCAAATCTGTGAAAACACCTGCAAAATAGAGTATAAATTGTTTCCTAATGGGGGGTTTTCCTTGGTCAAACCCCTAGTTGGTATTTAAACCTTGAAAGAGATAATAAAATTTGCATAAAACCCTAGCCCTAAGTGTGTTTAAGACTAGGAAATCTAAAGTAAGATGCAACCCTATTCTAACATACAAGAATAAGATGCATAAATGAAACTAGAGTGATGCAAGACTCATTCCAAGAGACCCTAAATCACAATAGAAATGAATCTTAATAACATGCAAACCTTCCTTAGGCTGAAAATAGAGAGAAAATGGAAGATGGAATCACTTTGAAAATAAGTCCTTAGGCTTGATTTGATGGCTAGTTGCATCTCCTCAACCTAGATTTCTCCATGATTCTCCATAGGCATCCATAATCAAACCTTTGCAATGTGAGATCTTGGACAAAAAGTGACCTTGAAGACCTACAAAAACCCTAGCTTGCTGCCCTAAAGCTTCAACTTTGTTGTAGATAGACTAATAAATCTTCTTGTGAAAGATATTCAACACTTGACTCTTGAACTTGTTTGTTGAAAATGACTTTATGTTGTGAAAAATGACCTAAAAACATATATTTATAGGCACCAATACCTAATTATTCATTATTTTGACTTCACAGGACAACATCCATAAGAATTTTGAATTAATTCAGTTGTTTTCTCGCTTGAAATTTAAAATTCCCCCAAAAGGGACTAAGTCACCACCTTGGGTGACTTAGTCCCACCTGGGGTTTTTGAGGTGGGTTTTCTAAAATTTGAATGATTTGAATGTTGATTGTCGGGATTTTTATGATTTGTGAGTGGAATAGGCCTTAAAGTCCAAAATAATGAATCTTAAAGGCCTATAAATGTTGTTTTAAAGGATGATTAATGCAAGGGTGCCTAAAATAGGACCAAATTAAGTACAAAATTGTCTCTTTCTTCAAGAGTATACAATTTTTGGTGACATATTTATCCCCTACTTTAGCGCCCATATGACTTTACATGCATATGCAAGCTAAAGGACTCTAAACAATACACTTTACTTCATAAAAGGATACTCATTCAAAAGACGGGAGAATGAAGCCCCCAATGTAGTTATTTGCAAAACCACAACATTAGGAAATGCATCCCGCAACACGAATTCATTAGTTGTCCAAAAATCCTTTTATCTAACTTCTAGATATCAAATTCGAGGGTAGATGTATGCCCCCCCTTGATTTCACTTGCTTTATGGAGGTGGAATCAAGGTAGCAAACTAGCCACATCGAATAAGGAAAATCATATTGTAGGACATATCCAAGTACCATGAAACATAATGATAGACAATTGATGATGTTGGGTGTGGAATCACGATTCCAACGCAACAAATGGTGTCGAAAACGGAGTTCACTAGCACCTATTATGTTGTTTTGAATAAGAATCACTTTGTGAACTCTAATATAGTAAAAACCCTAATTTCATACATAAAAGTGAAAAGAGTTAAAAGTGAGGTAATTTGTCACTTACTTTGTCATTTTACCATCTTGTATCTTGAGAGTGACAAGAGAATAGTAAAAGATGTCGAGCAGACAGGGCTACACACTTGTGAGACTAGACATGCTACGGGACCAGGTGGAATGCGGTGAGTGACATCACGAGGTGAGTCAATTATGCTACCTTTGCTTTTGTGATTATGCAGCTATTTAATTATTTTTTTGCATTTCTAGGTTAATTTAGGATCTTGGAAAAAAGTTCGCAAAGTGTCCCCTTTTTTTCGCAAAGTGTCCCATTTGTTCACAAAGTGTCCTTTTTGTTCACAAAGTGTCTTGTTTCTTCGTGAAGTGTCCCAAAAGGGTTCTAAAGTGTCTAGGGCCTTTAAGAAAACACACTAGATGGAATTTAGCACACTTGCATGAGGAATAAGGTAAAAATTAAAGATAGTCGATGGTTTATAGAGCATATTTTTGTGTTTTTGATAGGTACCCACCCATTCACATTAGTGTCTGGAGGGTAGGTAGCTAAGTTTTATGAGAGATTTGGCCCCAACACTTATAGTAGAGGACACAGAGCACTTGTAGTTTGTGGGTATATACTGGGCATACCTCATTCCCCCATGCGGTACCATGATGCTATGTTGATGGCGCTATGCAAGCATTGGGATGCAGACACGTGTACATTCCACCTTCCAACTAGTGAGATGATGATTACTTTGGGGGTGTGCACCACATTCTTCGAGTTCCTATTTGGGGGGAGTGGGTGCGCTTCCAGAGAGATCGCACCTTCTACAAGCAAAAGGCTGATATGCAATATTGTCTGGATGGGCCAGTGCATGATGAGCGGGTGAGAGGAAGGATTGATTTGGCGATGTTGTATTCATGAGCCCCAATTGTGAGATGGATCATGATGCATATAATGGCACTATTACTCATCCCAGATGGCGGGTAGCGCACCTTGAGGGATGACTAGTTCATTTGATATGTGGTATGGCAGAGTATAGGACAGTGTATGCCTGGGGGTGTTGTATCCTGGCGCATTTATATTATGATCTTGGTCGATTTGTCTTTTAGGAGGTAGACAGGATGGTGCACTGCACACTTCTATAGGTTTGGTGCCTTGAGCATATCACATGCACCAGGATTGTTGGCTTCCCGTGTGCTATAGTAGTGGGGTATCCTCGAGCCTTTGGCTATCCTCTACGACGGTTATGGAAGTACGGGGATTTACATTTTTGGAGAGTGAGATTTGACCGACTAGAGGAGGATGAGATCTTATGGAGACCTTATCAATTGACACTATAGTGGCTAGATCACATGAGGTAGTTAAGGAGACAATAGTTAAACAAATTTTTGGTTGGTCATCATGATTATGTAGTATGTCCCTTTCTACTATGATTTGATTCATGCGATAGTTTGGACAGATTCAAAGACCACCCAAGGCATGACCCTTTTTTCAGGAGGTTAGTGCGGCTCACTCTATACCATGTTGTTGAGAGTGACTTTGATTTCTCAGATCACGATCACCCTCCAGTCTCTAACACAGACGACATCGATGCCACATGGGATTATGAGGAGTGGTAGACAGTATCACGACCAACTCTTGTATATTCGATGGATGATCATGTAGGAGATGTAGGACCATTGCCATATGAAGGAGATGACAAAGAGGATAGGGCCGAAGAGACATGATACAGAGCTGCAAACATATTTACCAATGTCATTGATGATGAATATGATGAGGATGCAGATCCCAACTATGATGGCCAGGAGGGAGAGGAGGATGATGAGGAGGAAGAGGAGAGGAGGGTGAGGAGAAGCCACCTCTGAGTGAGAGTGATGAGGCAGCAGTTGAGGATCGACATGAGTGGGGAGATCCCTCACCCATTCGTATGACTAGATCATGAGCAGAAGCAGAAACAAGCATCAGTACTCATAGTCACGGAGAGGCTAGCACATCTTCCATGCCCCTGCACACGATGAGGTTGATGTTTCTCAGTCTACCAGAGATATAGGTGATGATATTGTATTTATACATGTACTTTGTGTTTTTGTTTTATGTATATATATATCATGATGTGTACTAATTATGTATTGTTTCTACCTTGTAGGAGCTATGAGAGATTGGCAGGATCTCTACCGTCAAGAAGTTGCAGAGATAGTGCCAAAATCCATCGACGAGGAGGAGATGGACTTAGACTATGTGCCCCCACCTATTGTGGAGCAGGATCCAGAGTCACTCAGTCCATTCGTGAGATTACGGGCAACATATGAGAGTCTAAGGAGATGAGTCTACTGAGTCGAGATGGCAGCAAAGGCACAGTCATCCCAGACCCCAACAAAGGTTGAGAGACTAGAGCCAGAGGTGGCACAACTATAGGTGGAGAGAGATCAGATAGCGGGGGAGCAACAGGTGGCCCTTGGATGGATATAGGGCTTAGAGTTTGCACTTAGATTCAGCAAATCACGATCACAATCACATACGACCGTCTTGCGATGCCCTGCTACCATATCATGAGTACTAGATCACGAGGGGTCGAGTACCCACAAACCTCAGTGATATTGTATATTTTGATGATATGTACATAAAAATATAGATATATATAAGCTTTTGATGTTTTATTACTTTCCTTAATATGTTTAAATGTTAAATGACAATATGATTAATTAAACAACCTTTGGAAGATTACATAATTAATATCTTCATGACTTAACAAAGCTTATGTGATATAATTAAAACTTATTACAGTTTCTTTTAGATACAACATGGTGATTAAGTATGTTATGCAAAATTAAATGCACCTATGATTTAATTTAACATAAAACAAAAGAATTTGAATAGTATGAAACCTAAAGTAATTATAAAATAAATTAAATAATTACCTTAGTGCTCAAGACACACACATAACTGGTTTTCAAGAACAAAGCAATGCAAAAGCATATAAGGATATAATCCTCTAGTTCTATCAACACTGCTTTATCATTCATACCGTTCAAAAAGGGACTAGACATAATACCGATGCAAATACACAAAATTGATAGGGTCTTTGAGGGGTGTACCATTTAGCTCTATTAAGGTGTAGGTGCCAGATCCATAGTTTGTATTGATTATATAGGGTCCTAACCAATTAGGGCTAAATTTTCCTTTTTCAGTGTAATCGACAGTAGTGTTTCATTGATTTTCATATAAAACTAAATCACCCTTGTTAAATGTCTAAGGGATGACAAGAAGATTATGTTTACATTGTAATTGCTTAGTGTAGGCTTGGAGATGCTCGAGATCGTTAATGTGTTGTTCATCAAGCATTTCAAGCTGGTGTAATCTTTGTTCTTTATAGGTGTCATTATCGATAAGACCTTGAAGATAAATCCTTAATGTTGGGATTTCTAACTCCAAGGGCATGATTGCCTCGATACCATAAACAAGGTGGTAAGGTGTAGTTCCTATAGATGATCAAACACTTGTTCAATAGGCCCATAACACATATTGCAATTGCTTGTGCCAATCTTTCTGATGTTGGTTAATAGTTTTCTTGAGGATTTGTTCGAGAATCTTATTAGTGCTTTCAACTTGACCATTAGATTGTGGGTAGTATGGTGTTGAAAAATAATGTTGTCTATGAAATGTGTCCAGGAATTTCTTCACATCATTATTTTTAAATGGTGTTCCATTGTCTAAAATTAATGTGGAAGGAAGTCCAAAGGGAGCAATAATGTGTTCCAATATGAAATGACATATCATCTCAGTAGTGGTAGATTTAAGAGGAATAACTTCTACCCATTTTGTAAAATAAGCGATTGTAGTAATAATAAACGTATGTCCAATAGAAGACCGTGGTGAGATTTTTCCAATTAGATCCAATCCCCATACTGAGAATGATCAAATAGGAATTTGGCAACAGAGCTTAGAAGTAGGAGCATGAATCAAATTGTTGTGTTCTTGACATTTGTGACATCGCTTAACATACACATAGCAATCTTTTTCCATATTTTTCCAATAGTATCCCATACGAAGGAGCTTTTGCACTAAGGTCTTTCCTCCACAGGTGCCTACATGAGCTTGTTTGTGTGCCATATTGATCTTAGAATCCATAAGGCATCTAAGTAAAACGCCATCAAAGGATCTTCTATATAGCACATCGGCAAGGATGATGTACTTGGTTGCTATTTTTTTTAAACGAGTTCAGGTGTTGTTTGTTGTAGGCTCAAGAATGGTACCATCTTTTAAATAGTTATATATGGCATCATACCATTCACTCGATTTATCATTCATTTTTGTTAAGATGTCTTCAGATTTATCATTGATTGAGGGTATCATTATTGCATGAACAGTGAACGTAACATCCTTTGAAGGATCTTGGGGTGATATAAGAGAAGCAACACTCGCCATTGCATCTGCATGCCAATTATCTTTTCATGGCATGTTATCAATGGTGAATGATGCAAATTGCACTAACAAGGTCATTGTGAGATCCTTATATTTCGATAATTTGTCAGGTTTAGCTTGATAGACTTCATTTATTTGTTTTATCACTGATTGTGAATCACCAAAGATCTTAATATCTTTGACACCCATGATTAAGGCAACACGTAATCCAACAATTAATGCCTCATATTCGACTGTGTTATTCATACATAGGAAATTTAATTGATACAATAGGGGAATAGGATTTCCTACAAGTGGAATTAATATAACCTCAGTACCAGAGCCTGTTCTACACTTGGATCCATCAAAGTGTAATTCCCATGTAGGAACCTCTATTGTCAACACACTATCATCGGGAAAAGAGTCATTGCTAGGTAGTGCTAGAGGAGAAGGAGCATCGGCTAAGTGGTCGGTCAATGCTTGACCTTTAATTGCTTTTTGTGAAACAGACTTAAGGTCAAATTCAATCAACAACATTACCCATTTAGCTAGACATCCTAATAAGTTTTTTTTATTAAAAAGATGTTTGAGAGGATTAAATTTTGTGATGATTTGTATTTCTGCATTTAGTAAACAGTGTTGTAACTTACTAGTAGCGAATATAAGAGCCAAACATTGTTTTTCGATTGGTGTGTATCATTTTTCATAATCTATTAGAATTCAACTAATATAGTAAACATGATGTTCTTTTCCATTGTCATCTTGTTGAGCCAATAATGTTGTAAGAGCATGGGCGAATGCGGTGATATAAAGGATGAATGGTTTGGTTGGCCTAGCAGGTTATAAAATGAGCGGAGTTGCGAGGTATTCCTTCAAACTCTCACAGGCTTGTTTACAATCCTCATTCCAATCAAAATGCACATTCTTTTTCAGAAGATGTGTGAAAGGTAATGTTCGATTAGCTAAGGAGGCGACAAAATGATGGATGGCTTGAATGCTTCCTTGTAACATTCGCAATTGGGAAATGTTTCTAGGAGGTGGCATGTTAATGATAGCATCAATTTCTTTATGTCAACCTCAATGCCTTTGTGAGATATGATCAACCCTAAAAAATTTCCACTATCTACTCCAAAGACACACTTTTTTGGATTTAGTCACATGCTGTATTTATGCATCCGTTCAAATATTTTTCAAAGGACATTCACATTGTCTTATCTTATTAATGGTTTGGTGAGGATGTCATCAACATAATGTTCCAAGATTTTATGTATGTAATCATGAAATATCAATGTCATTGCCCGTTGATAGGTCGCGCCTGTGTTCTTTAATCCAAAAGGCATCATAACCCAACAAAATGTTCCCCAAACAAATGTAAATGTTGTCTTATATTGATCATGTGGGTTAATAAAGATTTGACTATAACTAGAAAATCCATCCATGAATTGACAACAAAGCATGTCCAGTAGTTGAATCCACAATCATGTCAATATTAGGAAGAGGAAAATCATCTTTTAAGGAGGCTTTATTCAAGTCACAAAAATCCGTACACATCCTAATACGATTATCAGGTTTAGCAACTGCGACAATGTTTGAGATCCAAGGAGAATAATTAATAGGTTGAATGAAACCTGCGTCAAGGAATTTTTCAAGTTATCATTTAACAAGCAAGGCTATTTTAGGATTCTTTTTTCGTATCTTTTGTCAAACAAGCTTAGCATTTTCAGCAAAGACAATGTTGTGTATTACTATCTTCGGATCTATTTTTGGCATATCTGAATATTTCCAAGTAAAAAGTTCAGGAAAGTCATGAAGAAAGGTTGTAGTATCCTCTTGTTCTTCATCATCAAGGCACTTCCCAATCTTAATAACCTTTTATTTATCATCTATGTCCATTGGTATATCAATTGTATCACCCAAGGGGAGTGCATTTGACTTAGGAAATTCAGGATCATATGGTCCCATGCTTGTGTCTTTCTCATTGGTATCAATATCTTTTTGCTTGATACTAATCATAGCACAGGTAAGTTTTCTCTTGGAAGAAGATATCTTATCAGAAGCACCTAACATTTGTTTTAGAGCTTCATCATTATCAAAGTATTCTCATGATGCTGGAAAATCCATATCAAGTAATTCAGGATGCTTTAGTGTGAGATTGATTCTTGGTTTACATGTGATGGTGTTGATATTTAGTGATGGTCACTGAGTTGCTTTTGTTATCTTAGAAAAAGAATATCCCAAACCAGTCTTTATCTCTTGTGTAGTAGGTTCTATAGGAACTCGAATACCTTGTTCATTTTTCCACATCCTTTACCATTGTATCCCCATTGTTTCACAAGCTCATATCCTTTCCCAAAAAAATCTTTCCATTTCCTTTGGGTTAGGCGAATGTTGATAATCTATCTCATCAAAATTTGTCGTTTAAGTTGTATTGTCTTCCAAAGTAGATGATGTAGATGCTTGGAAAGATTCTTCTAAATTTTGAGTTGACATAACCATTGGTTGTTAGATTGTTTTTTATCCTCTTTTCGTGTGATTATGTATTCGCCCATAAATGAAGGTGTGAACTCTAACAATTCCCAATCATCACCTAGCAATTTAGACACGGGTTCTTCTTGTTTGGTGGTCTCAAGAGGTTCTATGTGAGATGTTGGAATCAATGTGTTCAGAGGACTTGTTGTTCCTTTTCAAGTAGTAAGCAAATTTCAGGCTCAGGGTCTATTTCAACTTGATAAACTTTGTTTTGTAGACATATTTCATTGTCTAATGAAGGGTTGAAGGCACTGCATGCATCTCATGAATCCATGGTCTTCCCAAAAGAATATTATAGGAAAGATCATAGGGCATGACATGCATAGGAGTTTGTAGAGTAGCCATTCCAACAGTAGTAGGTAAAGTAATTATGCCGAGCCATTGCTTTGTGATATTGCCAAATCCTCTAATAGATAAGGAATCATATTTGATTTGCGATTTATCCACACATAATCTATCTAGGAGCTTTACACTGCACGCATTAAGGGCAAAGCCATTGTCGACAAGGGTCCTTTTGATGCCTATTCAATTGAATTGAGCTATTATCATAAAGGCTTCATTTTGTTTACTTAATTCTAACAGAGGGAGCTCATGTTGATGGAAGGTAATGTCTACATTAATTGTATTCATTCCTTGTATGAGAGTTGCCACATCATTTGCATTTGTGCTAGGAGGAACCACTATTTGTTGCAATGTTGTTTGGAGCATAGAGTGATAGTTTGGTGAATTTTGAAGAAGGTCCCAAAGGGATATTTTGTAGGAGTATTCTTAATTTTTTCAACAAGATCATACTCCCTAAGTTGTGAATTTAAACGAGGGGCACTAGGCAATATGGGATTGGGTAAAGATAAGGGGGTTGGGCTGGGTTGTTGTGGCTGTAAATTATTTATAGTGTAGTGTGTGTGAGCAACAACATCATGCTTAGGTGGTCAAAGGCTAAACTCGAGTTTAGGTGGAGGTTGAGGTTTATGTGAAGGTGGGTAAAGGATGAGTTGAGGTTGAATTACATTGACATCTTTTATTTTAGGTTGTTCACAACAAACCTTAGTGGATGGCTTTTGTGAGATGAAGTCTCGAAGGGCTTCATCTAACATGGAAAAGTCATCACTACTAAAAGGTTTGGGAGGTAAGTTATCATTGGTTGGTTTGGGTTTGTCATCACAAATCTTAGTGGATGAACTTAGGGAGAAAAAGCCCTGTAGAGCTTCATCTAACTTATCCAAGTCATCACTACTAAAAGGTTTGGATGATATAGTTTTTCTAAAGTGAAGCATAGTTTTTATTGTTTCATTTGATTGTTTGAGGTTTTTGTTTGCATTTTTTGATGAATCTGATATAAATGAAATAGGAACTAATGTAGAAAATGAACATTAAAAAAATCTAATGCTATCCATAATTGCCATTAGAGTGAATGATGTTAATGCTAATGATTTGAATGCAATAGAAGATAACTAAACTTAAACAAAAAAGTAACTGAAACAAATAGTAACTTAAGAAGCTTAAAATTGAATTTTGAAAATATTGATGCAAAATGTGTACTAGAACGAAGTCACCCAGGGTGGCGAATTAGTCCTAGTAGGGGTATTTTTTAGGTTTTTTTGAATTTTTTGATGGATGCTTATGTGTTATATGTTGTATACTACAAATCTAAAGTGCAGGTGCAAAATTTCACTATTGTTCAAGAAAATGAAATGCAATAATGCAAGCTTAAATGAGCTTTTCACCAATGCAAGTTTTGAAACCCTAAGATGCAAATTAAATAATGCAACATGCAATGAAATGTTAATGTAGGCTATTACTAGGATGTAAATTCACTCTAAATCAAAAAGAGGATGTTCTAAATATAGGTTCACCAAAATGAACCGCAATTTTTTGTAGGGGCTTCTCTCTTGGACTTCTAGGGTTTTTCACCTAAAAGGAGAAAGGTATCCCACAAAAAATTGGTGGTTCACTCAATACTAATGCTATTATGATTGAAATATTCCTAAATGGAATGCCTTAAATACAAAGAACTAAAAAAGGAAATGAATTATTAATGTGAAACTTAAGAAATGCAAGTTGTTTGAAAACACATTGTGATATGCAGAAGGATAGATTAAATGCAATCTAGAACAAGACAGGAAGGTTGAACAGAAAGAGTGCACCTGGAAACTGATGGAGGCTAGAATGAAGACTACAAATGTTTTTGAAATTCTAGAAAATTTAATTTTCTAGCCAACTGGGACACTTATGCCAAGTTGGGCAACTTAGTCCCAGATTTGTGAAACTACTCCAAAACCCGTTTCAGCCAAATGGGTATCCAGAACTACAAAAAATTATGACAAACAAGTGCAGTGGGACTAAGTCGCCACTGTTGTCTTTTCTAAAAATCCAAAAGTGGAAATGGAAGCCCTCATTTTGTGCTCTGTTTTCTGACGAAAACCCACATCCAAATCTGCAAAAACACCCACAAAACATAGTATAATTTAGTTTCTAATGGGGGGTTTGCCTTGGTCAAACCCATAGTTGGTATTTAAACCTTGAAAGAGATAATAAAATTTGCATAAAACCCTAGCCCTAAGTGTGTCTAAGACTAGGAAATCTGAAGTAAGATGCAACTCTATTCTAACATGCAAGAATAAGATGCATAAATGAAACTAGAATGATGCAAGACTCATTCCAAGAGACCCTAAATCACATTATAAATGAATCTTAATAACATGAAAAGCTTCCTTAGGCTGAAAATAGAGAGAAAATGGAAGATGGAATCACTTTGAAAACAAATCCTTAGGCTTGATTTGATGGCTAGTTGCATCTCCTCAACCTATATTTCTCCATGATTCTCCATAGGCATCCATAATCATCCCTTTTCAATGTGAGATCTTAGAAAAAAAGTGAGCTTGAAGACCTACAAAACCCCTAGCTTATTTCCCTAAAGCTTCAACTTTGTTATAGATAGACTAATAAATCTTCTTGTGAAAGATATTCAACACTTGACTCTTGAACTTGTTTGTTGAAAATGACTAAATGTCGTGAAAAATGACCTAAAAACATATATTTATAGGCACCAATACCTAATTATTCATTATTTTGACTTCATAGGCCAACAACCATAAGAATTTTGAATTAAGTCGGTTGTTTTCCCGCTCAAAATTGAAAATTCCCCCAAAAGGGACTAAGTCGCCACCTTGGGCAACTTAGTCCCACCAAGGGTTTTTTAGGTGGGTTTTCTAGAATTTGAATGATTTGAATGTTGTTTGTTAGGATTTGTATGATTTGTGAGTGGAATAGGCCTTAAAGTCCAAAATAATGAGTCTTAGCGGCCTATAAATGTTGTTTTAAAGGATGATTAATGCAGGGGTGTCTAAAATAGGATCAAATTAAGCACAAAATTGCCTCTTTCTTCAAGAGTATACATTTTTTGGCAACATAGGATCATCAAAGTGAAAAAATTTCTTCTCAAATTATAGAGTTGAACACCTAAGAGTCAAAAATCAATTTTTTATTTTTGAAAACAATAAATTAGATTGATTTTGTTTAATGTGACTACATGTAAGAGCATTATTTTTCTATAATATTCGTGGGAAGGTAATGCTACAATGACCACTTAAACCACAATTTTTTACAAGGCGTTAGTGTGTCACATTGACATCTGTGCATAGTGCTCCAATTTGAAAATTTGCAAACTCAAAGAGCTAGGAACACCATAAAATTTCTAGAAATTGAAAGATCAGGTGCTATCATTTTGTAACTAAAATATTTTATATCAAAGATAAAGAGAGGACACTATGTAGTTTGAAATTATAAGGTTATGCAATTTTTAACACTACACATCCTGAGTAATCATTGCTAAAATAATGCAAAGATATTTTAGGAGAGGATAAGTAGCTTAGACAACCAACTGCTTAACACACTAAAAAAGTCATCCATAATCAATAAGGATGCTTATCATATTGATGTGTAAACTATTTTGGACAAGCAGAGAAAGGTTTTTAAGAACATTCCCCTGGGAGTACCACCTAACTAAGGGTTTCAAAACATGATTAAGTTTGAAACGAGTAAAAAGTTGGTGATAACCACTCCCTACTATCACCCCAGGATCCATAAAGAAGAGATAGAGAAAGCAATAAAGAAGTTGTTGGATATGGACCGCGTCAGGCCAAGTTCTAGTCCATTTACCTTTTTAGTAGTATTGGTGAAGAAAAAGGATGGTTCCACGAGAATGTGAATTGAATATTGAGCATTAAATAAGAAAATTATAAAGAATAGATATCTCATCCTTAGGATTGATGAACTAATAGATAAGTTACATGAAGTTGTATACTTATTGAAGATTGATTTGCACTTAAGATACCATTAAGATAGAATGAGGGATGAATATTTTTAGAAGACTAATTTCATATGTCATTATGGATACTTTAATTTTCTAATCATGCCCTTTAGTTTTAGTAATTATTTGACAACCTTTAAATCTTGCATGAACAAGTTATTTAGCCAATAATAAAACTTGGGAGGAGCACTTGAATTATTTGGATGGAGTAAGTTTGGGCTTAGGGATATTTTGTATTTGGGACATGTCATCAATGAACAAGGACCAAGTGGACCAACAAAATATCCAATCTATTTGGGGTTGGCCAACCCCCAATAATGTATCACACTTAAGAGGATTCTTATGATTATGTAACTACTACACGAGGTTTGTTAAAGGATTATCTCATCTCATAGTACCGCTCATAGATCCACTAAGAAGAGTAAATTTAAGTTGAGAGATGCTACCAAGAAATTTTTTAACAAAATGAAAATGGTAATGTGTTCATGTCCAGTGCTCATTGTTCCACATTTATCACTTCTATTTGTGTTTGAATGCGATGCTTTTGGTGAAGGCATTGGATTTGTTTTGATGCAACAAAATCCCATTGCTTTTGAAAGTAAGAAACTAACAGATGTAGAAAACAAATTTTCTATTCATTATAAGGAGATGGTAGCAAAATTATCCATGCCTTAGTGACATTCAGACAATATTTGGTGTGTGGAAAATTTGTGGTTAAGACTAATCACAATAGTATTAAGTACTTTTTTAATCAAAATAACCTAAACATAAGTGGGTTAGTATATTGCATACACATTATTTTGATATTGAATATGTGAAGGGTAGACATAATGTAGTTTTTGATGCAATATCTTGGAGACCCACTTTATGTTCCATTCTTAACATATCTACTAATCAGATCACCACCATCATATCTAAATATGCCAAGAATGATTTTAATACTAAGCTACTAGATGGAAGAGTATAAGATGATAGGTTCAAAGTGGTGGGAGACCTAATTCTACATAAAGAGAGGATATATTTGATTCGAGAGTGAAAGATGGAGGAAAAGATTTTAAGGTCCATGCATGATACTCCACTAGCTAGGCATATAAGGTATTTTAAGACATGTAAATATATTAGAGATATATTCTCCTAGAAAGGAATGAAAAGGGATGTGTTAAAGCACGTTAAGGAATGCTCATCTTGCTAGTAAAACAAGTCTATCTTGCAAGCCCACTTTTCCCATTACCGATTCCCAAGTAAAAATTAGAAAGTATATCTATGGATTTGGACTTTATCATCGAGTTACCCAAGATAAATAACATATTTCATCTTTGTGGTGGTGCACAAACTCACCATATATCCTTTGACTCCAGGGCTTTCAAAATTGTTGATTTATTTTTCAAAGAGGTTTTCAGATTATATGGGTTACCTAAGAGAATTGTTAGTGATAGGAACATCAGGGTTTTGAGTCACTTTTGGCAAGAATTGTTTCATTTGGTAGGAAAATAGCTCATCCCTAACACGTTATCATTCCCAAATCGATGGAAAAACTAGAATTTTCAACAAATGAAATGGATTGAAGGTACCTAAGAAATTAATTTTTTGGATAACACTAAACTTGGGTCAAGTGGTTACATTTGGGAGAACATTGCTATAACACCTCCTACCATATATTCATAGGTATATTATCTTTCATGGCTTTGTATGGATATAATGCTCTAACCTATGTGGATCTTGTAATCATAAAAAATAGGGTGCCCAAAGTAATATATATGATCAAGTAGAGTCAAGATATATTGAAATCCCTCAAGGACCATCTTCAACATGCCTAGAATTACTAAAAGCTTTATGTAGACTAGTGACATACCAAAAGAGTTTTCAAAGTTGGAGACATGTTTTTACCTAAGGTTGTAACCCTATAGGTTGTCTTCATTAAAGAAGAAAGGAATGAAGAAGTCAAAATCCAAATTCTATGGTCCCTACAAGATTATAATAAAGGTGGGAGAAGTAGCCTATGAATTAGAGCTATCAAAGAGCAACATAATCTATAATATCTTTCATGATTCTTACCTTAAAAAGGCATTTGGGTAGCATAATGTATCATCCAAAGAATTTCCACCTTTGAATGATGAAGACTCATTCTAATACTAGAAGCTATCATGAACACTCAAGAAAAAAAAGTCAAGGAATATAACCATTATTGATGATTTGGTGAGGTGGAAGGATATACCAATGAAAGATGCTAGATGAGAAGGAGCCGACATCTTGAAGCATCCAAAATTGAAATTTTTGAGGAAAAGCAATCTCAAGGAGGGAGGACTATCATGTCCCCTTTTTCCATAAGATTTTTGGATGTTCCTTAAGCCTGTTTTTCATTTCCATAGGTTTGGGAAAATAAAATAGTGAGATGACTTTGTAGTAATTTAGTGTGTCCTGCCATTTAGGTATAATGGAATCAAGCTTTATTCCTTTAAGTGTTATCAACCAAGGGTGTGTGTGTGTGGGTTTCTTTAAAGGAAAAAAAAGAAGATTCAAATTTATATTTTGGAAGGAAAGTGAATGCTCAATTGCCTAGTTAAACCTAATTCAAAGATTAATGAAATCATCTAGTTTTTATGAAATTATTCCTCAAATAGATTGAACATCTTATTTGTTTGTCATTGGAGATTGAAGGACAAGAACTCATATTTGGCATTAATAAATTCCACTTAGGGATTGCATATGAGCTTCATTGATTTTCTATTTGGGTGGTTCTTGTCAGTGCTTGTCTATTTTAGGAAACTCTCTCTTAGCACTTAGGGATTTGTAACATGCCCATTGTTCTACATAGTAACTTTCCTATGTTTTAACCTCAATTAAATAGTTTAAGCATCTAACCATCATGAGCAATAATTTTTTTCTTTTCAAATAAAAAGATAACAAGCACATTTGAAATGACATCTTTCCAAAATTTCTCATTGCATTATATCAAATTATTACAAATTTCCAATATATAGATTTCATAGTACATAATTTCATGATAAAATTTATCTTTTACAATCTTTCCATCACAATGGATACAAAAATACATACAAGGCTCCATTGAGCTTACTAGCAATAGATGTACAAATGGTCCAAGTATCCTCCATCAAATCTTGGTCACCAACTGATGAGGAGAAGCATCACTCAAGTGCTTTTTTGCCAACCTTGGACTAACTACGGTCCCCCACACATCTACCAAACTTGGTAAGATGGCCCTACCCTTCAATGAAGAGATTGGTTTGGTAACCTCATAATAACATTGACCTTCCCTGAGCTTAGTGGTGTGTTCTATACATTTCTAGAACTAACATACAGTGGTTACAACTTACATGTATGAATATCCCTTGCCTAGTACGTAAGCACAAATCATAGTGAACTAATAATGTAAACAGTGGTAACTTACACTACTTTGGTCAAATTATTCATCACCCCTAATTTAGAATGGACGTCACATGCTCACCCACTTTCCTAGCTTTATTTGTATTGACCATTCATAACCTATGTATAGGCTATCCCCTTATTCCATTAAGTAACCTTAACCCGAAGAATAACCTATAACCTCTATGTTAACTAAGACACTTCTACTAAGTAAAACAAAGTAACTCTATAACCAAACTTAAAAAACATTTATTTAAGCTCTATCTTATTATAGTATATAATGCTATTAAAAACACCCATTCTTTAATATGGAATATATACAAACACTAAGCAATAGAGAACCTTAGACTAGGTACATCAAAAAATCTTTCACATTTCACATAAAGAAGTATAATCTTCCCCCAATAAGCATTTGAACAAATTTCCTAAACAAAGCAAACAATGTCATACAATCTTTTCGAATACACATAAAGTATAAAAGAGTAGAATTTAGCATGCTTGTTTATGCAATAGCTCCAAATGACCAAACTAGTTCCCCTGGCTTAGCCTTCCTAAATCAACAAGCAATTCCCAACTATCTCTCTTCCACTTCACCAAAAATTTACTCACAAAGCCTCTCCCAAACTCTCAAAATACCTCTCTCAACTCTCAACTCAAAAAAACATAATAGCAACTAAAAAAATAAGCATCAAGTGTGCATAATGCGTCCCAAATGAGGGAGAAAACACCTCTATTTATACACAAAAGTGAGCAACAACAAGCTAGAAACAAGTTATCAAAGATGACACTTCTTAATCCAAAAAGGTTCAACTCAACAAGAAAAAGAAAAGGTGGTAACTAAAATCATTGCACAGTAAACATATGCACAACCAGATTTTACTATGAAGAATGAGTCGCTTATTCAAGAGGACAACATGAATAATAATCAGAAATGCAAGGTTATTGTCTTCTACAGGTCGACTCTATTTGGCCTACTTCATAAGTAGGAATTCATATTGTAGTTTAGACTTCTATTAGACTCATGCTTTCTTCATATATTGGCACCACCAAAACATCACATGACCCTATTCCTTTGGTCGTTGTTTGATTATGACCAGGTCAAAGTTTCATGTGCGTGAGTATTCACGTTGCCTCTACATTTTGACTTTGTCTTTGGCAAATTAACTTACACATTGGTTTTGCATTGGTTACCACGCGCTGCCAATATTTCATAACACTTAGCATTTAAATTATTGCCACAATGTTAAATGTTTATGCGCTACCTATATTGGTGCACAATTCCCTTTAATATTAGCGCCATATACTATATGTATATGTTGTGCATTATCCATATAGTATATGTTGTTCAATATAAGTTATGCGCTTTATAATATTTTTCCACTATTTGATATCATTAACATATATATATTTAATATATAATATATACATAACGTAATATGTATATATGTATATATACATCAACTTACAAGTTTATAGAATGTATTATTTGATATACGAATAGACATACACATATTCTCCTATTTCGTGTATTGATGTATGCATATATATATATGTGTGTGTGTGTGTATGTTTATATATATATATATATATGTATGTGTGTATATATGTATGTTTATATACATATATATTAATATACTTGTATGGAATTTCCTTTTTGTCAATACATACGCATATGTTAATATATATATATATATATTCTTATACTATATATATTTTTATATATCATACCTTGGTATTCAAACATATATATTCACAATAAGGAAAAAAAGCGTCTTGCCCCTACCCCGCGACCTAAGGCTAAAGCCTCTAAGAAAACTAAATTCTACCTCCATCAAATTGATTCTGACATCGAGATCACTGACTAAGCTAACACCCCCCGTAGATCTAATAGATTGGTCCTTAAGCAGGATAAGGTGGGAAGTCTTAAGGAGGCTTCAGATTCGGATAATGAAAATGGGAGTGACAGTGAAAGCCAGGAGAAAAAGGTGGCGGGTGGGGAAGACTAGTTTGTCTCGGTGAGTAGCGGTACCATGTGTTTGAAAGCTTGAAGAAGGGCCCTACTAGTGCCAATGTGATGGAAATTAATCCCCAAGCCTCTAATACGGATGAGGGAAAAGCCCCCTTGTAGGAAGATCATAATGAAAAAGAGCAGGCTTGGGAAGAAGTTGGCAAGTTGAAAGGGAGAATGGAGAGGTTGGAAAAAAAAGGTTTAGGAGGTGTCTCACTTTACCTTGAAGGTCATGCACAAGTCGGCTACCAGTCTATGTTGCAGAAGGACAAGTCCGCGGACGATGGCAAAGAAGATGCTGGTTTTAAGGAGCTGCTCGAGTTCCTCACGGCGGATTGGGCGACTGCTATTCAGGATAAACCTTGCAGGGAGGAAAAGAATTAGGCCTTTGGGTCTTTTTGTTTTTGTCATTTTCTCTATGAATTTTTGTATGTTATGTTGTTTAATTGGTTTGACCCTTGGGGTCTTTGGACTCGTCTGCTTCGTATCATGCTTGCATGATGGACTCTGTTTATCCTATGCTTTTCTGTTGCTTTTTGGTTTTTGATATGACTTGTTGTGGGTGATGGCTTGGTTCTCTCTGTTATCACTGTGCTGTTAATGTGCTTACTCTGGATGGCCTTTGGTGCCTTGTATTGATGGGACAACACCCTTGTTTTTGCTACTTTTTATATAAAAAACATCGATCAACATTTATACACGAAGTGTATATATATGTCACCTTTGTCCGATTGATATCCCCATGCATATGGGTAATTTGTCCATGAACATGCATAAATACATCTATTCTCGTATACTCATGCATGTATTTACTCATGTGTATGAGTTTATCGTTGACACATACATATATAGATTTTATGTATATATCCCATTGATTAAATATAAACACATAAAGAAGAAATCACACAACACAAATAGACTCAAATACTTTTAACCCCCAAAACAAGAATGTTGACAAATAAAACCCTTACTACTTCTAATCTTACTCAAACAAGACTAGAGGTAACTTACTATTTCCCAAGCCATTATCCTAACTCAACCAAACTAGAAGTGTGTGTGTGTGTGTGAAAGCTCAGTTTAGGTCTTATCAAAGGTTACCAGACCAAGTTCTTCTCATGAGTGATACTTCCCCTCTCTTTAGGAGGCTTGATTCTACTCCTACATCCAACTTAGTACATTAATAGTAGTTAGCCAAAAACAATACATTTATTTGCATCATATATTTCACAATCAGAATCATTTCATAATATCAAATCGAATCCTTTATTATTCATATTTCCAAAACACATAAATCACAAATACATTCATTTAAAGCATTTTCACCCAACTAGGTAAAAGTAAATAAGTAGTAACACAATGAGGTGTAACATATCCCCCCCTTGTGAATCATCGTCCCCAATTATTTTATGTAGCATACTTAGACATAAGCTAAAAACATAAGCATATTAGAATTGTTTTTCAAGAACTCTCAAAAGCATGTAAGACATGAGGAAACTTTTGCTTAACCTCAACATATTCTTCCCAAGTGGCATAATCTTTTGCATACTGGTCCCACTGGACTTTGCATTGCGAAACCTCTTTGTTACGCAAGCGAAGCTTACATGTTCTGAGAACCTTGAGAGGCTCGATTGCTACCACTCCTAAGTCTCGTACCTGTAAAGCATTCCAATCAATAACATGGTTACCCCCTGGTATATACTTTTTAAGGTATGAGACATGAAACACATTATGTATCCTAGCAAGAGCTGGTGGCAACACAATTCGATAGGCGATAGGATCTACTTCTTCGAGATCCTCAAAAGGACCTATGTAGCATGTAGCTAGTTTAAATGACATCTCAAACTTGTTGGAACTCTTATGAGGTTTAACTCACAACAACACCTTTTCCCCTATTGCAAAATTTATGGGTACCTACTTAAAATTTGCATAGCTTTTTTGCCTATCATTAGCTTCTGCTAGCCTCTGCTTAATAATTCCTACTTACTCCTCCATTTCTAATAACATCTATGGCCCAAGACTTATCCTATCTTCTATCTTATCCCAATTTATAAGAGTTTGACATTTTTTGCCATACAATTCTTCAAATGGAGCCATCTTGATTGCAAAATGATAGGAATTTTTGTATGCAAACTCAACCAATGGTAGGTAATCTTCCCACTTGTATTGTTGATCCATGTAATACATCCTTAGTAGATCTTCAAGCACTTGGTTAACCCTTTCAATTTTTTTGTCCTTCTCCGAATGATATGTTGAACTTGTGTTCAATTGAGTTTCAAGTGAGGAAAACAAGGTTTGCCAAAACCTAGATGTCACACGAGCATCCCTATTTGAAATGATCTTCTCAAGAATCCCATGCAATATAAACACCTCTTGAATAAAATTTTGAGCTATAACAGGAGCTCCATCAATTAAATTCCTCAGAATAAAATGTGCAACCTTGGTTAGCTTATCCACCACCACTAGAATGGTGTTGTACTTATTCCTAGACATGGGTAAACTTTGCATAAATTCCATGCTAATGACTTTCCACTTACTTTCGAGAATATCATGTGGATACAAAAGACCTGTAGGGTGATGATGTTCTACCTTTACCCTTTGACACTCTGAGCATCTAACAACAAATCTTGCATCCCCCTTCATTCCCTTTCAAAAATATAATGGCTTCACATCCACCAACATCTTTGTCACACCACGATGTCTTGAGTATAGTACAAATTGTGAACTTCTTTCCAAACCAGGTTCCTTAACTCCTTTGAATTAGGTACAAAAACTATCCCTTTAAACCTTAGTAATCCATTAGGTTCAAAGTGAAAACCCTTGTACCTTGCATCTTGTGGATTATCCATGAGTTCTTTCTTAACTTGCTTATAAAATTTGTCACCCATGGATTCTTGCAACACCTGTCCCTTAAATTCGGTTTGAATTAGTACCTATGTAGAGGTGATATGCCTTCTACGACTTAGGGCATCTGCAACCTGATTCTCTTTTCCCTTAATGTAGTTGATGTTGAATTCATAGTTTGATATAAACTCCAACCACCTCCTTTGTCGTGCATTTAGATTGAGTTGGGTAAATAAAAACTTTAGGACATGATGATCAGTCTTTGGTTCAAAAGGCTTTCCCATTAGATAGTGTTTCCACATTTGCAATGCATGAACAATTGCCACTAACTCTAAATTATGTGAGGCATAATTTTGTTCATAGGGCTTCAACTTTCTTAACTCATAAGCTATGACTTTCCCTTCTTGCATAAAAAATCCTCCTAATCCTTCACCTGATGCATCTATGATGATAGTTTAGTTTCCCTCTAGATAAGGTACCTCCAAAATTGGAGCAGTGGTAAACTTCTCTTTGAGTAGGTCAAATGTTGCTTAACACTTTTTTGACAAATCAAACTTCTTTCCTTTCCACTGTAATGAAGTAATAGGAAAATCTATCCTAGAAAATTTGACAACAAACTTCCTATAGTAACCAATCAAACCCATAAAACTTCTAACCTCTGGTACACTCTTGGGCACTGGCCACTCAAGCACCGCCTTTATCTTAGTTGGATCAACTGCAATCCCTTTAGCTGAAATTACGTGACCCAAGTACTGCACCTCCTTTTGAAAGAAGGTACACTTAGAGAGTTTTCCATATAGCTTGTGCTTTCTTAACCATTGGAGAACTATCTCTAAATGTTTGCAATGCTCCTCCACATTCTTGGAATGGATTAAGATACCATCCAAGAAAACTAAAACAAATTTATCCAAGCAATCCCTAAATACATTATTCATTCTAGGTTCATGAATGTTGTAGGTGCATTTGTAAGTCCAAAGGTTAGGACAGTGAACTCGTAATGTTTGTATCTAGTCCTAAAAGTAGTTTGAAATTGTCTTCGCCTTTGATCCTCAGTTGATGATAACTAGATCACAGATCAATTTTTGAAAACATTATCGCTCCTCGCATCTAATCAAAAAGATCATCAATACATGGAAATGGGTACTTATTCTTTATCATAGCTTTGTTAAGCATATGATAATCTGTACATAAGTGTAGGGTACTATCCTTCTTCACAAAGATCTCTAGCACTCCCCGGGGTGAAACATTGGGTCTTATTAATCCCTTGAACAACAACTCCTCCAACCGTGCCTTAAGCTCCATTAATTTCATTGTAGACATCCTATGGGGTAATTTGGATACAGGTTCCGACCCTGGTACTAGGTCAATGAAGAAATCAAATACTCTCTTGGGAGGCAATCTAGGTAGTTCTTTTGGAAAGACATCCATAATTTTTTTGTAAGATGGGATACTTCTCCATATCCATTTTTCCAGATTCCACCACTTCTCCTTCTTCAACTTCTTGAAAATCTTGAGGTTCACCATTCATGACATCATCTAGCTTATCTATTTTAACTGCGAAGAGTTGGCAACCTTTCTTTTTTGCCCTATGCATTTGCATAGCTGAAATCTGTTGTAGTTTCACTTCTCTAGGTGTTCCTTGCAAAGACACTTGGTTACCTAGATCATCTAAGCATTCAACGCTTTTAGCATGGCAATCCACTTCATCTCTATGCTTCCATAGCCAATTCACTCCTAAGATGACATTATAAGAATCTAAGGGTGCTACATATAAGTTCACTTCCATTGAGAAACTTGGAAGTTCAACCCTTGCCTTAAATAAGCATTGATTCACTGTTTCTCTTACTTGGTTTGCATATTCTACAACCCAAGAATTTTCCATAAAACCAACCTTCCTAGAAATTTGATTAGCTACTCTAGGTGAAACCAAATTTTTAGTGGCTCCAGTATCAATGAGTATGGAAATAGGTAAATCAAACAAAGTACCTGGAGTTTCCACTCGGGTGATCTAGTATTCTACTTGTCAATTGTCCACTATAGCATGGATTCTTTGTTGAAATGCGACCCATTGAGAAGGTAACGAATTACCATGTGGTTTTGAACTTGATGGTTTGTTGGGACATTGATTAGCAAATTATCCCCACCACATGTAAAGCTTCCCCTCACTGGTCCCGTTCTTTTCACTGGCCTATTAGAATTACCACCATTCCCTCCAGCCTTGTTATAATTACCATTGTTGACGTTGTTGAAGTTGTTTCCTCGATGATCCCTTCTAGACTCATTCCAATTATTGCAGGATCCCTTGTCCCCTTTCCTTTGAAATTCTTGCCACTCATTAAACTTCTTTGGAGCTTGATTAAATTGAGGCCCACCGAACTTCTTTCAATTCCTCTCTTGGTAATTTGAGATGGATTTGAGCTTTTTCTCTTGCTTGATTGCCTTCTCATATACTAGGTCCATAGTAGCCAGACCGTGTACATCCACCTCTCCACCTATTTGGCCATTTAGACCCATAATGAACTTCCTGATACAAAATCACTCATCTTTTTAGTACATTGGTACATACCTTAAGAGACGAGTGAACTTATCCTAGTATTCATTCACTGAAGATTCTCCTTGCTTAAGATTTTGGAAATCAATGAGCTTTTGATATAAAAAGAGTTGGGTAGCCATCTCTTACAAAAAATCTCAACAAACTCATTCCAGGTCAGCTTTAAGGAACTGATTCCAAGTTCCATCTTCTTGTTCATCCACTAGTTAGAGGCTTCTCTTGCTAACTGGAAAGCTCCCCACACAACTTTAGTGACCTTTGAATAGTTCCTTATTTCAAAGCACTTCTCCATTTGAATTAACCAAGCCTCAACTTCTTCTCCGCTAGTGCTTCCTTCTAATTTAGGAGGGGTAATCTTTCTCATGTCCCTAGATAACTTAGTTGCCAATCGCTTTCTTTTGGTTCCCTTAGAATATAATTGTGATGTATCTCTTTCTTGATCACTAGATTTAGTATGGTTATGGGAATCCTCCCCTTCTTCCTCATTATTGGGGATTTCTTCTTTTTCATTGTGTGGGACTTCTTCTTCCTCTCTTTCTTTTCCCCTCACTTCTTGTTCAAGGTTTCCTATCCTTGATCTTGTTTCATCCATGATTGCTAGAAGACGGTCCAACTTAACTTCAACATTATCTAGACCTTGTCCAACTTCTTGACTCCCTCCAGGATTAGTTCTTGTCCTAACCATAATATCAAGTAGAAGTTATACCTCAAGGTTCATCTTTAATTAGATCCTATCATGGCTTACTTTACGTATTGAAAAACATTGCAAAAAAGCAAAATATTCATACATAAGAAATTTCACTAAGGATCTCATACATAAGTTTTGATAAAAACATAGCTTTTCATTTATTCATTAGGATTTCAACATCCTTTCTTTTACACAAAATGACTATTTAAATAGTCAAGAGGAGAGTATCCATCAAATTCACTCTCAGATACATAACTATGTGGGATGCAACCTTCTGATTTTTACTCGTCTCTATCCCAAAAAGGATAGTAACCCTCAGATCTATCTTCTAATATATAGCTTTGGGGAATGTATCCCTTTGACTCACCACTAGAGGTTATAACAATAACTTCAGCCATAGGTATAACTTGAGGGTCCCTAAATATCAATGTTGGACTGACAAGTTACATTCCAAGGGCATATCCCTGGAAAGTGGTAATGAGTTTGACTTGGCTGGAGAAACAAATGGTAAATAGTTGAAATTGACATCATCTCCATCCTTCTTTCTCTTGACTAATTCATGAAAGGGCATGACTGATAGTCTCAATATCGCTTAGCCAAATGGTGTTTCCATGATTGGTTCCCTCTATGGTACGAACAAGGGCTTCTCTTTCCTTCTTGGCCTATAGGTAGCACTCACTTTCTTGCAGTTAACTTGAGACGCACCATCCTGGCACAAAAATTTCCAAACATTAAACTCATAATGTTGGAGGGGGAAACATAGCGAGCACATAGGTTCCAAAGCTAAACCTAGTAACTCTGATACCACGTGTAACATGCCCATTGTTCTACATAATAACTTTCCTATGCTTTAACCTCAAGTAAATAGTTTAAGCATTTAACCATTACGGGCAATAAAATATTTCTTTTTAAATAAAAAGATAACATGCACATTTGAAATAAAATCTTTCCAAACTTTCCCATTGCATTATATCAAAGTAATACAACTTTCCAATATATAGATTTCGTAGTACATAATTTCATGATAACATTTATCTTTTACAATCTTTTCATCACAATGGATACAAAAATACATACAAGGCTCCATTGAGCTTACTGGAAATAGATGTACGAATAGTCCAGGTATCTTCCATCAAATCTTGGTTGCCAAATGATAAGGAGAAGCATCACTCAAGCAATTTTCTGCCAACCTAGACTAACTACAGTTCCCCACACATCTACCAAACTTGGTAAGATGGCCCTGCCCTTCGACGAAGAGATTGGTTTGGTAACCTCATAATAACATTGACCTTCCCTGAGCTTAGTGGTGTGTCCTATACATTTCTAGAACTGACATACATGGTTACAAAGTTTACATTTATGAATATCCCTTGCCTAGCACGTAAGCACGAATCACGGTGAACTAACAGTGTAAATAGTGGCAACTTACATTACTTTGGCCAAAGTATTCATCACCCCTAATCCAGAATGGACGTCACACACTCACCCACTTTCCTAACTCGATTTGTATTGACCATTCACAACCTATGCATAGGCTATCCCCTTACACCATGGAGTAACCTTAACCCTAGGAATAACCTATAACCTCTATGTTAAGTAAGACACTTCTACTAAGTAAAACAAAGTAACTCTATAACCCAACTTAAACAACATCTATTTAAGCTCTACCTTATTATAGTATATAATGCTACTAAAAACACCCATTCCTTAATATGGAATATATACATACACTCAAGCAATAGAGAACCTTAGACTAGGTACATCAAGAAATCTTTCACTTTTCACATAAAGAAGTATAACCTTTCCCTAATAAGCATTTGAATAAATTTCCTAAACAAAGCAAACAATGTCACACAATCTTTTTGAATACACAAAGTATAAAAGAGTAGAATTTAGCATGCTTGTTTATGCAATAGCTCCAAATGACCAAATTGGTTTCCCTAGCTCAACCTTCCCAAATCAACAAGCAATTCCCAACTATCTCTCTTCCACTTCAAAAAATTACTCACAAAACCTCTACCAAACTCTAAAAAACCCTTTCTCAACTCTCAACTCAGAAAAACAAAATAACTCAAAAAATAAGCATTAAGTGTGCATAATGTGTCCCAAATGAGGGAGAAAACACCTTTATTTATACACAAAAGTGAGCAACAACATCCTAAAAACAAGCTATCAAAGATGACACTTCTCAATCCAAAAAGGTTCAACTCAGCAAGAAAAAGAAAAGGTGGCAGCTAAAATCATTGCACGCTAAACACATGCACAGTCATATTTTACTATGAAGAATGAGTCGCTTATTCAAGAGGACAACAAGAATGATAATAACAAATGCAAGGTTATTGTCTTCTACAGGTCGACTCTATTTGGCTAGCTTCCTATTTAACCAATTTTCATATTTCAATTTGCTTCATAACCAGGAATTCATATTACAGTTTAGACTTCTATCAGACTCATGCTTTCATATATTGGCGCCACCAAAACATCACACACTCTTATTCCTTTGGTCATTGTTTGCTTATGACTAGGTCAAAGTTTCCTATGCATGAGTATTCGCTTTGCCTTTGCATTTTGACTTTGTCTTTGGCATATTAACTTACCTGTTGGTTTTGCATTAGTTACCATGCGCTGCCAATGTTTCATAGCACTTAGCATTTAAATACTTTCCAAAATGTTTAATGTTTATGCGCTGCTTGTATTGGTGTGCAATTCCCTTTAATATTAGCGACATATACTATATGTATATGCTACACATTATACATATAGTATATGTTGTTCAATATAAGTTATGCACTTTATAATATTTATGCTCTATTTGATATCATTAACATATATATATTTAATATATTATATATATATACATAATATAATATGTATATATGTATATATCTCAACTTACAAGTTTATAGAATGTATTATTCAATATATGAATACGCATACACATATTCTCATATTTTGCATATTGATGTATACATATATATACGTATGTTTATATACATTAATATACTAGTATGAACGTTTCCTTTTTGTCAATACATACGCGTATGAGTATATATATTCATATACTATATATATCATACCTTGATATTCAAATATATATATTCATAGTAACATCGATCAACATATATACACGAAGTGTATATAATATGTTGCGCTTGTCTGATTGATATTCCCATGCATATAGGTAATCCATCCATGAGCATGCGTATATATGTCTATCCTCGTATACTCATGCAAGTATTTACTCATGTGTATGAGTATCGTTAACACACACATATACACATTTTATGTATATATCCCATTGATTAAATATAAATGCATAAAGAAGAACTCACACAACACAAAGAGACTCAAATACTTTTAACCCCCAAAACAAGAACGTTCACAAATATAATCCTAACTACTAATCTTACTCAAACAAGACTAGAGGTAACTTACTATTTCCCAAGATATTATCCTGACTTAACCAAACTAGAAGTGTGTGTGTGTGTGAAAGCTCATTTTAGGTCTTAGCAAAGGTTACCAAACCAAGTTCTCCTGAGTGATCCTTCACCTCTCTTTAGGAGGCTTGATTCTATTCTTGCATCCAACTTCGTACATTGCAATAGTAGTTAGCCGAAAACAATACATTCATTTGCATCATATATTTCACAATCATAATCATTTCATAATATCAAATTGAATCAAACATTTATTCTTCATATTTTCAAAACACATAAAGCATAAATACATTCATTTAAAACATTTTCACCCAAGTAGGTAAAAGTAAATAAGTAGTAACACAATGGGGTGTAATAGGATTATAATTATAAGGCGACTTTTGTAGCACCCCTTTGTTGCAAATTTTTTATACTTCTAATAATGATATTATTATTATTGTTTTGGCAAACCAAATTGATTGTAAGTGTGATTTTTTGTTGTAATAAGAGGAATAAACAATTATTGCATTTTTTGGTTCATTTGTAAGGGTTTACAATTTATTTTTACATATTCTATTAAGCTTAATGTCTGTTAGGATAGACCTAATTTGAACTTAGATCCAATAATTGATAACCTATGGAGTGAAATCAAATTGAAATATTGAACACTCTTAATCAAGGATATTACAAATGCTTATAAAACATTATATTCCTACACAACTTCCCTAAACTACCATACGAGAAACTAACTCCTAACAACTAATACAAAACTAACTAATCATTCTAATTAACAACACTAAGTCATTAAGGTGACTTTCTTACAAATATAAACCTTAATTTTCCAACAAAAATATGTAGCAAATACTTGAGAATAATAAGCCACTTTGTGGAGACAAACCTCTAAAAGTCTCCATTAAGAACACAATTTGCAATATGGTGATAATAAGCTATCCTCTACCTCCTATACATAGCATACTTATGTCATGGATGCCACCCAGGTTGACTTACTACCTATATAAGACTATATTAATGATCATATAACTTAATTAAGAGTTATGGCAACCGCAATTATACTACACATATCTAATGCACACCTGGGGATAACATAATTCTAGATGATAATGATAAACTAAGCCTAGTTATATAATACAACTCCAAAGGTGCAAAAGAAACATTCAATGCTTTAAATCAATACACAATGATTACTTAAGAAAGCGTCAACTTAGACATAAATTTGAACTTGAATTTCAAAATGGCCTCACAAATTACATAATTTAATTTGAGCCTAGGTATAGAAGGATGAATGGAGGGTCAGATTGGTCCTTAGGAATGAGTGTAGATGGAATCAAGTTAGGCTTAGATTACATGCCAATTTGTACATAAAAAATTCCCCACTTGTTCACTAATCATTGTATAAAAAACAACCAAATTAAAGTAAATCCAAAACGAAAAGAAAACAATATAAAATATGGAGTTTTCACAATTACAATTATAATTCTTTAGGTACCATTTTGAAAGGCCCACCAAAAATTTCTCCATTATAAAAAAGAACTTTGATTATATTTTACAATTAAAAAACTTAAACATAGACTTACGGCCATCAAATTTGCCCTAGGGTTTGGGGTTTGTGACCTCTCTTCCTAGCAACCTTATCTATCACAATAAAAATATCCCATCAGAGCGGGCCCACAGTTAAAACAAAAAAAATTCCATTATTGCTTCACAGCTGTAACAAACCAAACAACCACGTGAGGTTAGCACCTTTGAACATTCTCGCCTATCTTTGACCGCATTTCAAACCTGGGGTTAAGCCCCCACAAAATACAATATCGTTTTGTTACAAAACAAGTTCTCACCGATACCGCCGGTCAAGGGAGCGGGTCGCCGGTAATTTTTTTGAAAAAATTCAAATGATATAGCGTACACAAAAGTCAAAATACCGCACCAAACGGTATCTGAGCTGCCTAAGATAAAAGGAGTCCTCCAATAGCACGCAACAAATTTATTTCGGCACATTTCACTGTCATTTCGCGCGCATTTCATTTTGATTTCGCCCAAAGTAGTGTTCATTTCACGCGGCAAAAGAGGGACACGTGGCAAAAACACCGCGTTAGCTCGGCGGATAAGTTTTACCGTCACGTTGAATTTGCTATTTACTGTTTTAAGATTAATTTGTTGTATTTTTTTTCACGTTTGTTTTTTAAACTGCTTGGATCTGCCTATAAGAACTCATTGCAGGCCTTATCGCTTCCTTCTAAATTTTCTCCTCAGTTGCCATTGTTGGGTGGGTTGGGTGCATCTCTCTATTGGGTATTTGTTGCCGTGAAATCTGGTTTGATCGGTGATCTGTAGCGCGCCTTCTGTCGCTTCGTTTTTTTAGGATAGATTGCTTCATTAAGGTTCTTTCCCGGGATCCTCTGCGTTCAAAAATTGCATCTTTGGACACCCATTTGAAAGATTATATATACCCACATTCATATCTGCAGGAACACAAGATTTTGAATAATGGCGCCGCCCACAGGAAAAAGTAAGCATTTCGTGGAGTGGGAAGAAGAGTATGTGTCTAATGACCGTGGTAGCAGAGTTGTGCATTATTATCTCAAGGACCGCCATGGAAATAGAAGGCTTGCAGTTGTTGGGACGGAGAAGAGTCTGAGACACATGGTGTATGTGGTGTCAAATGAGTTTTTGTATCTCTTAAGCAATAACAAATCTATGACTTCCTCCTCAAGCCCAAACTCTTCTTCTTCTTCTTCTGGTTCAATGAAGTGGAGATCCAGAAGGGAGGTGGTGGATTGGTTGTGTTCTCTGTTGTCGAGGCATCGCTCTGCTGCATCATCTGGAGACCACAGCGCAAGTAGCTACCGTTTTCCTTTCCGGATCCGTGTTGTTTTGAACATGTTTTTATGTTTGTATGTGCGTGTTTAATGCGCTCTCTGGTGCAGGTTTCTGAGTCTTTTTCTTGCGAAGACTATAAAACTACTGTTTTGTATAGAAATTTTTAAAAGGAATATTAGTGCTTAAAAATTCTTAAAACTGTGTATTTGAAGGTTGCGCAGATTGAAATTCCTGTGATGCAATGTGTTCACTTTTTCGTTGTTCCGCTGTTTGGATTCATGTGCTAAAGCTTCTCTATATTTTATATGTCATTCGTG
The DNA here is from genome assembly GCA_007258455.2 of Sequoia sempervirens. Lineage (NCBI taxonomy): Eukaryota > Viridiplantae > Streptophyta > Pinopsida > Cupressales > Cupressaceae > Sequoia > Sequoia sempervirens. The sequence goes on along the minus strand of VDFB02072274.1, from coordinate 90,429,093 downwards.
CCTCAGTGTTGTGCCGTAATAGATCTACAAGCCACCGGTTTGTTGTGGAAACTCCAAAGTAATGATTTTATGCTTAGAAATCTTAAAGTTATGTAAATGAATTTCTGATTCAGGTCTTGTTCCTATTTTCTTCCTTTGTTATGCTCATCGTTTCCGTTAAATTTTTGTTCTTATTGTAGATGCTGTGTTTGTATAGGAAAATCCAGGGAAAAAAATCGCCTCTTCAAAGCATGTGAAAAATGGCGCTCTAACGAAGGATTGACGATGACTCTAAGATGAGATTCTAGGTGTTTTTTTCTCTTGTTTTGCGTGGTGGATAACCTGCGTTTGTGTTACTCTTTGTCTTCAACATTGCGGCTCTGTCAGTATTGTTCTGAAAAAGATCTATAGATCCCTGTTCTTGTAGAGAAAAAATGTGAAACTACTGTTTAATACAGAATCCGAAGGTTATAATTTTTTGAGGGCGAGCAGATTGAAATACCTAAGATGAGACATCCACTTTTCCCCCAGGATTTTGTCATTGGATCTTTGTATGTTTCTGTGTAACATTGTGGGCGTCTCGATCTTCTTTTGCTGGGAAAAATCTTATCACTATTATCCTTGTATGAAAAGGATCCACAAAGGTTGATTGCCTGGTTAGAAATCTCAGATAATATCCTTTTCGTCAAGGTGGGCAGATTGAAATCCTCATCGGAATGTTCTGTTCCCATTTTACTTCTCTTCTTGGATGCTTTGGTTTGAGGTTTTCTTTATTCTAGACAGTTTGCCTTTGAGCTTTTTAAAATAAATGAATATTTGTTTAGAAAATCCCAGGAAAAATGAGGAAACTGTACTTTTTTTGAAGGTGAGCAAACTGAAATCCTCTGCTTTGTGAAAAAATAGGGTTGGAGATTTTGTTCGAAATAATGACTACCTCTCTTTTAGCTATTTACTCAGGTTCTCGTTTACGATGCTTCAAAATGATTGTAGATCGGAATCTCCTATCCCAGAGTTGTAGCAATATGATTTGTGATTAGGTGTTTTGAGTTTTTTGTTTCAAAATGGGTCTGGCAGCAGCAGCCTTTTACTTTGAAAAATCATTACAGGTTAATTGCTTTGGAAAGCCCAAAAGCATGTGCTTGTGAAGGGGTGAACAGATTGAAATCTTATTAGCCAACATGACTAAATGCAATGGGTGTTTGGAGATTTTTCACAAAAATGCTGTTTTCCCCTCGTTTTTATTATAAGTCTTTGTAAGTTTACGCTCTGAATTCTTGTTTGATATCTGGTTAAAATGTCTAGCGGCGAGGAATAAAAAAAAGAATATTGGTTTTTTCCAATGGGTATTTGGAAAACTCTTAACATGATAGTGAGAATGCAAATTCTTTCTTAGCTTTTCTGAGTTCAAAGATTTTCCAGTGTCTCTGTAATAATCCCTCATTTCAAGAGATTTTGAGGCAGTTTTTTTCCCTCTTTTGCATCCGAAAATAGATGGGTTTGTGTGCCTGTTATGGTCAACAGTGCAGAGTGATTGATTAACTGATCAGCTGCTCAAGATCTTTCTACAGCCAAAACGTCTAAAGGTCTTTTTGGTTTCGTGTTTGGAGTCCCAGCGTCATGTTGAGAGGCAAATGACCTTATTCTTTCAATTGCCTAATTTATGCTTTGGTTGTGTAATGTTGAGCTTTGCTACTGATGAGATCCTGATCTTTCAATGACTTCCAGGTCCTCAGAAGACATGGCTTTGTCTATGCTGCAGAGAATATTGTTTAGAGCAAAGTACAAAGAAGATTATATGGACCATTTTAATCTCAAACCCTGCCCTCCTCAGAAAACTGTGGTCAGACCGTGAATATCTCGTATGCCAAGCTTCCAACTGTGCCTATGTTTATTGAATATTGCCTTGATCTAATAAGATTTCATATGTGTTTAGTCCTAGTTTTGAGGCAAGAAAAGGCAGTTTTTGAGCACTTATGAACCCTTTTCAAGCTTTGAGTGGATGAAATACAAATATGCCGTTGCAGGTCCAAAGAATGGAGGTGGATACATGAACTCATGGGCTTTCTTTCTTGAAAGATTTGAAGTTTGTGTCACCTTCATGGCTGCCAAGCATATTGTGATGAAATGAGATGACGGATCTGAGATTTATGCAGCAGGTCGACTACTTTGAGGTGCAACAGATGGTTTTTTTTTAATTTTATAACATTGGCTTTACATGCTTTATATTGTTGATATATCATTGCAGTTTTTCTCGTTATTAGATCTCCTATTTATGAGGCTACCCATATTATGTGAGGCCAAGTTTGAATTTTATGGTTTTTGGAGTTAATCCTTGTATTGTTACTATTTTTGTTTCTCAAAGATGCTTGCAGATCTTTGGCATGCTAGCTATGCAGGTATGTATAATGTTAGTTATTGTGCGGTTTCTCTCACTTATGGTCTCCTTCCATTTTGAACAAGATATTTTGTTTTTTCTCTCTCTAGTGGTCTCTATTATTTTGTCTAAAGGCCTCTTTCCATTTTTGACAAGATATTCTGGTATGATAGCCAGCTCTTTCATTTAGATCATGATATTATGGCATAATTATCAGCCGTCTTGTGCAACCCTTTTTTTCCATGTTCTGCCATAAGGGAGCATGCTTTTATAAACTAGTCATTCCTTTGGGTCAATCATTCTTTGGTATTTTGCTGCTTGCTTAGTAGATGGGTTTACACTTCGCAGGGCTGCATGTTTAAGCGATGCTAATATTGTTAGTATTGTATAGCCAGTGTATGTTATCCCAAGGACTTGTATTGTAGAGAAACTTTTAAGGGCTCACTTCTCAATTATTTGGTCCTTTTGTTTTGTTGGCCATGGAACTTGGTTTTGCCACAAGTGAATGTTGTCTTACATATAAGATATGTAGATTGAACAAATTGGATCTGGTAATTTAGCCATGTGTACTATTAACAACCACATGTAAAAGCTGGACGCATTAAACTAATTAACTAAACAATAATGTGTTCCTGGTAAGCAAGTTTGTTAATGCAGTCATGTCTCTTGGTTGCTGTATTTTCTAGATGTGCTTTTTATTCTTGTCATCATTTTCATCTTAAATTAAGGATATCAAACTTTTGGTTCATTTTGAAGATTTCCAATGTCATGAACACTATTTTATTATGTGATTCTTTTGTTGTTTTTGAGAACTAGATCCTTGTGTTGTTTTTGAGAACTTCTTTTCTTATGAATTGCAGACTGTTGTGCCCCAATTTAACCCCATAAAACTCTACTTTTTTGCAGTAGACTGCCTGGTTATTGTTATGATATAAACTTTTTCCTGTCATTTCAATTTTTATGGCACTCTATTGCCTTATAAAAACCATTTTGGTCTGAGAACTTATTCAGTGCTTGCTATGTATTTCAGAATTGCCAAGGCACAACTCATCTCCAATGTCAGATACGGATGTATCAAATGATGATGAAATGGCTGAACATACAAGCCATATCCATAAATCTAAGGTGATTGCATTTGGATTCAAATTTTGTGTCTGTACATTCCTGTATTTTTCATGGTTCTTTTAACAACTACAATGATTTCTAATTTCATGGAATATAATTTAATTTATTTCTAACATGGGTGACATGCTTGCAGGGCCATAAGAAAAGAAAGTCAAGAACCAGTAAGGAGGTTTCGTGGATAGGTACCCCATGGACTTGCAGAAAGCACTTGACACATTACCAGTCGTTCTGTCGCAATGGAATCACTGTCTCGGTGAGTTAATAGAATCACATGACTCGAATTCTAAGACTGTTTTCTGCCTTTGTTTGAAGGGGGCTTAGCTTGTTTGAGTTTTTCTGTTTTTGTTTCTAAATAAATACTTAAACTTTTTTGGCAGGTCCATGATTTTGTATATGTCATGACAGAAGGAAAGGAGCATCATATTGCCTATTTAAAAGATATGTTTGAAGATACAAAGGCAAGGAAGTTTGTTAGGGTTCAGTGGTTTTGTAAGACCAATGAAGTTCTTGAAAATATACCTCCTCCTGCAGAACATAATGAAAGGGAGCTTTTTTTGGCTTCATCTTGTCAAAACTTTAATGCTGAATGTGTTGTTGGTCTGGCATCGGTATTGCAACCAGAACACTATGAGGAGTGCTTAGTGAAACTACCGTTGGAGACAACAAATCAACTTCATATATGCTACAGACAATTTGACAATGATGTAATCAAGCCTTTTGACATAAGTCAACTGCAAGGCTACTGGCAACAGAAGGTTCTTGCTTCCATTGATCTGCCCATCTTTCCATATTCTCCAAAGCATGATCTCACAAGTGATAGCTTGGATGTGGACGATGACCAGGAAAATGTGCCAAACACGTCCTTAAGAAAGGGCCCAAGAAAGTCTAGGAGCTCTAGACGGCAGAATGTTGTCCCTAGCCATGATCCTCAATTTGCCAGAGAAACTTCTCCAGCTGTTTCAGATGGCTTATGCAGATTGCTTGCCTGTTCTGAAGCAGTTAGAGATCTGGGTAATTATGCACCAAACAGTGAACAGCCAATAAAATTTACAAGTGAAAAGAAAGAAGCAGATATGCATGGACAAGCATCAGTGAGTTTTGATATTGATGACAGGTTGGAGTTGCTTTCCCAAGACAGTGGTATCAGAGGTTGTTGGTTTAGGTGCAAGGTTGTAGGAAAACAGTTGCATCGTCTCAAAGTTTGGTATGAGGATGTTCTGAATGAAGATGAAAGCGACAATCTAGAGGTTTGTTACTTGATGCATGACAATTTTAATGTTTGCTACATGATGGCTTACAATATTAATTTATGATATCTAATTAATAAGAAACAGCTTATAATGTATAGATATGTGTTCTCACATTCTAAATTCATTCCTATATGCAGGAGTGGGTTCTGGCTTCCAGAGTAGCAAGCCCAGACAAGTTAGGAATTCGTATTCCTGGACGTCTAGCCATACGGCCCTGCCCTCCTGAAAATAAAATTTCTAGCAACATTGCAGTTGGCACTGCAGTAGATGCATGGTGGAATGATGGATGGTGGGAGGGAGTGGTGATTAAGCTCAGTGAACCATTGATTGAAGTGCATGTCTATTTTCCTGGTATGACTTTTATTTCTTGATTTGATTTTCAAATTTTTGTGGTCATGTGTGTTATTAGGCTAGGCTTAAGAATTTGAAGCATATGAAAGAGAAATTCATTCTTTCCTCTGTATTGCAGGTGAGAACGAAACATCTGTATTTCAATTAAAGGATTTGCGAATTTCCAGAGATTGGGTAAATAATTGCTGGACTGAGTTGAAAGAGACACTAAATGTAGCAGCTACTCTAGTCTCTCTTCACACAGAGGGTAAGTTTTTAGAGTCAGAAACTCTACCCAGCAGATTTACATCTCTTGCTGAAGACAAGTTGGGAATCCTAGCAGGCTGTGTTGGTCATACAGATAGTAAATCATCATTAGTTCCTTCAGTTGCAGTCAGGGAATTCAGCCAGTCAGAGGATTTTGAAAATTATAGTAGTGATAAGAGAAGTTTGGAAATTAAAGAAGAGATTGGAGTGGATCTGGAGAAGAATGAAAAGGAAAAGCCTGTGCATTATCTTGCAAATACTGGATTGCTTGGAGATTTGAGGTGGAAGTCCTCAAAAAAGCGCAGCAGAGATGCCACTTTTTCATCAAGAGGTAATTCATCCAGTGCAAAGCAGACAAAGGGGTTGAGAAATAAGATGGATTTTGTGAGATTAAATACCGAAGAAGATTCATTGTTGGCTAGCAACAAGAAGGATCTGATCAGGAAACATAAAAATAGTGAAAATCTTGCACCAGGCAAAAGGTCGAGGCAAGGACATGAAAGCCTGAAGCCTATTCATGAATATCCAATGGGAAGACCCCTCTTTACCACTCCCATGCCTTTATCTAACCTTGTCATGTCAAGATAATGATTTTTTTGGCTGCACATGTGATCTAGAAAAGCATACAAGTCATTCCTATCAGTGATGATTTTGAGCTTCCACTGGAAATGTGTTGTGCAAAATTTTGTTAACAGTACTTTAAAGTTAACAGATGCAATTAATTTTAGGAGTGTCCGATGTTTGTGGAAGCTGATTTGGTAGATGATTGAGGTTTAGTGACCAAGAACTCATGCTCGAGTGATTGGTATGGGTGAACATAATATGGTTAAGCTGCGTGAGAAGACATGAAGACAAGGGCTTGATGCTTGTTTGACTTCTGCAAAACATGGCGAGGATTTTGTACCATGCACAAACAATCAGAACTGTGCATAGACCTGCTTACAAGTCTTAAGTCAATCAAAAATTCTTTTCTGTATCAGTTTTTTATGTACAATTCTGTAACATATATACTGTCAATTTTGAGCTATTGACAAGAAATGATAGCCCTTTGGCACAGGGAATGAAGCTAATTACCAGTGTGGATTTGGTCAAATTCAGAAACGGGAGATTTTTTCTCTTATTTCCTTGCATTTGTATTCAATCCCTTTGTATTGTAAGATTATTACTTCCAATCATGGGCACATTTCAAATGCCCATTGTATTGGTAATGAATGGCATTCTACATGTTCGCTTATTTATTGTATTTCAATTTTTGAAGACATTAGCAAATGAGTTAATGGAGTCTTACAATTTGTAGTCCCGTGTTACCTTTCAGGGTTTTCAGGCTTAAAGAAAACGTTCATGGGCACATATGTATGATAATTGTTTTAGGCAAGGCTGTACTTAATGAGAGATCAATAGACAGATATGTCTGGTGCAATAGTGAAGCTTGGGTAAACCCTTTTAGAAAGGACGCCTGGTAGTGAAAAAATACGAGGGGCCGGGCCAATGTTCTTAATCAATGAACATGAAAAAAGATGACAGAGAGAACCAATTGTAAATGATGAATCAGGCGTTCACTAAATGGTTCATTTAACCGGACGATTTAACAGAGGGTGTGTTGATGAGGAACACTGCTAAAAATGGTTCACTAAATGGTTCACTAAATGGTTCATTTAACCGGACGATTTAGCAGAGGGTGTGTTGATGAGGAACACTGCTAAAAATCATTCTGGAAATGCGCCAAAGAATTCATCAATTATGATCACTGGAGCTCTGCAGGAGTCAGTTCTTGAATTATGCTATTGTTTCATGGAGAGTGGCTTGCTAAATTTTCTTGTCAGGTGCTGTTAAAAAAATCAGAAGCCATTTCCAGTCAAACGGTTCCATGAATTTCTTGAATTTTTCTCGAAGAAATTGTAAATAATAATTTATAGAAATCATATTGAAATTATCTCTTGGTATATATATATATATATGCTAGTAGTATTCACGAGGTAACTTCTAAGGCATTAAAAGAATTAGGGTTAGGATTAGAATTAGGGTTAGGATTAGAGTTAGGGTTAGGGTTAGGGTTAATATTAGGGTTAGTGTTAGGATTGAGATTAGGGTTAATATTAGGGTTAGTGTTAGGGTTGAGATTAGGGTTAGGGTTAATATTTTAGGGTTAAGTTAGAGATACAATTAGTATTAAAAGATTTAAGAATTACGATTAAGATTAGAGTTAGGGTTAGTATTAGAGTTAGTGTTAGGGTTGGGATTAGGGTTAAAATTTTAGGGTTAGAGATACAATTAAGGCTGGCGTTATGGTTACAGTTGAGTTAGAGATAGGTGAAGGGTTCAATTATGGTTAGGTATAGGGTTTAATTAGGGTTAAGGTTAAGTTAGAGATAGAATTAGGGCTTGGAGATAAGGTTATCTTTAGGATTAAAGATAGAATTGGGATTAGAGTTAGGGTTAAGGTTATAGCTAGAGATATAATTAGGGTTAGAGTTAGGGTTGGAGATAAGAGGGTTAGTGTTAGGGTTGAGATTAGGGTTAGGGTTAAGATTTTAGGGTTAAGTTAGAGATACAATTAGTATTAAAAGATTTAAGAATTACGATTAAGATTAGAGCTAGGGTTAGTCTTAGAGTTAGTGTTAGGGTTGGGATTAGGGTTAGGGTTAAGATTTTAGGGTTAGAGATACAATTAAGGTTGGCGTTATGGTTAGGGTTGAGTTAGAGATATGTATAGGGTTCAATTATGGTTAGGTATAGGGTTTAATTAGGGTTAAGGTTAAGTTAGAGATAGAATTAGGGCTTGGAGATAAGGTTATCTTTAGGATTAAAGATAAAATTGGGATTAGAGTTAGGGTTAAGGTTATAGCTAGAGATATAATTAGGGTTAGAGTTAGGGTTGGAGATAAGGTTAAGGTTATAGCTAGAGATATAATTAGGGTTAGAGTTGGGGTTGGAGATAAGGTTAGGGTTAGGGTTAGAATTAGAGAAAAAATAGGGTTATGTTTAGGGTTAGGGTTACAATTACAATACAAGTTAATGTTGGAGATAAGGTGGGTTAAGTTACAATTAGATTTATGCTTGGGGATAAGGTTAAGGCTAGGGTTGAGGTTAGGGTTAGGTTTAAAATTAGAATTAGGGATAAGGTTAGGGTTAAGATTATTATTAAAGTTAAACTTAGGGTTAGGGTTATAGTTGCAGTTAGGGTTATAGTCAGATATAGAATTAGGGTTAGGATTATGGATAGGGTTAAGGTTAGGGAAAGGGTTAGGGTTAGGGTTAGGGTTAAGGTTAGGGATAGGGTTAAGTTTAGGGTTAATTTTATGGTTAGGTTTATAAATAATATAGAATTAGGATATCTCTCAATATATTTTACATAGATTCACTAATTAAAGATATATATGCTAGTAGCAAACATAATTGCAACATGTAAGATATTAATTGAATCCTAACCCTAATTAAATTCTAATGAAACCTTAATCGAACCTTAACCAAACCATAATCATAACCTTAACCATAATACTTAGCCCAACCCTAACCCTAAACTTAATCATAACCCTAACCTTTATTCTAAAACCCTATCTTTAACCCAAACCATAATTGAAGCCTAACCTTATGTCTAACTTTAATTAAACATTAACCCTAACCCTAATTGTAACCCTAATTGAACCCTAACTCTAACAATAATTGTTAGCATAACCCTACTTATAATCATGATTGTAACCATAGATCTAGAACCCTAATGCAAATGCTATTTCTAACCCAAACAATAGCCTTTAGCCTAACTCTAACCCTAATCATAACCATATCTTCAAGCTTTATCATAGAACCCTAATTATAATGACATTAATAACCTTAATCCTAACCATAATTGCAAGCTTTATCCTAGAACACTAATTGAACCCTTAGGTTAGCTTTAACCATAATCTTAATTAATTGTAATTGAACCCTAACCCTAATTGCACCCTAATTGAACCATAGCCCTAACTCTAACAATAATTGTTAGCATAACCATACTTATAATCATAATTGTAACCATAGATCTAGAACCCTAATGCAAATGCTATTTCTAACCCAAACAATAGCCTTTAGCCTAACTCTAACCCTAATCATAACCATAACTTCAAGCTTTATTGTAGAACCCTAATTATAATGACATTAATAACCTTAATCCTAACCATAATTGCAAGCTTTATCCTAGAACACTAATTGAACCCCCAGGTTAGCTTTAACCATAATCTTAATTAATTGTAATTGAACCCTAACCCTAATTGCACCCTAATTGAACCATAGCCCTAACCCTAAACCCTAATTGAATCATAACTCTAATTGAACCCTAACTTTAACCCTAACCGTAATTGAAACTTTATTGAATCTAACCCTAACCCTAACCCTATTTGAACCCCAACCCTAACCTCAAGCTTTATCATATACTCGTAACTTAAGGCACCTACTCATTCTACCTCATCACCAAAACCATTGTGATGGTCTTACAACCCTCTTAGGTACTTTGAGGTGGGTGAATATCTATCAAAAAATGGAGGAATTCATCGCCCACTATTTAGTTGGGATCCTTCGCCCTAGAGTTTTATTAGAATCGCTTCTCCACACTCAAGGAGTCAGATAGCGATGACGTGCTTGAATCTTGTCCGTGAATCTTTTCCTAGAATATACAAATTCTCATTGACCTCCACAAAAAGTATTCTATATCAAATGCTAGTTTGACAATCAGATTTAGATGTTCTTTGTTTGCAAGAAGTGAAGCTTTCTGGTTTCATGCTTTCTACTGTAGGTCGTGTTATCTGGCTTGATAGTACCATGTTTTGTACCTCTCATGATGTGGGTCATCATAGAGGGTGATGAGAGCCAATTATGTCCCATTTTATGCCATATTCTAGCCTATTTCATGCACCTCTAAACCCATTCCAACATTACATTTTTGTTCTATATCATACCATTTTACCAATTTATGTTGCATATGATTAAATATATATAAGTGGTATTTAATATAGTTTTTGGATAAAATATGGAAATTAATTATTGATTGTCTTTACTAATAAGCATTATGATTTCAAGCCTTGGGAAAATCAAAGCTTGCAACATACAGATTACAGGAACTTCCTGATCTTCTTGTCGCTTTCTTCATGGGAACCTTCCTGTCGCTTTCCTCACAAGAAAACAACTTGTGCTTACTGTTGTGGCTAGCTCGAGTTTAAACGGTAACCAAGTTCCCTCTTGATGCTGATTGTGCATATTTTATTTAATGGAGGATTTTATTTGGTTCTTTCTTCATGGCACTTCTTGCATGAATTCTTCAACCACGTGAATTCATTTCATGTTTTAACTACTCCATGCTAAGATATATGCATCATCACCACTATCGTTTATGCAACAACATATTTTCACGTTACCACATCATTGAAGCCACTTCAACACTACCATATTGTAGCCCGTGGAATTTGGTATATGGAATCCAACGATGGATGAGAAGCTTGCTAGCTAGACAAAATCACAATTATTCCTGTCTTCTATTTTTACTCACCAGTATAACAAAACTGTTTTAATTTATTTTATGGGAAATGTTGCATCATAGTTTGCTGGCTGCAGGCCACAACAAACTATCTCCTTATATGTAATTGCTACAAGCTACATAAATAAGCAACGCAAGAACCATTTGTAAGGGACAATTTTTCCTTTTGTATTACTTCTAAGAAATAAAAGCTTCACTCTGCTGATCGGTCCAACGTGGAAAATGTTTTCTTTCAGCTCACCTTGCGAACCAGAGGAAGAGCCCACTCTCGGAATGCTCGGTGAGATTGTTTTATATTTGAATTAGTTAAAATTCGTATGTTGTGTGGTGTGTTTTGTGTTAAGTAGATTAAGCTATAGAGCGTAACCAATTCCTGATTCAATCTCCTTTTAAATTATGAAAGCTTTGATATTTAGTTAATGCAATCGATTCATTATTAATACAATCATATTGTTGGTGCGATCAATTCACTATTGAATGTAACTGTTATTTGAAATTCAAATATTTGTGCAATTTATTTATCGTAGATTAGTTTCAAAGCTATTCGGTTTCTGTTGTAGTTAATAGTTTCTATCGCTTGAATAGAAGAAAGCAACTCCTGTTGCCAAGAAGTGATAGTTTCTGTCGCCAAAATTATTTTGATTTTCTGAAGGTTTATTTTCATAGTTGCATTCATAACCACTCATCTCATGACTCTCAGCCCTTGTGCAGATTGCCACGATACCTTTCACAAGCTTACAATCCTCAGATTGACACGTATAGACCAAATTGAAATTCATTATTAAACATCGAACCCATTTCACTCTTTGCCCCAGTTTTGGCCTATCAGAGGGTTGCCACCTTTATCTCTCATAGGTGGCTCTCTCATGTTGTTAATCATGGTTCTAATCCCACACACTATTTAATTTGGCTTCTCTTGAATGTCGATAATCATTCTCTTGGGATCATAAATGTTTATGCTTCCAATGATGCTGTTGAGAGATCTCTTCTTTAGTGATGGATTGTGGATTTAATGCCATCTGACACTTGGGTTTTGTGTGGGGACTTTAATATGGTTGAGATGATATATGACAAAGGTGGGATGTTGCCTTTTTGTTGGACAACTGGCAAAAGAGAGGTGTGGTATTACATGTGCAATAAATTGGGCCTTTATGACCCTAATTAAGATCCACATCACACACAACCTTTTTGGAATACATGGTGTAATTTTTGGGAAAACTCTTATAGAATCTTTAAACTTCTCGATTGTGCATTTATATCTACACAATATTTTTTCTCCTTTGCCAATTTTTTTCTCTTTCAATAGAGCCTTTGCTGGACATCACCTAGTTAGATCACTTTCCCATCAGATTCAAGATTGAGTGGCAAGTGGGGTGCCTCAACCTTGTAAGACTTATTTTTTTAAAATACTTTCTTGCTAAGTCATCAACCCACATTAGATCATATTAGGAAGATATGGAAATTGGAAAGCCAACCCACTTAGCCAATTGGTCGAATTGCGTAGTGGAATAAAGCTAGTCATTGTATGACTCGTTTTCTTTGTATTTATGGATACCAACTAGTCATATTTAGGAGGCATGGATATGAGACTACCACCTTAGATCTCTGGAGTACCATAGAGATGTTTGAAGCCAACCTCTTCTCCCTTGCCTTGCAGGTTCAAGTGGCAGAGCTGATGCAACAAAAGTAGATAGCAAACAACCATTCTATTGAGGTGCCCAAATTAAAGCATGAATCCACTGGCTTAAGGTTGGTGATAGGGTTTCCAAGCTCTCAGAGATTGCCATACTCTTATGGTATTACAAAAATCAAAGATGGTTAAAAGGTGCTTAAAGAATTTCTAGAAATTCTCTAGGATTTTTTCAAGCACTATGAGTAATTCTTCACTGCCTAGAAGAATTCTCTTGATTGAGAGCATTCCCTTCAAGAGTGCCTTCGAGTTTTTCCCTTGCAGCGCTCTTCTTCACAACAAGAATTTTGAGATCAACTATCCATTTTTTTATCTCAAGGAAGATGTGCACACAACGATAGATGACAAAGCCCTTGTGTGCAATGATTTTCCTTATGAATTTTACAAGGCTCTCCAAGACTATGGGGGAGGACCTACATAAATTCTATCTAAAAGCTTTCCATTCCAAATCCTTAGGGAAAGTCATTAATTAAGGAACTATCAAAATCATACCTAAAGCTGATGATCCTAAAAACATTTGTAATTAGAGGCCTATCACCTTCCTCAATGTGTCCTTTAATATCAGTACTAAAGAATTGGCTTTGAAGGTGTGCTATCTTATTCCTCAAATTGTTCATATTGAACAAACGAGCTTCATCAAGTCCAAATACATTTTGGACAATATTATTGCGGTTTGGAAAGGTATGGAATGGGCTCAACACTCCCAACATAAGGATCTTTTTTTGAAAATTGTTTTTTCCAAAGCTTATGGTCATATTGAATGGCCATTTATTCTTGCCATGCTTCAAGCCTTGGGATTTGGACCCTGTTTCATTCATTTCATCAACATGTTTTTTGTCAATGATTTTGCTTGTATTACCATTAATGGCTGCTTGTCCAATGCTTTTGGGCTCTTTCATTCCATTTTCCAAGGTTACTCTTTGGCCTCCTCACTCTATGTGCTCACTGCTAAAGGATTTGGATATCTTCTAGCTCATTTCGTCTCCCAAGGGTTAGTCTGAGGCATTGCCTTGCCTAATTCATCAACCTAGCTTGTCAATGGTCACTTTGTTGATGACTCCTTTCTCACTCTCATTGAAGAGGAGAAAATATCAAGAATTCCCTCCAATGTTTGGGCATCTTCTGGCGGGCCTTTGGCTCAACCATTAAGTGGCACAAGACTTAGTGTTATCTATTAGAATTGTGAACAAACAAGCCATAGGATCAAACAATGAACAAAGACACCTTCCACACAAGAGATCTGCAAACAATATGTGCAATATTCCTCAATAAGAAAAAGCTACAGATGAACCTCAAGAATCTTCAAGGAAAATAAGAGTCCTCAAAGGTTGAGAGTTCGAGAGAACAAAAGAGAAAATATCAGTGTGATATACAATGAAGGTTGAGTGCTATATAGGAGCAACCCTAAATGGTAAAGGGATTAGATTAGGACAAGTGTCAACATCACATGCGATGAGACAAAATGATCTAATAATAGCTCACTTCAGTTAATATAGAAAAGCATTTAGTTAACTTAATAAAGAACTCCTATGTTTAGTTTAAGTGCATGAGAATAAATTAGACTAATAATCAATTAAAGATTAATTAATTATTAGCTAATGTATGATTACTCTAACATTATCATCAACCAATCCTTCCTATGCCTACTTGGATTCAAGCTTTTGGCTGGAAGTGGATTGGTCACAGTGAAATCTTTATATTCTTGGGCATTCCTTTTGTTTTCCAGGCTTTTGAGGTGGCCTTATCGAATGAGGTCCTTTCCAGAATTGAAAAGAATTTCACGTATTGGATCATGAAGCCTCTTTTCCTAGTATAGAAATTTAAAGTTTGCTTGAAAATCCTTGTGGCTACTCATGTTTATTACTCCTCATGTTGTGACCCTTCAAAAGCCTCTTACATGAAATTGAAGAAGCTTCTTCGTGACTTTTTTTGTGCTTCTTCCAACAACTACAAGGGTTTTCACTAGGTGGCCTAGGACTTTTGTTGTCTCCCTCGTGAGTTTGGAGGGTTGGAGTTTTTATCCACCTAGTGGCGAGGGCTGGCTCTTTGTGTCAAATAGATCATTCGTGCCCTCATTAGAAATGGAGCATATAAATTTCTTCTTCCACATTGCATTTCCTCTGGCTATTTAGTTGATTGACCTCCTTGGAAGGGGATTGGTTTTCAAACCCTTCTCACCATGAAGGATGCAATTCAAATTGAAAGTACTTTTGTGGCTACAAGTATATGGTGAGCTTGGGAAGCCATTAAACCTTGGCTTCTTCAGAATGAATTTGTCTTTCCATATGGTATTTCATTTATCGACATAACATTTGTTGGTCCCCTCTTTTACAATATCATGGTTGCCCCTCAGCTCACTTGTCACTAGTTAGGGCCTTATTGTTTCACAAGAAAGGTATCCAATGCCCTTGAGATTTATTCTCCAAAATTTCTATGAGTCTCATGTCATTGAATGAGACTAAGACTAAGTTTTGCATTACTAATCAAGGCCGCAAGACTTTTGACACTACTTTAGGGGCTATTCCAGTTCACATAGTTCACAAAAGTGACATCTAGTCTTCTAAACCTTGGTGGAAAGATTAGAAGTGGGGTCCAAACACCACCTTCCATAACTACAAACCTCAGGTTGAATACCATTGGATTTCTTCACATTTACCCATGGTGCCCAATTTAAACCAATGATGGCATTTATAGTCATATGTCTTAATTTGGTAGCACAAATTTCTCACTATTTGGTTTGTAGTTTTGGAGCCTAAATTGGTTAACTTTGCATGGTATATTCTTTTCCAAGGCCTACCGGTGGAGTCGATGTTAGTTCATATGGGCATTTAAGACCCTCATTGTCCATTCTACGGGTAGTTGGAGTCTTTTAAGCACCTCTTATAGTTTTTCCCTTGAGCCCAAAAGCTTTGAAATTAGATTCATGATTTCTTTCAGCCTTTTCGTCTAGAGCTTTTTTCCTAGCATATGGTTCTTTTGGGAGATTGGCTTCGCATCCCCCATAAACTTAATCAAATATGACATGCTTTTATGGTGGAGATTTTTTTAACATATGGAAAGATAGAAATTTTGCAATTTTCAATCATTGCAATGTTGACTAGAACGTTTTTCTTTTTGCTAAGACAATTATTTGTTCTAATGTGTTATTATAAATCCAAGTGCAAGTCAACAAGGTTTCCTTGGAGGTGGCTCACCTTCTGCTCAACTATTAGGGAAATGTCACTTGCATTATAGAAAGAGTTCCTCTATCTCATTCCTTCTCTCGAGGTTGCTTGCCTCCTCATGGGTGTTGTAAAGGCAGGAGTCTCTTCGCTTGTGGAAACCAAGCTACTCGGCCACAAATTTCTCCCTCGAGATCGTGGTCATAGGAGTGCGTCACAACCTATTCAACAATGCTTGGCCTCTCCACCCCCTCAAGGTGTTGCTCTTGGGTGGCCTTTTGGTGGTACTTTCAGTTGGGTTGATTCCAACAAGTTTCCTCAATTGGTGTTGGCTATTTCTTTGGCCCATGATGACCAAGATAAAAAAAAGAAGATGATGAGGGGTGGGACCCTCTTGTGGACACTCCAGATCTTGCTGATGTAGGGATAAGCCAGGTGGTTGGGATCCTTCACCTCCCCCTTCAACTACTGTTCTTGCTGCTTAACAGCTGTTTAGGTTATGTTTTTTAATTCAGACTGCAAACAAATCTGAACTATTAAGATGTGATTTTATATCTACTCATTTTTTATTTATTTTTGAATGTGTACTATTATTTCTTCATAAATGATATTGCAACCACTTTTTTTTCCCAAAAGTTGAACACTTTGAAATGCTCAATCTGAGTTCCATATATTTTTCCGGACGAGTGGCAGGGTACAACGGAATGGCTGGGACAGGAGGCCTTTTTCTTAAGGGATGGGAGGGTATATTTGAAGGATTTTGAGCTATATTAAAGTAATTTGTGGTTTGTTTTGTACAACTTGGACTAAGTTTGAATCTCCTTATACAGAGAGTTACATAACCCTTTCCGTCACTGCTAGCTGGAATCCTTTCAGATACCAAGTAATCGCGCAACATTATTACTTTTCTTACCAAGATCCAAGAGTGGTTGAGGAGGAGTTTAGCATTACTTCATCTGAGAATCCCATTTGCTGCGACCTTTCTTCGATTAGAATTTGAACCCCATGGGAAAAAGGTTAGGATATTGTATTTTGAAATCAGGAACTTGCTTAACAGGAGGGTCTGAAAGCTTGTCTTCAAGGTTCCAATTTTTTAGTAAGGGAATTTCTTCAGCCTTAAAGGCATAAGTCGACTGCTAGCTGGTGAATAAAACTTTGACAATCTGTACAATGCTATAGATGATTTTGGCAACCAAAATATATTCAAATATGCCTGCAATCCTATCTTTCTAGATATAGAAAAGGTGTACATGGACAAGAGATTCCAGAGAGCTGACATGATTGGTTTTTGTTTTAAGGGAGTGGGAATAGAATCTCTTTTAACTATTATACATTTTATCCATGGATCAGGCTCCTTCAAGTTTGACTGAAAACTTAGCAGTGGCCAACACCCAAACTTCTTGTGAGCTACAATAAATGCTCAACTATTTATTCTTCCAGCCTACATCTGCACCACCATTGTGGCCCACTAATGATAAAAAAAAAAATCTGGTCTAAAGTTATGCCATTGGGAATCACAGCTGGCCTCAGAAGTGCAGTTTCTGTGGCAAGGCCGTAACAATGCTCATATGGAATCAAAAGTTGCGTATTTTTGCATATTTACATTCTTCTTTGAAGGATCTGCAAATTAAAAAGAAAAAGCATCTCCTTTTAGGTCCGTATAAGAAAGTTATAGTTCTGGGAGAGTTGCTGCAGAACGGTTACAGTAGCTGCCTAAGTTCCTGAGACGTTTTTAAACCTACATAAATAATGACTAGGTTATTTTGACAGCTTATAAAGGTCGTCTAATCACTCTATGGCTTAAAAAACTAGACATGCAACCAAAACATAACAGTTGCTGCACGAATGACAAAAATGCCCTGTTTAAATTATAAAAAAGAGTGGCTTTTGGAATTTTTAAGTGTGTGATTTTGTGGTTTCTTTTTCTTTTGGTCTTGCATTTGGGTTCTAAAAAGGCTGGAAGAAGGTTTTAACAAGAATGATCACGTTTGGGAGGGAATGGACTCTCATAATAATTTTTTGCATGGGAACACTTAACTGTTTAAATTTAAGAAGAAAAAACTTTTAAGCAGCCGCATGGGAACAGGAGGTAAGCCCATCTTAAGATTGTTGCAAAAGTTTGCCGCAGTTTTCTTTTATGTAGTTGCAGGTAGAAGGGAAGTTCCAGATACGTGTGAGGGCTCTATTGATGTCAAGAGGGCATGTTATATAATTGTATTCAATGCTAAGTTTCTCTCATTTGTAATGATGTGGCAGTTTGTCATCAATGGAGTTGGTGGTTCCAATCCATCTTTCTTTTCTATGGGGTTGTAGTCCTTTGGTTGCAGCAAAAAGTTGCTGCAGTTCAAAATATTTTCATAGCAGTATTGAATTGTTACATGTGTGGAATTTTGAAATGTGAAGTAGAGCTTTTTCAAGAGGCAGAGTTAAAACACTTGCAATAATTGTGATTGGTGGCATGAGGAGCATCCGAGCAAGTACTTCTCTTATTGGAGTTTTCAATATATTGAGGGTATCTCTAACTGTAACTTGTTTGGTTGTTGATGCTTAGAACTTTGTTATACTATGTTGCATATGCTTCTACATGTTGAAATCCATTGTAAATGGTAAAATTGGTTGTGAATGTTCGTAGAGAAGTCTCAGCCTTCTAAATCCATTTGTTAATCGTTGTGGGTGTGGCTTTTGACTAAGTTTTCTTATCTTAAAATTGTGTACTACCAGACAAGTCAAGTGAAGTGTTTTAACTCTTGGAGCAGCTAGAGACTTCCAGATGTTGCCCCAAGGAAATTCTACCTTTAGATCCTTCAGCCTTGACTAACTTGGCTCATCTTTAACTATGTATATTCAAGATAGCGATTAGAAAGTAGGTGGTCTTGAATGCCAACCTTGACTGAGTTACAAGTTGTGGACAAGCGTTGAGGGAGGTGACAAAGGTCTTTCCAAAAGAATACTTGAGTCAGTCAAATCAACTTTCCAAAGAGCACCTGTGTTAGTCCAATTAACTAAGTCTGAAATCTTCCAAGAGGGGTTGCTTGCTCATGAGAACATCATCCCATATGTTGATGGAACTACCATTCAAAGGCTATCAAGAAATGTTTGTGGAAATTAGAGAAATTGAGTTCACCATCAAAGACTAGATTTTAGAAGATCCTTTTAGAGGAATTATATTGACAAGGTCTGCATGATTTGCGCCGACAAATTTGGCTTGAAGTGTGCTTTTTCATAATTGCTTTGGCGGGCTGATGAACTGCCACACTAGCTCGGCTCCAAGAGTCATGCTCATGTGTGAAGGAGACCAAATACCAAGACTTCCATTGCTATTTTCTTTAGTGACTGTGCCATGAAGTAAACGGATTTTTTTCTTCTGTTGCATTGTTTTCCCCCATGCCATAAGAATTTCCTAAATAACTTCTCCCATCTGCTGGATTATTTTCTAGGGGCATAGTACATAGGTAAGGTATAATCAACATTGAGTTTAAGACAGCCTTGAGTAGGATCGATCTACCAGCCAAACAAAGCCAAAAATCTGCATATGTTTGCATCTTTTTCTGAATTTTTTAAATGATTATTGACCAGCAGTCTTCTAATTTGATATTGTATTCTTTAGGGATTCATATATATATATATTTTTTATACAACCCAGTCCAGCGTTCCAGCAGCCCGTATCTTGGGTATCTAGGGCGAGACTAGTCCCCTATGGGTGAGATCCCGTGTCCGCAAGAAGTCCCACCTTTTAAATCCGGGAGCGGAGTCGAACCCGATACCCATGGGAAGCAAACCCACTGCCCAAGCTAACTGTGCTACCCGTGCTAGATTCATAAATAATTGAAAATACTTTTCCCTCTACCCCTCACAAATCCTAGAATTTTGGAAAAATCAACATCCACACTAAGAAGAATGTTGAGGATATAAAAATGGTTTTAGAGGTACTCAGTTTGACACTTGAATCACTAAAGAATAAACCAAGACAAGCCTTGAAACTCTTGATATTAGATTTAGAAGCTTCCACCTAAATAGTTAAATCATCAATAAATGATAAGTGGGAAGGGGTTTTAATACCTTCAGCAGCATATCCATCAACTTTGACACAACACAATATGTAGGGAGAAATAATGCTTCCTTGCATTAGATCTCTAGTTTTTAAAAAAGCTAGAGTGCCATTAACAATGGTATCATCTAGGGTTTAGATATGTAAGCTTGGATCCATTGAATGAAGTTAAGATGAAAAATAAATTTATGTAGAACTAATAAATCATGATCCACTCTATCAAAGACATTTGTCATATCAAGTTTAATTCTGTTAATGAAAAATAAATTTATGTAGAACTAATAAATCATGATCCACTCTATCAAAGACATTTGTCATATCAAGTTTAATTCTGTTATCTCCTAATTCTAATCTTGGATAACTATTTTGGTTGCACTTTATAAGCAACCAAAGATTAATTGTAATTGTGACATGGTCAAATAATTATAGCAATTTATGAAGGCCATCACCCACACAAAGTTCTATTTTATTACCCATTTGATAAGTCAAATGAAAAGAATAAAGTTAAAAAATGGTCTAATTAATTTATAAATCATATTATTTATTTTTGAATTAATTGATTTAAAATGGTAAAGCCATGGCAAGGACAATTAACTATGTCAAGAAGGGTAATGGTGAATTGGCAAATCCCTTTACACCAATATGACTATTTAATTCTTTTTTTAAATATTATTTAATATGCAAAAATAATTAAAAATTGCATTATAGGTAATCATCTAAAGAAAAGTTACAAGTGCATATGTGATTTTTTCATAAATGGGTTATTTTGCATTAACTTGTTTATTATAATGTACAAAAATAATCAAATATTGCATTATATGGCAAAGTGGGTAAATGTTAGTGAAGGTAAGTGGCAATGTCAAGTTGGGTAAATTATTTTTGTTTAAAATTAATTACACAATGTAAAGTGAGTGATGTTGTTGGTTGGAAAATTTTTGTGAGTGAAAGGTTAGAAAAATTATTGAAAGTGGAAAAAAGTGAAGTTAAAAAGTAATTGTAAAAGAGAAGTTAAAAAGTAGTTGTAAGATTACTTGGGTGGAGGTGAAATTGTAAAAAGAGACATTTTACACTTGTAAAGGGTTCTCTTGCATATATTTTTTGGGAGAAAAGACTTACCATTTTTGCAGTCATGTATAGAAATTATGCTAGAGACTTCTCTTCAATTTTGTGAATCTATTATTTGTTCACCTTGTTCTTCATAGATTGTAAGTTATTTCTTATATCTAATTTGTGATATGTTCTTTATTTTTTCCTAAATATTATTGTTGCAAAATATTAAATATCCTTCTTTTGTCAGTATTATATGTTGAATTGCACACTTTTTTTTTTAAATTTATGCATATTCCTTTCCTACTTTGATGTTGTATGTTGCAACAACTCTATTCTTTATTCGTTTATGCATAGAAATTTTTGGAGTTCTCCACATTCCTTAAGAATACAATTTCTAATTAGAGCTATTGTTATCTTTAGATTTTGGTCAAATAAATAGAGTAATCAAATGAAGATTATCATCCATACAAAGCACTTGATAAGGCAAATGAAAATGATACAATTGAAAAATAATCTAATTTAGATTATATTATTCTTTTTGAAGTAATTGATATAAAACTGTAAATCCACAAGAGAAATAGTTAACTATGTTAAGAAGGGCAATGATGAATGAGTTTGCAAGTGACTTTGCACCAACATGACTATTTAATTCTTTCAATGAATTAAATATTATTATATCGTGCAAATATAATTAAGAATTACACTATAATAATGTGTGAATAGGTGATTTTATCATGAATGCTATTATTGGTTGACTGGTGGGCCTGTATGTGGGCTATGGCGTCCAGCCGCAAGGGGCTAGTCTCACCCGAGCTCGCCCCAGGTACCCAAGGTATGGGTTGTTGGGCCACTGGGCTGAGTCGTGGGGACACCCTTGCCGCATAAAAAAAGATGATTAATGATTTTGGTTGGAAAAAGTTTTGGTGAGTGAAAGGTTAGAAACATCATTAAAGGTGGGATAATAATTTAAAAGTAACAAATAGGTAAAAGAGAAGTTAAAAAGTAGTTGTAAAGCTCTGTGGGTGAGGGTGAAATTATAAAAAGAGATATTCCTCATTTGTAAAGGTTTCTTCTATTGCACATATTTTTTTGGGAAAGAGGTTTTTATGATTTTTGTAACTATTCACAAAGATCAAAAACTTGATGCTCCAATTTTGTGAAGGAGGATATTGTAAATATGTTAGTTGTTCACCTTGTTCATGGTAGGTTACAAGTTATTTCTTATGTTTGATTTGTGATATATTCTTCATTTATACTTGTTTTTTGTTGCAAAATATTAAATTTCCTTCTTTTGTCAATATTATATGTTAAATCAAACTCAATTTTTTGTTTGGTTCCAGATATCCCTTTCATGCTTTAGTGTTGTATGCTAAAAAAAAATCACTTTTTTACTCATTTCCACAAAATCCCTTCTTCCCATTCCCCATTTTCTCCCTCTTTCCATCACTCTTTTATTTTATGCCCTTTTGTTCTTTCCAATAAAATTACATGAAACTCCCAAAACCCACATCTTACAAGGGAGTTGTCACTCTCAAAGTAGAGAAACATTTTCATCTTACAAGGGAGTTGTCACTCTCAAAGTAGATAATTCTTTTCTCTTCAATGACAATTTCTCCAACAATTTTGAACTCAAGTATCACAAACCACTATAGAGTAGCAATTTAGAAAGTGAGAAGAGGTTAATAATTTAATTTCCTCATAATTAGAGACAATAGAGTCATAATCTAATGTAATTTCATTATTGTTGTTTAATTCATTTCTTTGATGATCCCTAAGGTGATGCGGAGTAAAAAAATGCAAATCCTATAATTTCTACTATATAAATTGCACTTATTTTAGTGTATATTCCCATAATATATTTTAGGTGTTATTTCATTTTTAGCTCTATTCATTTTCCAATCGAAACGCCAATCACATGTTTTCCTCTATATTTATTATCATGATATTTCTAATATTTCAATTTGTTTATGACATTTTTACTATTTTTATACCATCTCAAACTCTACTATATCCCCTAAAAAAATAAAATTGTACTTTTAAACTTGAGTGATTAAATCAGGTGACACATTTTCTAGCAAATTTCTACCACATTTTATTTCATGACTTTTTTATGCAAATGCTATTGTATTTAGTTGTGTAATAATGTAAATTGATACTCTACAATTCCATTATTATACTTTTGTGCTTGGTTTAGTCCCTTTCCCATGTTGTGCCTCTTGACCTTATTTTATCCTCTTTTCTCATCTTCTAAGCCTTTGATATTCTCCCCTTGACCATCTCCCTACTTGAATCCCTTTGTTTATTTTTGTCCCCTTCTCTATGTGCCTTTACACTTTTTTTTTTCTTAAAAATTTTCCCCTTTTCCTATATTTATTAAAATTTTTAATGTCATCTCTATCCCTAAACTATGTGAAAATACCCTCTTTCTCCTCTTGAAACTTGTTTCTTGAAGCTCACCTTTATTATTGATTACCAACACTAGATGGACCCCTTTGAACTTACCTTTCTTAAACATTGAACCTCCTAAGGTTTTGGGACTAGGCAATTAGATCCTCTCCAAGAGGTGATGGCAAGGTCCTTTCATCCTCCCACCAAAATAATTGAATTCCAAAATCATTAAGGGTGATTCCAACCTACCACATTTTCTCACCTAAAGTTCTTTGAAAATTTATAAAGCATGCCTTTATTTACCTTATTTTAACCTATGAAAAGAAAACAATTGCTTGGTCATGCCATTATAGTTATTACACTATTAGGTGAGGCTTGTTGGAACTCAACTTTGAAAACAAAAAATTGCTTGATTCTTAGGCCCCTTGTACATTTGGCCTTATTATCCCATTATATATAATTGATCAAAGAAATATTCAAATGATCCTTCCCTTAGTCAAATTGACTATATGTTATTATTTTTCATCCCCTATGCTCTTGTCATATGTCTGAAGTTGTAAAAATCCAAAAAGGTTCTAAGTTTGGGAAGGTTTTCATCACTTTCCTCAAATTTTATGTAGTTGTGGGCTTTTAGTGGAGTACTAGACTTCTTCTCGTTGTTCAACCTCCTATTTTGATTAATATTCTATCATAAAAGTTTCACCAAGTATAGTAGGCACCTTTCTCTCTTCATTTCATTCATTCCATTAGTTTATGGGATTTCAATGAATGCCTATACTTTAACTTCTTTTTCCTCACCTTTTGACCTCTTGTCCTTTTTTATGTCCTTGCATTCTCCCATTATTTTTCTCCTTTCCCCTCTTCCCTTTTGTGGAGTTCATCTAGAATTCTTCCACTTCCTTTGCATGTCCCACCCTCTCATCCTCTTCCACATCCACACATTCTACCATTCTCAACTTCTAATCAAGTTTCATGCACTTTACAAATACAGGGTTTGTTCAAACTTCTTCTTGTTCTCTCTTACTCTTGACCTCTAATATTTCTCCACTCTTAGTTCCCAAAACCATTAATCCCTTTCATATTTCCTTTTGTGGTCAATCTTGGTGCATCACCATTTTTTCCTTTTTTGTATTTTCCTTCTCCTCTTTTCCTTGTCAATCATTAGAGTAAAAGTATCTATATCAGATTTAATTTGTGTTGAGTTGGATCAACACCTAAACTTGGGCTTAGAAAATAACCAACCTTGTTTGAAGGTCTCATCTCAAGTTAGCAAGGCACCATACTTGAGAGATAATTCCCATTGTTGTTTTGAAATATTGGACAAGGTCCAATAAGAGTGTGATTTAAGGTGACAATAGGGACATTACTGTTGGAAATAGGATGACATTTAATTGTAATCCTAAACATTATTTATTTCATGTGTCTCCTAAGTCCTTGGAAAGTTTTCTCAAACACTAAGATTAGAGAGAGATTAATTTTGGATGAAATAATCATGTTAATTGACATTTGTAATTAATTCTAAATAATAGGAGCATGTGAGGACGTCCAAGACGAGTTCCTAAATAATAGGAGCACATGGGGCACCCACATGGAAGGTGACACTCACCTTGAGTTCAGTTAACTATTTGGAGTAAGAGATAACACTTCATAATGCATGTAAAGATCCTAGGAGTTAGGGTTTGATGTTTACATGCATGAAGTTCAATTCAGTTCAGTTCAGTTTAGCTCAGTCCAGTTAAGTTCAGTTATGGTTCAATTATCTTAAGTTAGTTTTAGTTGAATGCTAGTTGACTTTAGTTAACTTGGAATGCATGACTAATGACTTGAGTTGCATGACAAATAACAGGTGACTTCCTTCAGTTAACAAGGGATGACCATTCTTGCATGAATGGTGGAGAGAGATGTTTCAATTAATAGAAAATGACTTGGACCCACTTTGGGCACCCTAGTTGGCTTCTTGGAATTAACTTCTTTGCATGTTAAGATATTTCAAAAGGCTAAGTTAAGTGGGCCCACTCTTGGGCACCTACTTTGAGGATAAAGCCTTGAAGATATTTACGGAATAAAGGTTGAGTTACTACTTCAGTTTGGGACGCCCAAATGGATGAAGATGATGATTTGGCATTGTTCTTCATGGTTAAACTCTACTTAGATGAGATAGGTGTACCTTTTAGGAGATAGGGATTGAGCTTTGTAATTGTAACTCTTTTGGAGTTTACAAAGTTGTTTATTTCCTATATATCTCAAGCAAGTTGAAGAGAGTTTGTATTAGTTTATTGGAGGTTGTGAAGAAGATTTGTTGAAGGCAGAAGAAGCATCTCAAGGAAGAATTGGAATTATTGTATCTACTTCAAAGATTAAATAATACATTGATTCTTGGTGGAGTTTTTTCTCGAAAGGGTTTCTCCAAGGTATATGCTGTGTATCTTCTAATATCCTGTCTAATTCTTCTACAACTTTTGTCTTCACTCTACAAATGATAAAATGAATTAATTAGACAATCACCCACAAAGAATCTGTAACAAAGAATACATATTTAGATTAGCAAGTATAATAGTTTTACAAAGTATTAAGCTACATAAACACCTCAATTTTCAACAATTACAAATCCACCCTTCTCCATATTGCTTGCCCAAAATAAATTCAAATTAGGATGTCCCAATATTTATGATCCTTCCCAAGTGGAATCTTTAATAGGTAGGTTCTTCCAACAAATCAAGTATTTCATTATACTTCTCCTTGTCAAAATTTTCAAACTTGTATCTATCAATTCTTTAGGCACCAAAAGCAACTTACCTTCATCATCTAAGAGTAGTAGATCCATTGAAGGAACAATATGTTAACCAAGATATATTTTAGAAAAGAGACATGAAATACATTTTGGATCATATTATTTTCTAGAATTTCCAAGGCATAGGCCACTTTACCTATTTTCTTGACAATCTTGTAGGGTCCATAAAATCTTGTTTAGATTTTATTAGCCCCACTTCTTTTGAGGGAAGATTGCCTATGTAACATATGAAAAAGGTAACCCTATGTTTAGTGCATAAAACCTAGGATTAACTACCTCATTTTTCAAAGGTACATTAGGATGCAAATCAACAAGGTGTTTTGATCGACTTTCAACCATAAAGGTGAGTCAATCAGACCTAGATTTGATCCTTTTGAGCCTTAGAAATGAAATGGAATGGAAATAATTTTTTAGGATTGACCTAATTGAACTATATGACCTAATATGAAAAATGCAATATTTAAAAAATATATAGATTGAAATAGCAATTTGTAGGCATATCTAGAAAGTGCAGGAGATTGTGAACCTGTCCTAAAAAGTTGGTTCTGAGCTGAATAGGAGGATTGGGATGCCTAGGGGCATATGGGTCTTTGATAGGGTGTCTTGCTTTTCTTTTTGGGTCCTCTGATAATAGATTCGAGCTTCTGATTTATGTCTATAAAGTTGTCAGAATGCTATCAGATAATTTTGTAGGTGAGTTTCCATGGATTGACAAGATTTAGGGTTTTGAATGCAACAATGAACAACTTGTCTTCAATATTTCTTCAATCTTCTTCAAACCTATAACCTACACATTCAAAGAGAGGGAAATTGTTGGGCTGTTTAGGGGCTTGCCTCAGTCAAACCCCGTGTAAGTGTTTCCACTTCCACAATGGCAATTTCAATGATAAGTGGATAATTGAAAGGAAGGAATGATGAAATCACAAAGTAATACAACTCACCACCCTTCAATGGATTCCTTGAAGGATTTAATTCATGCACATCACCTCAAGGTATTAATATTGCTTGCTTGATTTGCTTAAATGCTTTGGAGACCTACAAAAGTGTTAGCCTTCACAAAACAATGACATCATGAACACTCATACACTTTGACTTGATACTCAGATCTTGAATTGCTACAATAATGCTCTAAAATGGTACTCTTGACTTTCTCTTGACAATATTATTTACTCACGAATCTTGTTAATTCTTGTTAGATTTCAAATAATGAAAAGACTAGGTATTTATAGGAATTTCTCTAGTTTCTCAAGAATTAAATCTTGATAGCCGACATTTAAAATTTGAAATTTGAATGTTAAAATGGCCACTCTGACATATTAAAAATTGGTCATTGACAGAATAGGGGGACCCATATGCCCACGGCCATATGGGTCCTAGCCCTATTTTCTAGAACACAATGTATTGGTGGAAAAACATTAGTTGATTGCATTTATTCAATGCTTGCAATTTATCATAAAGTGGTACAAATGTGCTATAGAATGCATAATTTTAGGAAATTAGGAATTCAATTAGGCTCAATAATTTAGGAGGAGCAAAACATAGTGTGAAATTGTCAAGGGTGACAATTTATGATGCTACAACCTATAAGGATGCAATCTCAAATATATCATATCTTCAACCTAATAATATCTCTTTGTATGGTTTTGGTTTACATAAAAATCCTATTTCTGTTGAGCCTTTTGTAGATTTTTGAGTGACCTCAAAATATATTTCCTTTGATTAATCAAAACACCAACTATTGGTACCCTACTATTTGTATGATTAAATAAAAAAAAATATAGAGAATCATATCCATACAGGACTTTGGAAGGGGAATTATCAATGGGATTATGATAGGAGGTATTATAGCAGTATTCTCCCAAGTGTAACCACTTGACCTATGTTGGTTGCTAGTTTGAAGCATAGTTTATTAAGTACCCATCAATATATTTATTTACAATTTCTATTTTCTCATCCATTTGGGAGTGATAACTTGTGCTAGAGGTGAGCTCTATGCCTACCAAGTAAAATAATTCTTTCCAAAATAAACTCAAGAATCCATTGTCCCTATCACTAATTATATTCCTGGGCAATCCATGTAGTTTGAACACCTCCTTGAATAATATATTTCCCACTTAAGGATTTTTGAAGTCTAATGGGATGGAAAAAAAGTGTGCTAATTTAGTTACCCATTCTACAATAACATAAATGAAATCCTTAACATGCACATTAGGGAGGCTAGTGATGAATTCCATAGATATGCTTTCCCAGTTTTGATTGGGGATTGGTAGAGGCTAAAGTAACCCTACCAATAGAATTTGCTCTTCTTTTTTCTTCTATCATGTAGTACACTCCCTTATATGTTTGAGGACATCATCCATGAGGTCCTTCCATGAAAATATTTATATAATTTTCTTGTATGCCTTGAAGTACCTAAGATTCCCTACTAGTGGTGTGTCATGAGATACTCTTAATATCTTCCCTTTCATCTTATATTTGGGGATTGAAAGAAGATTATGTTCTTAAATATAATAATCCCATATTCTACTATGTATTTATCATCCTTAACCACTTCATCAAGAATCTTAGTATCAAATGGTTTTTTAGTATATTATGCTAAAATAGCAACCTTCTAGTCAACTACAATTGTGGAAAGTGAGTATAGAGTGGGCTTCCTAGAAAGTATCAACAAAAATATTTTCCTTCCCCTTCACATATGTTGTAGAAAAATTATAGCCTTGTATCTTGTTGACCACATTTTACTAGCGATCATTTAAATTTGTCTTTTCCAAGAAGAATTTTAGATTTCTATTATCATTTTTTATAATAAATTTCCCACAGACTAGGTACTACTTGAATTTTTCCAACACATGCATAACAACTAGCATTTCCTTTTCATAAACAAAATAAGTCTTTTATAAATCCTTTAATTCCCTACTTGATCAAAGGATATAATGTTTTTTATTTGGGTGAGGACAACTCCTATTCCTCCTCCCAAGGCATCACATTCTCCCACAAAAGAAAGAGAAAAAATAGGTATAACAAGCACTAGGAATTAGCTCATTACTAATTTTTTCAAAGGTTTCTTGAGAAGATCTACCCATTCAAAGGTTTATTTCTTTATCAAATCTATTAAGGGTGAAATAAGTTGAGAAAATACCTTAATAAATCTCCTATACTAATTGCACAACCCCAAAAAACCGCTTTGTTGTGTTAATGTTGTAGAAGGTAACTAGTTTGAAATGGCTTGAATATTTTGTGGATCCACTTGCACACCCTTGACATTTATTATGTACCCTAAGTACACAATTTTTGTCGGTTTGAATTCGCATTTAGATTTCTTTGCATAAAACATTTTTTGTTCTAAAGTGCCCAACATCATGTCCAAGTGTTTCAAGTTCTCTTCCCAAGTCTTACTATAAACAAGAATGTTGTTAAAGAAGACTAACCAAATTTTTCTCAACTATTTTTTGAATAATTGATTCATGTTGGATTAGAATGTAGCTAGGGATTTCATTAGATCAAAAGACATAACAAAAAATTCAAAATGTCTAAATTGACATCCAAATGCATTTTTTTGCATATTCTCCTCCTTTACTTGAACATAATGGTTGTTAGGCCTTGGATAAATCTTAGAGAAATATATAGCTCCATGCAATTCATCTATTGAACCATCTATCCTTGGTATAGGATACATATTCTTGATGGATTTCTTATTTAGAACCTTATAATCAATACACATCTACATGGTTCCATCCTTATTTTTTACAAGAATCACTAGGGCTAAAAAGGGATTAGAACTTAGTCTTATATATCCCAACTCAAGAAGTTCATATATCCCTTTCAATTTCATCTTTATGCCCCCTTGGATGATGGTATGGAGTGGTTATGACTATTTTTGCACCTAGTTCCAATTCTATGACATGTTTGAATCCTCTATTTGGGGGTAGTCATGGGGGAAATTCATTGAATACATAACTATGATTGTTTAAAAAACTCTGAATATCAATATATTGAGGGGATTCCTTGCCAGTAAAATAATATGAAGGCATGACTAAAAAATTGGCTACCTAGGCTACTTGACCCATGTAGAAAGGCCTTTCCATTATTCTTGTTGTGACCACTCTTGTGGTGCTATTGGAGATCCATTTAAGGATAATATCTTTACCATATAATTGAAATTTTAGTTCCATAGACTGGTAATTTTGGGTAAATTCACCTAATGAGTGTAACCATTACATACCTAGCACCACATCTATTTCTCTCAAACCAACAACATAAAAATAATCACATAACTTGTGATCTCTGAAGGCTAGATGGAGTTGTCTAATTAACTTGGTGCAAGGGAGGGTAAAGCCATCAACAAAAAATACATTGAAGCCCTCAAAATTTTCCATATTGAATTCCCTTTTGATCACCAACCCTTCATCAATGATTTTTTGGGTTGCCTCGTTATGATCTATGAGTACTTAAATCTGTTGTCTAGCTAATACTTCATGTACTTTGAAAGGGTGGTATTTGGATGCCCCATAAATAGGTGTAAGAGTGTCATTGTTCCCTCCTTCCTTTTCTTCTTCTTCAAATACATGTTCTTTTGAATCCATAAACTCCTTAGGCTCATCTAAATATGAGTCTTTATATGATGTTACCTCAATGTAGTGCACTTCACCCTTGTCAAAGTACCTATGATTTGGAGCCCACAATTAGCTACAAGTAAAACAAAACTTCTACCTCTTGAGCTCATTTCAAGTTTCTTCATCTAATTTCTATGTAGTTACCATAAGAGTGTTCCTTTGAGGAGGTGCAAATAATTCATTTCTCTATAAGTTTCCTTTATGTTACCCAAAGGGGATGTCTTGGAATGATAATAAAATTTATTCTTTAGTATAAATGGCTCTAGAGTCAAAGCTCTTTTGATAGCTTCATAATAACTTATTGTAGTATTTTTCCTAATATTTAAGAGTTCCTTGAAATATTCTTCATCTTTAAGCTCAAATGTATCAATCACTCTTTGGTAGAATTCCTTGAATATTATTATTTGATCATGACCTTGTGGGATGCAACCATGGTGCCACTAGTCATATGCAAGGCCTTCTAAATGTAAAGAGGAAATTTTGATTGCATCTTTCTCCTTCATGAGGTTGAGGGTGAGGTAAGTGCGAATTTTCTAACCAAGTGCTTGCTCTCATCTTGTCACTTCCATCAAAAGTAGGTGCAAAAATCCTATTCAACTTATTCTTCAACTCCTTGCTTTCCAATTTTTGCGTGTTCCTTGATCCTTTTTTATAGAAGGAATTTTTTTCTTACCATGTCAGCATACTTTTCAAGAGTTAGGGATACCCTCACAAATTCAAATTTATTATGATATTTCTCCATTAGTCTATCCACTTCTTCTTCATAGGATTATTCATGGGGAGTGATGGGGCATATTTTAGTTTCTTCCTCTTGTAAAAATATTGTGCTTGAGGATTTTAAAAGGGTGTCTCTTGCTGCTCTATTACTCCATATGTGGCTTTTTCTTCCTTGGAGATTCTCGTGCTTAAATATTCTACTAGCTTCCTCATTAGTTCATTCAACTCTCTTTATTAAGATTCCTATTTTTTGGAAGAAATATTCCTTTTCCTCAACTATCATTTTATTTTTTCCTTTACCTCCTTTAGCCATAGTTCCCTTGCTATATCTATATCTTCAATGTGTAGGCCCTCATCCCTCAATTTTCTTTTGCTCATGTCTAAGATATCGAGCCTATCTATTATAGGGAAACACAAATAATTGAGATACCCTACAAGCATACAAAATATTTTTCTCTAATACCACTATAATAACTCTAACAATTATTATGAGATAATATCATTTATGGATTTTATATTTTTAATTAAATTTTGGAAACCTTAAAAAAATATTTTAAAACCCTAATAATTAAATTTTGGAAACCTTACTAGACCTCATGACCAAATTTTAAAAAACCCTAATATTTATCCTTAATTATTTTCTTTCATTTTTACATCACGTTCCCAATATAGAAAAAACTTGATAATCATAGTTTCGTAAAATTACTGATAACTTTTTAGAAAATAAAGTGAAATTTGGATAAATCTTGTAGACTCAATAACAAAGTTTGAATATCACATTTGATTACTCAATATAAGAATAGATAAAAATGGTCACCACAAAAAGTACAATGGTTGTGACAATAAAAAATACTGAAAAATACCCAATGACTTGCTAATAGTAGTCTAGCAACATATTGGATGTGACATAGATTGGATCTATAACAATGAAGTTACCTCTCAAACAACATATGAGGTCACCTTATTGGGTCCAATGGGTGATGAGACAAAAAAATGTCTCATCTATTAGCCAAATAAAATCATGTATTTTTCTTAATTATGAAGTTTATTAAGATTGAGCATGATGAAGAAAGTAAGAGATTTTTAGTTGGAGCAGTAAAGATTTCATCATATCTTGAAAATTACGATTTGGGTTTTTGAGATTTTTCGTTAGAAATTTACAGACAAGAAGATGAAAAAACCTATTAAATTTCACAAAAACCCAGTTTGTGGTTTGAGAGAAAACTTCATCAGTCCAATGCTCTAGAACTTTGCTTTCATGCTTCGCCAGTTTGATGCTCTAAAACTTTGTTGCTTCAGAATTTCTGGAGCTAAGAAGGATCTAAGTGAAGGATCATTTATGAAGAGGTTGAACAATCTGGACTTCTAGGAGCAGTTAAGAGACAACAATTCAGAGCATCTAGGGGGCAGTTTCAAGCATTAAGGCGGGTTGTTGAGTTGTGCAACCAAATAGAGTATATCTAGGAGACAATTTTGGGCAGTTTGAACCTTTTTGCAAGCATCTAGGCGCTGTTTTATGAGCTTTAATGATACACAAGGGAAATGAATGAATTTTTCAGTAGTCAAATGTATTTTTGGAGCTTGTTTAGGGGCTGCAAAATAGGCATATTTGTTTTGGACAACTAAAGAAGATTGACTCAACAAGATGAAGGAGAGATTTATCTTTTTCCCTCAACACATGTTCCTATTTTCTAGCAAGTTGTTGCACAACAATTAAGGCTCATCTTTTAGATTAGTTGAAGATAAAAATTCTATAAATTCATTGTAATCAAGGAATCAAATGGGGAAGAGTTTTATAAAATAATAGAGTTCAATTTTTAGTAGCAACAGTTGTTTCGTAATTTCATTTCTTGGCAGTCATTTTATTTCAAGCTCTTTACATTTCTAGTATTTCCTTTTACAAGTTTCTTAGGATAGGTTTGATTCAAACATTTCATTTACAAACTCTTAGATTATATTTGATTCCAACAATTTCTTTTATGCATTGTCTTTCAATTCTGTTTGTAGAAAAAACATGTTATGCAAATGATTTCTTCTCCCTCTTGCATATTGCCATGGAAATCGCCCTGGATTGACATTTATAATTAAATGATGAGGAATGCAGCGACACTCATCAATGGGTTTCAACCTCAACTTGTAAACCAAAGTGTTTCTATCCTCTAGTCCACTACAAATCTAAAGGTTTTCATCCTTGACACTCTGAACAACATGTGCTTTGAGCAATAGATGTTATAACTTTGATGATAGAAAAAATGAATCTCCCAAGGATCATAACTAACCTTTGATAATCTTAGATATGCGGTCAAAATGTTTCCCTCTCAAAAAAGAAATTAGGATTTTTGATGGTGCAAAGGGCTGCTAGGTTGTAATCATTTCAATAAATGAAGCATTGTATTCCACCACATGCAACAAGTACCCATTAATTCACTAAATAAAATATTAATTATGTTTTCTTGGTAAGATCACATCTAGAGAATTTATGTTATCAAATCCAACATTAATGGCATCTTGAAATTGTGTAGAAAGGTAGGTGAGGTGAATTAAAAAAAGATAAGAATGTTAGAGTTTAGGGGTCAGGGATACCCCTTGATGGATGCCACCAATAGGGAGTGAGAGAGTTGGGGATAAGCATTCCAGTAGGGAGAAGTCTGAAACCTCAAAAAAATACTATATATAGGGACTCAAACAAAAGCACTCAACACTTAGGAAGATTGGGACAAAAAGGGAAAAATGATCAATCTCAACTTACCCAAAAGAGAAGGAAATGGATTTCTAGTTTCACACAAATTTATTTCAAAAGGGACATTACAAAAGTGAGGGAAGAAAAAAAAAATGCAAGTGTTATAGAACCTATTTCCCACACCCTATGATGATGAGGATAACTTGGCTAGTGTATGGCATATCTACATGATATAGGTAAAGGGAGGACCTCTATGAGGTACAAACCCTCTCTAGGTTCCTAAGTGATTGTGAAATGATTGCACCTCTAAGGACAATATCTACATTTAAGAAGAAACCCTAACCAAGTTAAAATTATAATTAAAACAAAGAACAATTGATCTAATTAATTAAATAATAATTTAAAAGCAATTAATGTGATTGGAACTATAGTCTTATTTCATCACAATTCTAAAATTAAAACTATATGATTTGCAAATATAACATTTCAAAGGTTTATATTTTAAAATAGAATGCAACATATTTAATTAAAAAAAAAATTATAGAAAAACACATGACCAATAGAAATGTCATTTAACTTTTTCTATATTTAATTTTAATCTTAAAATTAAATATTGAAATTGATTTTTACATTTAATTCAAATTTACCACAACCATTACCCAAAACTAGACAAAATAATTAATAACCCCAATTTATTAGTGTAATAATCACTACACAAGCAATCATTAAAATTAAATTAAAGGTTTCCTCCTTTCTAAAACAATAAATGTCTAATCCCACCCAAAGAGATTAATTATTCTCAAATATCATCAATGGTTCTTATCTTTAAGAGCAACACTACAAGCTCTAATATTCAACTTTAAAATGACACTCTTCCTCATAACTCACTCATTCATTTAAAGAGCAAGGGAGAGGTAAAGAGGAGAGCAGGACCAAACTCAACCAAGTGAAATTTTTTGTTGGAAATTATTGTCATCGATGTCAAAGGAATTACAAGACCAAGATTGGAGGTGTAAGGAAATAAAATAAAATATATTGTTGCTAAGGGCCAACCCTTAGTTTCTAGGCACCCTCACTAAAATAAATAATAAATTGCAAATTAAATTCTATGAAGAGGGTCGACCCTCCTAAGTGGTGCGCCCCATTTTTGGGGGTTTATTTTTGAAAATAATAATAATAATATATAAATTTAATTAAATATGGGTTCGACCCCTATTGGAGAGCTCCAATTAAAGGTGAAAGGGTGCTTATAAATTGAGGGGTTGCATCCATTTTGAAAGTATGTGTTGCTTCATAAAGTTGCCCCCCTTCAGAAAATATTTAAGGAGACTGTGGAGTCCATTTGAAAGTAAGCAATTCATTGAATATCGTGCATATAAGGAGTAGCCACAAAAGGCATATAAGTGCAAAATTTTGAAGAAATATGAGCAGAAATATGAGAGACATATAAGCAGATCCATGAGAGCTTTATGGAAAAATTTATGAATGATCTCTAAAAATTCTAATGGTAGATTTTGGTGAAGTATTGAGCAGATTTATGAAGGTGAATTAGGGCAGATAAAAGAAGAAACTTTCAAATGAATTATTCTATTGTTCATTTGAAGGTTGGTGCCTCTCATTAAAAGAGATTGGTGTCTCTTGTGGAGTTGGTGCTCAGTGGTGGGGATTTGTGTCTCCTATGGGTTGGTGCCTACGAAAGAAGCTTTGTAAATGAAGTAGGTTCCTAAAAGAATATCTATATAAGCAATATTTTTCCATGGTTTTCTCTCGCAAGGGTTTCCACATGAATTATGTGTTCGTCTTGTGTTCCTTATTGCTAGATCTTGCATGTGTGTTATTGTTGTGGATGATCAAGTTGTGAATGTAAGGAAGCTAAGGTAGCAAAACAACTTCCTACACTAATCTTGAGAGGAGAATAATGCAATTTTTTTTTATAGATCTTTAACAGTTACAGAAAATTAAATAGAATAAACATAAATATCATGCATACCACGACACAGTGATTTACGTGGGGAAAACCCTTTCAGGAGAAAAACCCACACTCCAAAATCCACCCAATATATTATTCACCAATCACAAAGATTACAATATACTTGTAGAGCAAGCTTATCATAGGAGTATCACCACCAAAGATCAAGAAACAACATGACCGCTATTAGACTCTCAGAATACATCACCGTCTCTCTATCGTAGCTATTATACAACACCCTCATAAAATAGGGTTACATTCTAGGGAAAGAAAAACCAACAAAATATCTACCATTAGATCTAAAACCTAATAATGTATGGTTCATATTTACAATATATCATTTATTTAATATATGTCAATCATTTTATGAGTTTTCCTAAAAAAGTTAACACGCTCACATTTTGCTCCTCAACACCACCCCATGCTACCATTGTATACACCTATCAATGTAACTAGGAAATAGATATATAAATAATATACATGTCCTATCAACAATAAACTGTATATAATTGCAAGGTTGAGACACATTTTCCCAACAAATCTCCCACTTGTCGAACACCTTGCAAGAGCAACGTGAGGGTGTAAACATCGTCTCTTTAATTGTTAGGGGTTGAAAGACCCATAGTCTCTGAACACCATCTGAAATTCTCTGTGCTCACATGCTTAGTTAAAGAATCAACAACATTCATCAGAGTCTCTACCTTAACTAGCTTCACCCTGCCATCTTCGACCATATCTCTAACAAAATGATACTGTACATCAATGTGCTTGGTCTTGGCATGAAATATCGAGTTCTTGGCTAGACATATTGCACTTTGAATGTCACAATAAATTATCTTCGCACCTTGATTTATTCCAATATCTGAACATAGCATCTTAAGCCAAATGGGTTCTTTACAAGCATGAGTAGCTACCATATACTCTGCTTCAGTAGTGGGAAAAGCAACCACAACATGTCACTTACTCATCCAACTAATTGCACCACCAAATAAAGTAAACACATAAGCACTAGAGGATTTTTTGATATCAACATCACCTGCCCAGTATGAATCCACATAACCATGAATATCAAGGGAAATCTCATCTTCAGTCATATTACTAAGATAACATAAGGAATAATCTGAGGCACCCCACAAATATTTGAAGACTCTTTAAGCTGCATCCCAATGAACTCTACCAAGATTAGACATATATCTGGAAAGAAATCCCACTGATTAGGTAATGTTTGGTCTAGTACAAACCATAACATACATCAAACTTCCAATTGCACTCTGGTAAGGTACTCTGCTCATGTCTTCCATCTCTGATGGAGATGGATAATTTGAAATAGATAACTTTGTTCCAATTGAAATAGGAACACACAATGATCTACAATCCTGCATATCAAACCTCTGTAAAATTGAGTTGACACACTTACTTTGGCCAAGCCATAGCTTTCTGTTCACTCTATCTCTTTTAATTTCCACCCCAAGAATATGTTTAGCTGCACCAAGGTCTTTCATTTCAAATTTAGCAGCAAGTTGATATTTCAATTCTGAAATCATACCTTTCTCGCTACCAATAAATAATATATCATCAACATATAATGCAATAAACAAGAAACAATCATCATCAGTTTTATAATAAACACAATGATTTAATTTAGAACGCTCAAATCCCAATCTCAACACATATGTATCAAATTTCTGGTACCACATCACATGACTCTGTTTTAAGCCATACAAAGATTTCTTCAATTTGCAAACCAACTTACTTTTACCTTTCCCCACATAGTGCTCTGGTTGTGTCATATAAATATCCTCCTCCAAATCACCATGAAGGAAAACACTTTTCACATTCATTTGCTCAACCTCTAAATCATAAGCAACAATAATAGAAACAAAAAATCAATGGATTTCATTTTTGTAATTGGAGAAAATATCTCACCATAATCAATACCTTCAACTTGAGAGTAACCCTTCACAACCAACCTTGCTTTATACTTCTCAATACCTCCATCTGAACCAATATTTTTCTTGAACACCCATTTGCAACCAACAGGTTTTCGTCCTTTAGGAAATGGTACAAGATCCCATGTATCATTCTTTTTCAAAGATGCCATTTCTTCATCCATAGCAATCTTCCAAGATTTTGCATCATTCATACCTAGTGCCTCTTCTACAGATCCGGGTTCATCCACGTTAGTATTCAAAGCAAAAACACATCTCCAATCATCAGGTGAATACCTTTTAGGTGGTTGTCTATGTCTTGTAGTCCTACGGACAAGCTGAGTTGGAGGTTTTTCCTCTTCTTTTGAAGATCCAAAGCTAGATGAGCTCTCCTCAACTTCTTGTCTATCCTTGGGCCTGGATTCAACTTTCTTGGGTGTAGAAGGAAATTGAATCACATCTTCTTGTTTGCTTTGTTCTGGCTGCAATGTAACAGAAGAAGGCTTAGTTTCTCTAAAAATAACACTTCTACTATGTATTACCTTCTGTGCAACAGGATCCCAAAGCTTGTATCCTTTCACACCATAACTATATCCGATGAAGATACATTTCATAGCCTTGTTCTCCAGCTTTGTTCACTTCTCCTTTGGCACATGTGCATATGCCTCACAACCAAAAACTCTAAGATGTCTTAATGAAGGATTGTGACCCGACCATGCCTCTATAGGTGTCTTATCAACAAGAGCTGATGTAGGAGACTTGTTAATTAGGTAATAGGCAGTGGCAACAACTTCAGCCTAAAACCTTTGTTCTAGACTAGCACCACTCAACATACTCCTAGCCTTCTCCATTGGTGTCCTGTTCATTCTTTTTGCAACACCATTCTGTTGTGCAGAATACAGAGTTATCTTTTGTCTATAAATACCATAATTTTTACAGAATCTATCAAAATCATTAGAGCAAAATTTATCACCATTATCAGTCCTTAAACATTTTATTTTCTTTCTAGTCTACAACTCAACCATTGCTTTAAATTCTTTATATCGACTAAAAACTTTAGATTTACTCTTTAGAAAATATGCCCATGTCCTACTATAATCATCAATAAATGAAACATAATATGTGGATTTACCAATCAAAGGAACATCTATAGGACCAAACACATCAGAATGAATAAGATCCAATACACCACAAGATTTATGAGAACTTGAGTAAAACTGAACGCGGTTTTGTTTTCCATAAATGCAATGCTCACAAAAATCAAATTCAAGATTACAATTATACAATCCTTCAACAAGGTTTTTATTTTTCAAGGTCCTTAGACCCTTTTCTCCAATGTGGCAAAGTCTCTAGTGCCATAGAATAGTTTTCTTTGCAGGTAACTTTGTTTCAAAAGAAAGAGCACCCTTGGGTACCCAAAAGCCATGACCATCTGTTGAAGGTGAAACCTTCACTTCTTCCACATACTTGTTTTTCACAAAATTACTATTGCATATGCATGCATCAAGCTTGTACAATGTGCCATATCTGACACCTCTAGAAATCACCATAACACCTCTAACCATCTTGCATCCTACATCAAAAAATACTACCTGCACACCCACATCTATTAGTTTACTCACAAATAAAAAATTTCATGCTAAACTAGGGATATGCAACACACCATTAATCCTTTTTATTCTACCATCATGAAACCTGATTTTAACTTTATCACAACCAACAATGTCTAAATGAGAATAATCACCCAAGTACACCTTACCTCCATCAAATTCTTCATATTAAAAAAACCAATCTCTATTAAAGGTCATATGGAAAGATGCACCTGAGTCAATTAACCAAGCATCATTACCTGCACGAGTTGCCAAAGCTGCAATGAATGTGTCACCATCTTCCTTCTCGGACTCAGAATCAGAATCAAATTCTTCTTTTTCTTCTTTTCTTCTTTACATTCCTTATGAACATGTCCAGGCTTACCATAGTTCCAACAAATAACTTTGGACTTTCTAGGAGATTTAGATCTCCCCTTGGACTTGGATTTGTCACGCTTCTCATTTTTCTTTCCTTTTTCCTTAGGTCTTCCATGAACATTTAGGGCCTCCATGGTAGTGATGGATACCTTCCTCCTCATCTCTTCAGAAATCAAAGAACCCACCACATCTTTAGTCTTTAATATAACAAACGTACTCCCAATAGCCATAACAAGAGAATCCCACGAATCAAGCAAAGAACAAAGCAAGATCTGACATTTCTCTTCCTCATCCATTTTAACACCAACTGATTCCAACTGAGCCACCAACATATTGAATGCTTCCAGGTGGTTTGTAATTCGTCCACCCTCTTCCATTCTCAAGGAATACATTTCTTCCTCAAGAAAATCTTGTTCACTAAAGATTTGGCCTAATACATCTCACCAAGCTTCTTCCATAGTTTTTGTGCAAAGGTCTCCTCATGGAAATTAATTAAAACAAAGTCTGCCAATAATAATCTAATTAGACCCTTGGCTTTATAGTCCATAACATCATATTGAGCAACCTGAGTTGGATCTGTAGGCCTTAAAACATTTTCATCAACAACATCCCACAGATCTTGATCTATCAACATATCCTCCATCTTTAGCTTCCACATCTCAAAATTATTTCTAGAAAATTTCTCCACCTCTATTCTCCCTGATGAACTTTCCATCTGAAAATTCTTGCAATAAAATCACAAAGTGTCTTCTGCATGAGCTCCCACTCAAATCTAGATTAGTTCAAAAAACCCAACAACCCACATCTGAAACCAAAGGTGATCAAGCTCTGATACCACTTGTAAGGAAGCTAAGGTAGTAGAACAACTTCATACACTAATCTTGAGAGTAGAATAATGCAAAAAATTTACAAATCTTTAACAGTTATAGAAACTTAAACAAAATAAACATAAAAATCATGCATACCATGACATAGTGATTTACATGGGGAAAACCCTTTCGGGAGAAAAACCCTACACTCCAAAAGCTACCCAATATATTATTCAACAATCACAAATATTACAATATACTTGTAGAGCAAACTTATCACATGAGTAACACCACTAGAGATCAAGAGACAACACGACCACTATCAGACTCTCATAATACATCATCATCTCTCTATCACAACTGTAATACAACACCCTCATAAAATAGGGTTACATTCTAGGTCAAGATAGGGCAACAAAATATCCACCATTACATCTAAAACCTAATAATGTACGGTTCAGATTTACATGTATATATCATTTAATTAATATATGTTAGCCATTTTATGAGTTTTCCTAAAAAAGTTAACACTCACATTTTGCCCCTCAATGCCACCCCATGCTACCATTGTATACACCTATCAGTGTAAATAGGAAATATATATATAAATATATATACATCCTATCAACAATAAATGATATATAATTGCAAGGTTGAGACATTTTACCAACAATGAAGTATTACTAGAGTGGTTGTTTAAGTTTTCAAAAGTAAAAGGTCATTGTTATATCAATTCACCCCTACTCTTCAATTGATATCAGAGCGGGTTCCTTTAGAGATAGTTTAATCGCTAGAAGGAAGATATAAAGAGAGCACATATGGTCAGGAAAGAAGGATATGGATTCTCATCAAACATGAAATCATTTTTTGATGGAATAAATTATTCCTTTTAGGGTATAAGGATGGAAAACTACTTAAATTCTCTGGGGTATGATATTTTCCAATCGGGTGAAAATGACT
The DNA here is from genome assembly GCA_007258455.2 of Sequoia sempervirens. Lineage (NCBI taxonomy): Eukaryota > Viridiplantae > Streptophyta > Pinopsida > Cupressales > Cupressaceae > Sequoia > Sequoia sempervirens. Next base: position 90,387,491 of record VDFB02072274.1, on the reverse strand, counting down.
ACATAGCCCTTGCAACTCCCCCAATAGATCAAGTAGGAAAGAGGGAAAGTGAAAATAATATAAAAGCCAAGAATGCAATTTTGTGTGGATTATTTGAATCGAAGTTTGTAAAATTTATGCATTACAAATCAACTAATGACATATAGGATTAGTTGAAGAATATCTATGAAGGAGATGACAAAGTAAAGAAGGAAAAGCTTCAAACTCATATGAGATAATTTGAAGGCCTTAAGATGAAAGAAGAGAACATAGCCTCCTATTTTCTTTGTGTTGATGAGATCGTGAACATAATAAGAGGACTTGGTGACAAGGTTGAAGAAGTCATGATTGTACAAAAGGTATTAAGTTCTTTACCTTTAAGATTTGAATCCAAAGTCTCACGATTGAAGAAATGAGAGATCTAGAAAAATTAGCAAAGGACAAGTTGCATGGGATTCTTACTGCTTATGAAATGAGGATTGGAGACAAGTCATCAAAAAGGGAGAAAACCTTCAAAACGTTGAAGAAGGGAAAGAATAAAGTATATGAACCAAGTGATAGCTCAAGCAATGAAATGGATGAAGAAGAAGCTCACTTCATAAGCTAAATAAAGGATCCAAGAAGTATCAAGGTAAGTTACCATTTAAATGTTTTAATTGTGGTAGAATAGGTTGTTTTTCTTCTAAGTGTTTGTAGGGTAAGAGTGAAAGCAACGATGATGAAGATGATCATTACACAAAGAAAGGAAGAATATATCAACAAAAAAGGGGCTACAAACAAGGTCAACATGAAAAAAAAAGATTTTTGTAAGTATAAGAAGAGCCTTTATCCAAGGAAAGATCATAGATAATTGGAGGAATGTGATGAAGAAATTCCAAATAGTGATAGAGAAGAAATACTCTTCATGGAATTGGAAGCAAAGGATGATAGAGACAAAAATATAGAAGAAAAAGATTTAAAAGAAGTGCATAGTAAAGTCAAAGAAGAAGTGGATCTTGAGGAGGAACTCCATTATGCCTATAGAGAGGTCAAGAAGCTTAAGAAAAGAAATTCGAGACAAGGGTTATGAATTCAAGAGGACAATGAAGCCAAAGAAAAATTAACACAAAGTCTTGAAGAATCAGAAAAACTGATTGTAGATCTAAAATTTCAAGTAGAAGAAGCAAAAAGGGTTGAAGAGTGGATGAGAAACCAACTAAATACAGGAAGAAAATTGTAAAAAGTTGGAATTCGAGATTGTTTCCCTAAGAAAGGGATTGGAGAGGACAATGAATCAATTAAACAAAAACTTGAAGAATGAGAATAATTTAAATTTTTTGGATGACACCATAAAATCTCAAAATATCATGTTTGATAGGAGTGGTATTGGCTATGAAGAAGGATAAAGTTCTAAATCATCGAAGAAATAAAATGAAGAGAAGAAGTATGTTGACGTCTTTAAAATTCCCATCAAAGATGAAATCAATAAAAAGGAGAACCAAAAGCCAAGCATACCTTCATAAGCTAAGAATGGCATAGTCAAGAATCCATTTTCATCAAGGAAAACCCATACACTTAGGTTCTATCATTCCTTCTTTGGCTATTTCTTTTTGTGCAATCAATTTGGTCATAATCCAATAGATTGTAGAATGCATCCACGAAATAAATTTAATCATAAAGAAATGGATTACAGAGCACGGAACAAGAATAGAAGTCATGGGTTCATAAACATAAACTTCAACTCTTTGACTCCTCTTATGGATTGCAGTGTCACATGTTACAAGTGCAACAATTTTGGGCATAATTTTTTTTTTGTAGAAGTGGCCTTGTAGAAAATTCCAAGAAAAGTAAAAAGGAATAATCAACAATCAAGCAAATAGAGGAAAATTCAAAAATATGGAGAAAGAAGAAGGAAGAAGAAAAGAAAGAAAAATACATGCTTGTTCAAACAATCCTACATGCACGAAATGAAGGAGATAAATGGTATACAGATAGTGGTTGTTTGAAACACATGACAGGTGATAAGAGTAAATTTATTACTTTCAAACAAGTGAATGATGGATCAGTGAAGTTTGAAGATAATGCTTCTACAATGAAATAAGAGAAAGACACTCTTATCCTTGATAACGGTAAAACAAAAATAGAGAATATGCTATATGTTGAGGGGCTAAGACATAATATTCTAAGTGCAAGTCAAATGTGTGACCAAGGAGACACTCTTAAATTTCATGTAGAATGATGTGAAATTAGCAAAGAAAGGAAGCAAGTGGTAGAATCCAAAAGAGAAACTAACAATCTCTATGTTTTTAGTGCGATTGGAGGCGAAATATGTATGAGTCAAGAAGATGAAAGTTGGCTATGAAATAGGAGAATGGGGCACATAAACTTTGACAATCTTGTCAATATTAGTTGTAAGGAATTTGTAGAGGCATACCAAAGACTTCAAATCTCTCAAACATCACTTATAAGAAATTTCAACTTGGGAAGCAAACTAAAGTGAGTTTTAAGTCAAAGGAATGCTCTACATTGAAACCATTGGAGCTTATACATACAGATCTATGTGGTCCAACTAGAAGAAAAGGTATGCAAGGAGAGAGGTATTTCATTCATGTTAATTGATGACTATTCTAGAATGACTTGGGTTACATTTATTAAAAAAAATGAAACTTTTGACAAGTCATTTAAAGCCTTAGTGGACAACGAATCAGGCTTAAAGATCAAATATCTTAGATTAGATAGAGAAGGGGTTCACTTCAAATGAGTTTGAAGACTTCTATGAAAATAATGGGATAAGAAGACATTATTTAGCTGCAATAACTCCACAAAAAAATGGAGTTGTGGAAAGGAAGAATAAAACAATCCAAGAAATAGCTAGATCCATGATAGATGAGTCCAAGTTACTTGACATATTTTGGAGAGATGCAGTCCATACAATAGTCTATATTTTAAATCATGGAAAAATCAGAGTGAAGGATAGAAAAAAATAATGAGTTATGGAAAGGAAGGCCTGCAACAATGAAGTATTTCAAAGTGTTTGGGAGTACATGTTGCATAAGGAGAGATGAATATTTGGGAAAGTTTTATTCTAGAGCTAATAAAGGAATATTCCTAGGCTACTCTTCAAGAAGTAAGTGTACTGATATTACAATAAGAGGCTACATAAGGTCATTCAAAGTGATAAGGGAAGATACTATGAAGAAAAGGAAAAAGAAGGTATTCCTCAAAATGAGGAAATTTATAAATAAGAGGAAACATAGGAAGAAACTAAGAAGGAGATAGTTGAGCAAAGAGATCCAAAGACACCATCAAGAACATCATCCAAGACACCTTCCATTTTTTCAAAGAAACCATCCAAAATATTTGATTATTGGCGACAAAGATGGAGAAATTAAGAGAAGAGGAAGATTGGCTAATACTATAGATCATGAAAATATGTCTTTTCTTTCCAAGATAGAACCTAAGAGCTTCAAAGAAGCAAGTGAAGACAAAGGTTGTTAATATTAAACTTGGGAACTTGTCCCAAGATCTAAAGAAAAAATGTAACAGGCACTAAGTAGGTCTTCAATAATAAGTTGAATGATGATGGTGAAGTATTAAGGAACAAGGCAAGGTTGGTATGCAAAGGATATGCACAAGTAGAAGGTGTTGAATTTGAAGAAAAAAATTCTCTTGTTGCTAGATTATAAGCTATCAAAATGTTTTTAGCATTTGCTAGTTTCAAAATTTTCAAGGTCTATCATATGGATGTTAAGTCCGCATTCCTTAATGGAAATCTAGAGGAAGAGGTATACATTCTACAACCAAAAGGGTTCTTGTCAAAAAATAAGGATTATATAAGAAATTTGAAGAAAGAACTCTATGGACTAAAACAAGCTCCCATAGCATGGTATGCAAGACTTGATAAATACCTACAACAACAAGGATTCAAGAAAGGAATTTTTGATAACAACCTTTATATCAAAATTGTGGGTGAAGATCAGTTGATAGTTGAGGTGTATGTGGATGATATTATATTTGAAGGAAGTAGTGTCAATATGTGTCAAGATTTTTCCATGGAGATGCAAAAATAATTTGAATGTCTATACTTGGTGAGTTATCTTTCTTCCTTGGGTTACAGATTTCTTGATAAGATAAAGGGATATATTCATTTCACAAATCAAGTATGTTAAGGAAATGTTGAAAAAGTTTATAATAGAGGATTGCAATCTCGTGAGTACACATATGGTAATAGGATGTATATTGAGTAAGGATGATGAATCACCCAAGGTAAATTAGACTCTTTATAGGTCAATGATTGAAAGTTTTTTATATGTGACATCTACAAGGCCTGATATTATGCAAGTAGTGGGTTTGGTGGAAAGATTTCAGGAAGAACCAAAGGAAACTCATGTGTAAGTGGTCAAAGTAATATTCAAATATCTAAAGGGAACTATGAATTTTGGGTTAGGGTATCCAAGAGGTGAATACTTCATCCTTACAACATATATAGGTGTAGAGTGGGTTGACAATGTTGATGATAAAAAAGCACTAGTGGAGGAGAATTATTCATCGGTAGCAATCTTGTATCATGGTTGAGTAAGAAATCGACTTCAATTTATTTATCATAGTAGAGGTGGAATACATCGCAATAATAGCTTGTTGCACACAGGTTCTCTAGATGAAACAAACATTGAAGGATATAAAGGTTGAGTATGAACATCTGATCTCCATATTCTATGACAATACAAGTGCAATCAACATTTCACTCGAGGAAAAATCACATTTCAATCTAGTATCATTTCTTAAGAGAGCAGGTAGTTGATCAACAAGTGAAGTTAGAGTACACTGCTAAATAGGAACAAATTGTGGACATTTTCATAAAGCCCCTTCCAAAAGAGACTTTTTAGTGCTTGAGAGAGAAATTGAGAGTGATATCACTCTTATCCAGTCACTGAGTCCTTCATAAGAAGCATGTGTTTAGGAGGAACTATTCATTGCCTTATCTTTTAGCCTTAGAAATCCTTTTCCATTGATGTCAAAGGGTGAGGAGTAGAATAAAGGGGGGAATTTTAGTTAGGGGGAGATGTATGGTTTCTGTAAGGAAAGAAGAGGTGCGGAAACACTTTCCTAATGTCAAATCCACAGGGAAGAATGCAATGTAGGGATTTTAATTTTTCAAATTACAATCTAATTTAAGACACACATGAAAGATTTACAAAAATAGAGCAAATACACAAAGACAATGAATAACAGATTTACGTGGGAAACCCTTACGGGAAAAAACCCACCACACCAAGCTAAATCACTTTGTATTACAGTAACAAAAACATTACATACAATTCAAAGATCCAGCTCTCTGGTTATTTTTCTGTAGCTCTATTCACCGTTCATCAGTTACAGACAAATGCTCTCTCAACAACTCGAACAACTCATCGTATCTCCAAATCAAAATCGATCTACTTTAAATCTTATTCACATTCTGATATTGTCTTCAGTGCATCCTTATCTGCCATTTCCAATCATAGACAGTTTCCTTTCGAGCAGATGATTTTTCCTTGCATGCAGTTTTTTCCAGCATTGCAACTGTTACAAAAAATAGCCGTCATCAGTTTGAAAAAATTGCTTCCTCTAATTGGTCCAGTAGGATGCCACACAGGATGATCACACGGTCAATGACGTTCACACTTTGTTGGCATATCAGTGAAACACTCACAGTGTCTCCTCGATGCCACAAAGTTTCTCTATCGATATCGGCTTTAAGTCTCTAGCGGTCAACAAGACAACAAAGAATTTATACCAAAACCATCGATGTCCATTTTATTCCTATCAGCAAAGGTTTCCCTTATCGGCGAGACTCATATCGAATGCACAAGTCACAGCGATCAGACATTCCATCGACAAGACATTTCGTTCTCACCAAGATCTCATGTCGAGTTCACAAGTCACACCGATGAGATTTCCATTCGGCGTGACATTCGCTTTTCAGAGAGACTCATATCGAAGTCTTTAGTCACAGCGATGAGTTAGTCCATTCGGCAAGACATACCGATCTCGCCAAGAATTTCTGCCGACAACCTTATGTTACTCTGAAGCCTTTCACCTATCGGCAAGACCCCACGGTTTCGGTGAGACGTCATACCAAAACAAAGCTTCCATCGAAAGTCACACTGTCACCAAGACTTGTGTCTATCGTCGTGACCTTTCTTCGAGCTCCCTAAGTCTTACCAAAGACTTACTGTCGGCAAGACTCAAGACTTTCGCCAAGACTTCTCAGCGAAGTATTTTTGTCACCGCGAAGACCATGTGACATCTCCCATTGGTGTGACCTAACCAAGTCACCAGGACTTCCCAGCGAAGTCTTTTGTCACCGCAAAGAACTCCCGTTGGTGTGACCAAGCTGCTTCATTGAGACATCTCCCCGTGACCTCTGTGTTATCCTGATAGCTTTAAGCTATTGGTGAGACATCCACCAATCACTGGGACCTCTCCCCGACACCCGAGTTAGCCCGATAAGATCACATTGTCGCATGAAGAAATCCATTCACCAAAAGGTCATGCCGAAAGCACAAAGTCACAGTGATAGACTTTGTCGGCAAGACTTCAACCTTGTCACAGCGATAGGATCATTTCAAGAGCTTTAGAACTATTAGTCGCCCAGACATGAACACTGTCACAATGACTTTTCCCTTCAGGAGTTCCATGTCAGTAAGGATTGATGCACATATTCCAACAGTTTCGTTTCATTAACATATTACTTATTTACAAGGTTGTCATCAATGACAAAGGAGAAGATTATTGGAAATTATTATCATTGATGCCAAAGGCATTAGAAGTCTAAGATTGGGGGTGCAAGGAAATAAAATAAAATATATTGTTGCTAAGGGCCAACCCTTAGTCTCTAGGAGCCCTCACTAAAATAAATAAAATTTGCAAATTAATTTTTATGAATAGGGTTGACCCTCGTAAGTGGTGAGCCCCATTTTTGGGGGCCTATTTTAAAAAATAAAAATACAAAATAAGTTAATTAAATATAGGGGTTGACCCCTATTGGAGTGCTCCAATTAAAGGTGAAAGGGTGTATATAAATTGAGTGGTTGCATCCATTTTGAAAGTATGTGTTGCTTTATAAATTTTCCCCCTTGGAGAAAATATTTAAGGAGATTGTGGAGTCCATTTGAAAGCAAGCAATTCATTGAATATGATTCGTATAAGGAGAAGCCATAAAAGGCATATAAGTGCAAAATTTTGAAGACATATGAGTAAAATTATGAAAGACATATAAGAAAATCCACGAGATATTTATGGAAGAATCTATGAAGGATCTTTGAAAAGTCTAAAGAAATATTTCGATGAAGTATTGAGTAGATTTATGAAGGCGAATTAGGGCTGACCAAAGAAGTTTTCAAATTAATTATTATATTGTTCATTCGAAGGTTGGTGTCTTTGAATTAAGGAGATTGGGAGGTTGGTGCCTCTCATTATAAGATATTGGTGTCTCTTATTGAGTTGGTGCTTAGTGGTGTGGATTCATGTCTCTTGTGGGTTGGTGCCTACAAAAGAAGCTCTGTAAATGAAATAGGTTGGTTCCTACAAGATCTATATAAGCAATATTTTACTGTGGTTTTCTCTTGCAAGGGTTTCCACGTAAATCATGTGTTTGTCTTGTGTTCCTTATTACTAGATCTTGCATGTGTGTTATTATTGTGGATGATTAAGTTGTGAAGTATTACTGTTGTGGTCATTTAAGTTTTAAAAAAGCAAAAGATAATTGTTATACTAATTCACCCCCCCTCTTAGTATAATTGAGTGCTCTTCAATTTCTCCTTTGTTTAGTCTTGTTTATTTAATTTTATATTTTCATTTTTTGTTTAATTTTATTTTCCCATTCAATTTTTAAAAATAATTTAGATTGTTTATACAAAATATATTAAGGATCAATATATCCTTATATCATTACAATTTAAATTTGTTATTATATATAAAATAGGATATTGTTTATTTTATTTTATTTTTTCACCCCCAACACACACATATATTTAATTCTAGATTTTTTATGTAGGATTTAAATATATCACAAAGGTTGAAATTTTTTTTTAAATAGAAGATAATATCAACCTTACCCAAATTAGCATAAAAGTGAGATTTTATCATACGATTGAAAGAAGGAAATCACAGTTTGAAAGAGGAGTGCTCACCCCACATTCACAATTGATCATTCAACACCACTTCCATGTCCTCCAAAGATTAAAAGCACAAGATTAAGAATCCCCTAGCACAAGGAAAAATTTCAATAGTGCCCTCGGTGAGAATCTTATGAATGCAAGTCTACGAGAGAAGGCCAAAAGTTAAATTTACAAATAGACTTCTACAAGCATAAAAAAATTCATTTTCAACCACCTCCTTGCCACAAACCATGACTAGGGGAGAGTGAGAACAAGAAGGAGTGAGCCTTTCGATGATGAGAATGGTAAGTAGAACTAAAGGGGGCTCTTGAGCCGACCATGTCATCATAAGAACTTATATGGATTCAGGTCAAGCTTCTCTTGCAACATCACTATAACCAAGGCCCAAAGAATCAATAGACACTTGCACATGTTCATTAAAGGTCCCAAATTAATTAAATAACCTATAAATAAGGGCCCCATCACCAAAAGAAAGCAATGTTACTAGGGTCAGTGTTCATTAGAAAATAAAAAATTCAAGTATTTAGTTAATAATTGAAAAATATATTTATAACTGTATAAGAGAAAATTTGCACCCTATGTACAATTCCCCTTTTTTCCTTTATCCACTTTAGAAAACCAAGTTTGGAGGCTTAATTCCACCTAAGCCCGCTACTTGCATCACACTTGGCACCTTTTTTGAGCGTTGGTGGAGGCGTTTCTATCTGGGTTGCCCATGCGCCATGCAGACGTCCACACGACGTGCTTACGTCCCTGCCAAATTCCCGCATCTGGAGCCTACAGAGACGTTACACTTCCCATTTGGGGTCAATTTGTAACACCCTCCTCGGCCGACTGACCCGAATATGGCCGTTTCTCTTCATCTTTTCTTCATATTCACCCCTTCAACAAAAAATTGAGAGGCTCTAAGAACTTCTTCACCATCTCTTCAATCTCAAAACACTTTACACTTCACAGCAGTAACATCAACACTCCACCACTTCAGTAGAGAAAGTGTGGAACAAAACACCATTGCAACCGAGGCTTGAGTTCCTCTCATTTTCTCCCCCAAGCAGCCTTGAGTGCTCTTGGTGGAGGTGGTAAGCTTTCACTCTCCTCTATTACTTGGTTGAGTAGCATAACACTTTTTTGTAGTGCTTTAGTGCTCTTTCCTTCATTTCTACTTTTCTCGCTATCTATTTGGTTATCCGTGGAGGTGGGAACACCAAAACGGGGTCTGATTGAGGCAGGCCCCTATACAACCACCCAACAATTTCTCTCTCCCTCTTGTGTGCAAGTATTGAAGACACTCACAAGCTAGAAGCTTCATCACCTACACGGTCATAAGTATTTCCTTTCTTCTCCTTATCTTCTCTACTTTACTTTATTTCATTTCTATCACTTTCTATTACTTTATCATGTTCTGTTATTTCCCTATATTCTGTAAGCTCTTAACAATCGGACTAGGAACTTATTTACCCCTACTTGGCGGGGTCATAACTTTTGACTCGGTGCTTGAAATTCAGAACCATTTGCACCATTGGAAAGGTCTCCTAGAGAACTAGTTCAATCCCTAAAATACTAGTGCCTTTGGCAATTGAATTTTAGGCACCTACTCAAGTTCTGACCTCAAATTCTGCTCTGGAGACCTCCGAAAATGCAAATTACTAGAACATAGAAAATACCAAAAAAATTATAATGGATTTATATCTTCTTTTATTAGTTCTATATCTAGTTTTGTTCAAAATGTAAATGATATTCCATTTCATGCATGTGATAGTGACTTGGCTTTACCCATGTCACTTGGTGTCTTTGATCCTTCTCACGAGATTCCTCTTGCTTCGGAGGATATTTTGTTGCAAGAAGATGGAATCATTGATACCTTTCTTAATGTTATTCTACCTTCTATTCATTCCAATGCACTCTCGTCTAGAGACGTTGCATTTGTGAATGTTGGATCTACTCTCCTTTCCAATGCACTCTCTTCTAGAGGTGTTGCATTTGTGAATGATGAATCTTATCTTTGTTCTGATGCATTCTCTCCTAGAGATGATACATTAGAAAATGATGAACCTCTTTCCACATCTGATTCTCCCTGGATCGATGTTGAGAATGTTTCTTCAAATAATTATTCCACATTTGATCATGTTTGGATCGATGTTGAGAATATGCGTTCAAATAATTGTTCTACTAGTTGTGATGATTCTGTAAATGTAATCTATGTCTCTGCTGCCCCTCAAAGGCCTAAGAGACCGATCATTTATGTGACTTTGGCTAGTCCTTCCCCTAAAATGGTTTGTTCTATTGATGTTGTTCCATTTGATAGTAACTCTCCTAATTTTCCTAAGGCTCCCTCTTATAGAGTGGTAGCCCATACTTATGAAGATAGTATGAATAAACAACCAAGCCTTCTTCAAGCTCCTAAACCTACGACTAAAGCACCTAGTGATTACAATCTTGTTGAGCAACCTTGGGTTATTCTGGATAAGATCTCACTGTGGGACTTGCTTCAGCCCACTCTGGTTTATCAAGGTATGCTTCAAGAAGCATTGCAAAAGATCCTCTTTCCTTCTTTCGCTAGGCTGACAGATGATGATGCGTTGATGGCATATATTCATGCGGATTTGCCAAATATTACGTTCTATCCGCAGGAGCTCCTACCTCCAGAAGTACAAAAGAAAGAAAACCCTTTAATGATCATAGTTAACATTAATAAGATTGGAATTAGACCTACTCTCATTGATGCTGGTTTGACACTCAATGTATGTATCATTGATCTATTGCGTAAGATTAATATTGACTCATCTACTCTTAATACTTCTTCTATTGTCCTTCATGGGTTCGATAATGTCGGTTGAAAATCCCTAGGCACAATAGTCTTGCCTTTGAGGTTGGGACCTGTTACTGTACCTACCCGTGTATATGTCATGGCAGAAAAGTTACCATGTAACCTTCTTCTCGATAGACCGTGGATTCACGCTATGGTTGCAGTCCCGTCTACCTTGCATAAATCTATCAAGTTCATCTGTGACAAAAAAGTAGTTGTTGGAATTGCTACCTCAATCTCACAGGCTGGAAACTCTGGAAGAGCAAAGTCGGTGTGACATTTCTTTGGTCTGGCCGACTGGCAGTTTGGGAACCTTGTGAAATATTCTGGTCGCTGTGACCTTGCAAAAGTCTTGCCGAATGTGTTCACTGTGGAGTCTATTGCTGTGACATAAAGCAGTCATTGTAATCTCTCACTGCATGGAGATCTCTGGCCGATAGGCCATTCAATCGGGTGTCGGGGAGACTCATAGCGACCGGGGGCTTCAGAGTGAACTCAACACTCAGGAAGAAGTCCCAGCGACTTTGGAAGGTCTTGCTGACATGGATATGCATTGAAGTCATCGGGGAACCTATGGCAGCTCAGTGAGAAGTCTTACCGAAAGTAACATGTCTCGACGACAGTGTTGGAGGGGAAACCCTTGGGTGATCGGTAAGAAGTCTTACCGATAGTGATATGTCTCACCGACGGACATTCAGAGTAACACTTTTGTTTCGGTATGATGTCCCAATGATCAGTGAAGGTCTTGCTGACAAAGGCCTTCACGGTAACTCAAAGACTTTGGCGTGAAGTCTTGGTGACATGATGATATCTCGCCGACAGCAAGTGGGGTCATCGGTTCAGTGTGACTCTTGGCGAACAGTGAGTTCGGGATAACATGAAAACCTCGGTAAGATGTCTTGCCGAAGGTTGATTCTCTCGCCGACAGTGGAACACATTGATGTGACTTAAAGGCTTCGGTATGAAGTCTCGGCGAAAGCGGTAAGTCTGGCCAACAAGATTGACTCGGGGTGACTTGGAACTTACGGGGTGATGTCTTGGCGAAGGGTATTTGTCTTGCTGATAGGAATGTGATGGACCTTAGAAGTTTCGGTATGACCTTTGCCTAAGTCTGGCTGACAGTGACATCAGTATAACATAAAGGGCTCGATATGATCTCTTAGTGAATGACTAAAGTCTTGGCGACTAAGGAACACTTCAGAATGACTTATGAGCTCGGTGTAATGTCTCATTGAATGGAAATTGTCTCGCCGATGAGAATGCTGATTTCGGTATGACTTGTGGATATCGGTAGAACCTCTTGCCGATGGAGATGACTCTTGGCGACGACGTATAATCGAGAATTATGGCATCAGGGAGACACTTCTAGTGTCTCACCGACATGCGACACAAGTTGATCACTGTTGATTGAGTGAAGATTGTCCGACGTGGTGCGATATGGACAAATCAAAGAAAGCAGAATGTGAACCGTTGCTGAGCTAGATGATTCAACAGTTGTGATCCGACAGTTAGAAACAAATCATTTCATAGAGCCAAAGCTGAAGAGAAGGAAAACAAAGCAAACAGATGTGAAGGTCGAGAGTGGCTGGCTGGAAGGTCGAAGCCATGAGGCCGTAACAGGTGACTCAGAGAGCTGACGAGATGTGAAGGTCGAGAGGCTGGTTGGATGGCCGGGGGGCCTTGAGGCTGGAATAGAGGAGAAGAGAGAGCTTCCGATGATGAATCTTATTTGACCTCTCTTATGTTGATTTGCACTATATATGTGATGGTATTGTAACAGTGCGAAGATCATTTAGTTTGAGAGGGTGATCAGAAACTGTACAGGGAAATCTGTTGTTACCAGTTGTATCCAGAATGAACAAGATGTAATCTCTGAAAGGCTAAGAGCCTGAAACTGTATTGTAACTTCCTGTTGTTGAATAATACAATGGCTCAATCTTTGGAGTGTGGGGTTTTTTATCCAAAAGGATTTTCCCCATGTAAATCTTTGTGTTCTGGTTTTCTGTTTCATCTTTCATGCCTGTTGGTTCGTGTAGTAGAATCTGTTAATGCTTGTTGTTGAATCTACATGTGTTTCTCTTAGATGGATCAATGTAGGAAATGAACTGTGTCTGTTCCGCATTTGGACATAGTTGTTCGTGTCTTTGAGGCAACCTAATCGAAATGAAAGTTACCGAAGGCACTATTGTTTGGAGTTTTCACTAGATACGCTCCTAGATTTCCTTACAAGTGGTATCAGAGACTTCTTGTGGTTGTTGATTCTGGATGTTTCTCCTGTGAAGATTTCTTAGCCTGATAGGCTGGAAGAAATCTGGAGGAATGGACTAATGTATTGATCCTTTGATGAGTGGAAGCCTTGTGGTATTTTGAGACAACATGCAACTTGAAGGATGGTCAAGATGGAAAAGGGAGTTGATCATGTTGTGATCTGTGTCTCCTAGCTAGTAGAGATTTAACCTTGGAGTATGAGGTGGATTTTCTTACTCTATGGTTGTGCAGCAGTAAAGCTTTCATATTGGTGTCTGCGTGATAGACTCTTGGGTGATATGGAGAAGCCTATGTTGTTTCTTAGTCATGGAAGAGAGTGCTTATGCTAGGTGGTGTTTCCTGGTGTTGGAAAGCACTGTTTCCTGCTAACCTCGAATGCTTGAAGGCTATGGAGTTAATCATTAGATGATTTGCAAGCTTCTGAAATAGCCTTTCTCTCTTTCTTGGATGCATGTACATGGTGGTGGTTTAAAGTTGGCCTGAAAGGGGCCTGGATTCTCTTGAACTGCTGTTTTCTTTCTAAGGACGATTTGTACTTGCATGGCTTGGTGGTTTTGCAGGTTTTACATGGTTAAGCAAAACTTGTGATCATGTGGAATTGCTGTTAAGCTATTGTCTAGACACTGGCCTTTTGGGGTGTTGCCGGATGAGATAGTTGCAGGTCTGCATGCATGCTTGGTGCATGGTTTTGAGGAGGTATGACTCTTTCTCTGCAATGGGAGTGTTGGTAAGTGTTTTGTCACTCATCATTCTTGTGGTAATGCTTGTGGGTTCCTTGATTATGGCGCTCGTTGTGGACATGATTGGAAAATTAGATTTTGCATGGTTTGGTGTTTGAGTCATGTTGTCTACGTGGTTATTCTCTTTGATATCTCAATGTTGTAGTTTTCAATGTGATAACGGTTTTGCATGTTCGACGTTTGTGATCTTCGAGTTATGCGGTTGGTGGATTAGCTACCCATTGGCTGCAGTGAGATAACTTGGATGTGGACTATCTTTATCCATGAGGTTGATTCATTGATGGTGCAGATTTGTTAGCTGGCCTTGTCTGTGGTCACTTGTGCATTGGTGTGATTGTTTTGAGATGAGAGGATGGATATTCTTGAGTACTTGAATAGTCAGTTATGGGAACCTGTAGCAGGTGGTCATGATGCTTGGAGAGCTCGGGTGTCAGGTTTCAGTGGTAGCTCTAGCAGTGACTGTGGATTCATCACATGGTCGTGAATGGTCTTCTTTAGTGTTGCAAAAGGGTTCTTTTGCTTTTACATGGACATTATTTGAAGATGTGCAACATCTTGGAACCGTGGAGGACGCTTGGAGTCTTTGGCTAAGCTGTTGGTGGTGCTTGATAGGTGATGTTGTTCTTAAGTCTATTTGCTTTATGCCATGGTATACTCTTATTTGTGCACTGGAGTTTTGGCATTGTGCATTGTACTTGAGACATTGGTGGAGTCACTTGAAGCATGGTATCTCCTATGGGGATGTGTAGATCATGGTGTCATGATAAGTTCCTGATTCAGATGATTGGAGCTTTGACAGTGATCTGGTAATTCTTTGTGTATTGAGTGCCTTAATTACTTGCTTGATACTCATGATAGTGTAGTAATGCAGTTGAAGTTTAGCATGAGATGATCGGTTGCTAGTACTCATGGATACATGAAGAATAAGGTGAGGCTGTACTTCTCTTATGAGAGATGTGTTGCTGCTTGTTACTCTTGTTAAAAAATTTTAGCAGAAAGTCCGAGAAGCCTACACCTTGGTTGAACGTGAGTTCAATAAGAGATCTATGAGGAGATTGCTCTTGGATTAGTCATGATGACTTGTTTATCTTGAAGGAGTATTCTCATTCCCACTCTTGGTCTACTCGAAAATTTATCTGAGAGGTATTTGGCTCATTATATCTTTCAGATGTATTTTATGTTCACTTTCATGATATGGATCTTGAATTAGTTTAACTTTTGGTTCTGAAGGATTCATAGTGGAAGTTGTACAATTTGTTTTATCTCCTTGAGCTTTAGTGTTATGTCATTTACTGATGAGAATTGGTAGGAGATGATGTATGGGCTGATTTCCTGAAATGGGAAATGATTTAGCTTGATCTTCTTTAAGAAGCTTACATCCATATTGATTATATCATATTAGAAGTTGGTTTGATCTTGGTGATTGAATGAATGGATGTTGTTAAGGCTTTATTTTGGGATGTGAAGAAGATCATTCTTGACACAACTGGCTGTTAGAAGTGTATGTTGGAGGATGTTCTACAGGAAGATGACGTGCAATGTTTCTCTCTATGGCCGTGAAGTTTTGTGGTGAGAGAAATGTTTCTTGTGGCAGGTTGTTGCAGGTTGTGCATGTCATTGTGGATATTTCCTTATTACTACATGGTTACATTTTCTATGTGTTTTTATTGGTAAACTTGTGATGTCTTTGGATTCTTTGGACAGTGGGAGTTCCTGTTGTGTTTTGTCTTCTTCGACTGGTTGGCACTTGGAGCTTGCATTCGTTGTTGATGGGTTGGTTTTGGAGCAACATGAGTTTACTAATGCTTATACCTTTGAGGTATGTAAGATTGGATGGTATAGCATGAGCTGTGGGTGCTATTTTCAGTCGCGTGGGTTTATCAGTTGGATGGAAGCAGTTAGTTTGATTGTTGTTCTAACTGGTGTTGTTTATCTTGTTTCTGGAGAATGACTTCACTATTGTGTTCAGTTTGAAGCTTTGAAGTTGATATTGATTTTGTATAGCATTTGAGCACAGTGAAGTGGTAGCAGTATCTTTTTGGTGATATCACTAGGATTTTTTGCTTGTGTTCGATTGGAATGGTGCTTATGCACCTTGGCGATGGATCTTTCTTCCACATGTGGAAGATAACATGATTGTTGCTTGAATGGTGGACATTTTGGATGTTGGAGCAGAATTCTTGATAGAGCATAAGAGCATGTTGAGATCTATGTGGCTTCCTAGAAGGCTGGGATCAGTTGTTTTGTTGGACAGTGAGTTGTAGTTGGATGCTTGGTCTTTGTTGCAGATTGTCTAATGGAATGTTATCTGTGGAATCATGTTGATTGGGTGTCTTGAGTATTGCAGGGTTTGAACTGATGGAGCTAGTGTGGTCTTAGTTCCTGGTTGCATTGGAGGTGCTTGTATGATCTTCGTCAAGTGGGAGATTGTTGGAATTGTTGCCTCAATCTCACAGGCTGGAACCTTTGGAAGAGAAAAGTCGGTGTGACATTTCTTTGGTCTGGCCGACTAGTAGTTTGGGAACCTTGTGAAATATTCTGGTCGCTGTGACCTTGCAAAAGTCTTGCTGAACGCGTTAACTATGGATTCTATCACTGTGACATAAAGCAGTCGTTGTAATCTCTCACTGCATGGAGATCTCTGGCCGACAGGCCATTCAATCGGGCGTCGGGGAGACTCATAGCGACCAGGGGATTTGGAGTGAACTCAACACTTGGGAAGAAGTCCCAACGACTTTGGAAGGTCTTGCCGACATGGATACGCATTGAAGTCATTGGGGTAACCTATGGCAGCTCAGTGAGAAGTCTTACCGAAAGTAACATGTCTCGGCAACAGTGTTGGAGCTTTCGGGGAAACCCTTGGGTGATCGGTAAGAAGTCTTACCGATAGTGATATGTCTCACCGACGAACATTCAAAGTAAAACTTTTGTTTCGGTATGATGTCCCAACAATCAATGAAGGTCTCGCTGACAAAGGCCTTCGCGGTAACTCAAAGACTTCAGCGTGAAGTATTGGCGACAAGATGATGTCTCATTGACAACAAGTGGGGTCATCGGTTCGGTGTGACTCTTGGCGAACAGTGAGTTCGGGATAACATGAAAGCCTCAGTAAGAT
This sequence comes from Sequoia sempervirens, assembly GCA_007258455.2. Classification (NCBI taxonomy): domain Eukaryota; kingdom Viridiplantae; phylum Streptophyta; class Pinopsida; order Cupressales; family Cupressaceae; genus Sequoia; species Sequoia sempervirens. The sequence continues at coordinate 90,370,442 of VDFB02072274.1, read as the reverse complement.
GTCTTGCTGAAGGTTGATTCTCTCGCCGACAGTGGAACACATCGATGTGACTTAAAGGATTCGGTATGAAGTCTTGGTGAAAGCGGTAAGTCTGGCCGATAAGATTGACTCGGGGTGACTTGGAACTTGCGGGGTGATGTCTTGGCAAAGGGTATTTGTCTTGCCGATAGGAATGCGATGGACGTCAGAAGTTTTAGTATGACCTTTGCCTAAGTCTGGCCGATAGTGACATCGGTATAACATAAAGGGCTAGATATGATCTCTCAGTGAATGACTAAAGTCTTGACGACTAAGGAACACTTCAGAATGACTTATGAGCTCGGTGTAATGTCTCATCAAATGGCGATTGTCTCGCCGATGAGAATGATGATTTCGATATGACTTGTGGATATCGGTAGAACCTCTTGCCAATGGAGACAACTCTTGGCGACGACGTGTAATCGAGACTTGTGGCATCGGGGAGACACTTCTAGTGTCTCACCGACATGCGACACAAGTTGATCGCTATTGACCGAGTGAAGATTATTCGATGTGGTGCGATATGGACAAATCAGAGAAAGCAGAATGTGAACCGTTGCTGAGCTGGATGATTTGATAGTTGTGATCTGACAGTTAGAAACAAATCGTTTCATAGAGCTGAAGCTGAAGAGAAGGAAAACAGAGCGAACATATGTGAAGGTCGAGAGTGGCTGGCTGGAAGGCCGAAGCCATGAGGCCGTAACAGGTGACTCAGAGAGCTGACGAGATGTGAAGGTTGAGAGTGGCTGGCTGGAAGGCCGAAGCCATGAGGCAATAATAGGTGACTCAGAGAGCTGACGAGATGTGAAGGTCAAGAGGCTGGTTGGATGGCCGGGGGGCCTTGAGGCTGGAACAGAGGAGAAGAGAGAGCTTCCGATGATGAATCTTATTTGACCTCTCTTATGTTGATCTGCACTGTATATGTGATGGTATTGTAACAGTGCGAAGATCATTTAGTTTGAGAGGGTGATCAGAAACTGTATAGGGAAGTCTGTTGTTACCAGTTGTAACCAGAATGAACAAGATGTAATCTCTGAAAGGCTAAGAGCCTGAAATTGTATTGTAACTTCCTGTTGCTGAATAATACAATGGCTTGATCTTTGGAGTGTGGGGTTTTTTATCCGAAAGGATTTTCCCCACGTAAATCTTTGTGTTCTGGTTTTCTGTTTCATCTTTCATGCCTGTTGGTTCGTGTAGTAGAACCCGTTAATGCTTGCTGTTGAATCTACATGTGTTTCTCTCAGATGGATCAATGTAGGAAATGAATTGTGTTTGTTTCGCATTTGGACATAGTTGTTTGTGTCTTTGAGGCAACCTAATCGAAATGAAAGTTACCAAAGGCACTATTGTTTGGAGTTTTCACTAGATACGCTCCTAGATTTCCTTACAGTAGTCACAATGAAGGTTGACCCTAATGCTATGCACTTATGTGAAATGGAAGTTGCTGGTCGAGCCTCAGTTGTGCCTACTCTTATTCCTTCAGTGTCTTCCAATGTGTCGATGTTTACTCCAACAATACCTACTACAAAGGGTACTCTCGAGATAAATGTCCCTGAAGAAGATCCTTCTGAAGTAAGGAGTCTTGAGTGTGCTCCTTCTACCTATTCTCAAAGGAATGTATGTATTGGTGATGATTGGGGCCCCTTAGACTTTACAAATTCCTTCATTCAGGAATATAAAGTTGACCCGATATGCTTAGACCTTCCGATGACATCATCCACACCCACTATCAGAGATGGTCATTCTTCTGTATCGCGGGATAGTGTAAGCATAAATTGTAATGTTCTTAGTGTTGATCCTCCTTTTGAGGAAGAGGATTATGCTTTTGCTAAAGAAGACAGTGTTGGAAGTCCTGTTAATAAGGATGTTAGTGATCCCATAGAGGAGTGTGATTCCCATTGTTGGGACAATGCTCTTTATGAGGATCCTCCTTTTCAAGATCTACAAACATGTTATGGCCCCGACTTTAGGCTTGTCTCTAAGTATGGCTATGAGCATAAAGGTTGTGGGTGTAATGAACAAGGCATTCAAGTCCCTATAGAATTTGTGCCTTGAAAGCATAATCTAGGGCTTGGTTGCTTGAATGAACAATCTAAAAGGAAACCATGGTTGAATGGTGACATGAATTTTGCTCAACCCCGTTCTCGTGGATTGATATATCCTCCTTTGTCTTCTACCTTCATGCCTTCTTCTTCTTCTTGTGAGAAGTCAAACCTTTCTCTACAAGAGAAAGGTTGCTTCCTGCTCCTCATCTTTTATTTGAGCAAGAGCGTATTTTGTTGTGGCTTTTAAAAGCTCACTTAATCACTCTTCCTTCTCCTAAACGTAAAAAAATCATAAACATGATGAATGAGAACATCCTTTTTGCGCATACCATTGAGTGCTGGGTCATTCCACTAGTGAATGTAAGGCCTTGAAAGTAAAAATACAACTTTGTGATTTAGGTGCCATCAAACTCCCCGTTGGATTGACACACTTGCCTTTATTTTGCATGACAAGCGATATCGAGGTTTACCTCTATCCCGTTCTAAATATTTTTTATGGTTCTCCTCCCCTGTGTGTTGGGGGAAGTGATAACTCATTTCAGAGATGTGTGTCCTTCTTAAGGACCCCTCTCTTCACTCTCTCTTTCAATTGAAGCATCCCTTAAGTGGACCCCTTTTCTCTTTTGAAGGGTTCCCCGAGGGACCTCTTTGAAAGATTTTCTCTCGAATGAATTCATTGGTGTCTAGCTTGGGGGCAACCCAACTAGACCTGTTTCATATCTTCACATCTAGCTTGGGGGCAGCCTGACTAGACCTCACCTTTCAAAACAACGCGTCCCTTGAGTGGACCCCTCTTCTTTTGAAGGGTTCCCAAGGGATCCGTTTGAAGGCCTTTCAACTTGACGATGGTCTGCGTGACTGTCTGCTTACTTGCTTTGTAGGACCAAGAACCTGTAGAGCTCCTTTACATATTTACATGGTGATACGGGTTCTCCTCGAGCAGGGTTTGCTTTTATCACCTCTTTTGTGGTGCAGGTTCTACTCGTGAGCAGGTTTTTCTTTCACCACGTGCTTTTTGGTGATACAGGTTCTCCTCCTCGACGGGGTTTGCTTTTATCACCTCTTTTGTGGTGCGGGTTCTACTCCTGAGCGGGTTTTGCTTTCACCACACACTTTTTGGTGATACGGGTTATCCTCCTCAAGCAGGGTTTGCTTTTATCACCTCTTTTGTGGTGCGGGTTCTACTCTTGAGTGGGTTTTTCTTTCACCACGAGATTTTTGGTGATACGGGTTCTCCTCCTCGAGCGGGGTTTCCTTTTATCATCTCTTTTGTGGTGCGGGTTCTACTCCTGAGCGGATTTTATTTTCACCACACACTTTTTGGTGATACAGGTTTCCTCCTCGAGTGGGGTTTTCTTTTATCACCTCTTTTGTGATACAGGTTCTCCTCCTCGAGCGGGGTTTGCTTTTATCACACGCTTACTTTGTGGTGAGGGTTCTACTCCTGAGCGGGTTTTTCTTTCACCACGTGCTTTTTGGTGATATGGGTTCTCCTCCTCAAGCAGGGTTTGCTTTTATCTCCTCTTTTGTGATATGGGTTCTCCTCCTTGAGCGGGGTTTTCTTTTATCACTCCTATTTTGTGGTGCGGGTTCTACTCCTAAGCGGGTTTTGCTTTCACCACGAGCTTTGTTCATCTCTCTCTTATCTCTTGTATATACCGGATCAAAGATCTACATCTTCTTCATCCTGAGTATATGCTCTTTCTTTAGCTTCATAGTTTTGTGGAACTATGAAGTTGTCTTTTGATCCTGCACTCTCGAGTTCGCTAGATCGTGGTCTGCTTCCTTGACGGTTCAGGTATACGTTTCTAACTGTACTCTTTCTTGATCTACTTTACCAAGCACTAATTATTATTCATGCTCGCTAAAGTGGGGGAAAAATGTATAAGAGTGAATTTGCACCCTATGTGCAAGTCCCCTTTTTTCCTTTATCCACTTTAGAAAACCAAGTTCAGAGGCTTAATTCTACCTAAGCTCGTTGCTTGCATCACACTTAGCGCTTGTTTTGAGCATTGATGGAAGCGTTTCTATCTGGGACACTCACGTAGTGTGCAGATGTTTGCGCAGAGCGCTTACGTCCCCGACAAATTCCCGTGTCTGGAGCCTGTAGAGGCGTTACACTTCCCATTGGGGGTCAATTTGTAAGGCCCTCCTCGGCTGACCGACCCGAATATGGCCGTTTCTCTTCATCTTTTCTTCATATTCACCCCTTCAACAAACATTTGAGAGGCTCTAAGAACTTCTTCACCATCTCTTCAATCTCAAAACACTTTACACTCCACAACAACAACATCAACACTCCACTTCAGTAGAGCAAGTGTGGAACAAAACACCATTGCAGCAGAGGCTTGAGTTCCTCTCATTTTCTCCCCCAAGCAGCCTTGAGTGCTCTTGGTGGAGGTGGTAAGCTTTCACTCCTCTCCTCTATTACTTGGTTGAGTAGCATAACACTTTTTTGTAGTGCTTTAGTGCTCTCTACTCCATTTCTACTTTTCTCGCTATCTATCTGGTTGTCCGTGGAGGTGGGAACACCAAAACGGGGTCTGACTGAGGCAGGACCCTATACAACCACCTAACAATTTCTCTCTCCCTCTTGTGTGTAGGTATTGAAGACACTCATGAGCTAGAAGCTTCATCACCCGCATGGTCATAAGTATTTCCTTTCTTCTCCTTATCTTCTCTACTTTATTTCATTTCTATCACTTTCTGTTACTTTATCATGTTTTGTTATTTCCCTATATTCTATAAGCTCTTAACAATCGGATAGAAGCATTCACTTTGCTGTTTTCTGAGACATTCTCGCTCTCTGGTCTGTATGAGACGCCAGTGCACCTCTAGGACGCTAGCGCGCTGCGCTGTCATCCGCTTTTTGCGCTGACGTCCTTTGGCCGAGAGCTTGTTAGTTTGTCCAGAAAATCTCTTTGACTTGCTCCTTCATATTCTAAAACTCTCACCGTTGTTCCATTGAGGTGGTATAGGGTAGTTCGCCCTGTGAGGCTCTTTGAATGAAGAGAACTCATGAGTAGTGAATCCCCCTATATCACAATAACCTCAATTAATTACAACATTTACTAAATTAGTTATCTTTGTCCAATACAATGTAACTAGTAAGGAGGCATGCCCTAATTCTCAAAGCCTTGACATAGATTTTAAGTATGGCCTAGCTAAAAAAATTCTTTATATCTCAAGCCATATTAGTAGAGCATATGAATAATCACTAAAATTGTGATAACAAATGCATACTACATACAATCATAGAGCAGTTTGGTGGTAAGCACAAAAGGATACATAACAAAAATAATTTAAATCATACCAATACTCCCAACACAAAGTAACTGAATGTCGCTCATATGGATAGAAGTACTTACATATACACATGAATGAACCCTAAATTTTTTTTGGATAGTTTTGGGTATAACAGTTGGGTTATTATACAATGCCAAGTGTGAGATTGTATATGTTGTTGCCATAAACTGAAGGTTTGGTTGATATCAAGAATTTCAAGGATAGGTCTATAGCAAAGTTTTTTTTTAGTTCTTTAGATATTTGATTTTGCACAAGTGTCCATTGAAATGCTAACTTAGCTAGCAATATTTCATTCAACAAAAGTTCCACCATGAATTGTCAATAGAAATTTGCACATTTTAGGATTTGAGTTGGACAATTTGGTATGGTCTTAGTTTTTTCCTCATCCATGTGAATTCCTTCGTGATCAATAATATAGCCTACCTATCGATTCTTGGTAGCATCAAAGGTACACTTTCACTAATTTGGCTTGTAACTTGTGAAAAGAAAGTTTGTCAAGAACCTTCTAAACTTGTGTAATGTGCTCTTTCTAGGTCTCACTATAGAAAAAGATGTCATATAAGTAGAAATTTATGAAGGTGTTATTAAAGTATTTAAAGATATTGTTCATGAGAAGAATGAAGTTTCTAGGTGGATTGGGCAAACCAAATGGCATTGCCAACCACTTGTATGTCTTTCAATGTCTCAAACACAATCTTCTAGGTTGATTGGAACTTGGTGATAGCTAAGTGCACCTCAAAGCTAGTCTGAAAGGCCTAGTGATGTGAGGAAAATAATTCTTTTCATAGTCGCCTTATTTAATTCATAATCATAAGTGCACACAAACCATTAAACATCCTTATTTGGTGTAAGGACAATTGGCCTTGGGCGATTCACTTGGTAAACCAATAGCATAGATGTTCATTTATAAAGGATAGGTAAAAGTGTCAATGATTATGGCATGTTCTTTATAGTTAACCTTAAACCTAGATATAAACCATGATGAAATTGCCAGACATGATTGATGACCGAACTGCATTTGATAATAAAAATATTTCTCAAGTTCTTAATAATCATTACAAGATGTTCAACTAAAATTTGGAAGACAACTAAATTTACTTCTAATTTATCTACGTGTCTAGACACGTACCCATGACAACTGCAATTTTGAGAAAAATGATTTTTTGTCATGCCCCCGACCACATAAGAGATTGCAGGCAGTAATTCTGACCAAGATCACCACTCAATAAACAAAAGGGGCGATTAATATTAATGAGCGGTGACTTTGGTCACAAAGGGAAAATGAATATTAAATAGGCAATTATCTTAGAAAGGCAACGATAATATCACATTGTGCAACGATTAATATCATCAAAGTCAGCGATAAAGAAAGAATTAATGACAACAACTATATGTATTAAGGATGAATGACTATTAAAGGAAACAATTAAATATATGGAAGGTAGTGATTAATATATAAGAGATCAAAAATTAATATTATAGAAAGCATTGATTCATTGTGTAAAGGAAGTACTGGCAATGATGAAGGATTGTGGATTAGTTAATAAAGAAACAATAGTTAATGTATGAATAGTGAATGACTCTTTCAAAGGACAACAACTGTGAAAGGGTGTGTCTCTTGTTAAATGAATGATTGTGACTCTCCCCACCATGGAATATATAAAAGGGGAAATACATGAGTGGGTAGAGGCATCAAGGAATGAAATGGATCAAGCCTGATCATCAAAGGAATCGGAAATAAATATCTACACTCAGAAAATAATTAGTCATTGCTATAATAAGTGATTGGTATGCAATTAAATGTATATGCATTTAATACATAATTTTGATAGGCATATGAATTTATATATATTTAATTTTATAATAACTAATATAAGAGAACTATTTATCTAAATTGGTAGATAAGGAAATAGTGAATCTATTTATATTATTATTATAATCAATGTCCTTTCTTTAAGCAATCATGTGTAAGGTTGGAAAGGAAACATGTTAGGGAAGGGCAGTAGAAGTTCACGCAATGTAAGTACGCCAACCCTAAGTTGGATGGGATTGTCTTGCTTGGATGTTCTGTCCACCTAGGGCCAAGGGGGGTATGAGTATGCCCTTGGGCTTACTTGAGGAATAATGTATAGGTTCTCACACGTAAGTACACCAGCCCTAAGATGGATGGAATTGTCTTGGTTGGATGTTCCTAGCACTTGGAGCCAAGGGGGGTATGAGCACGCCCTTGGGATTACTTATGATGAATAATTTTTCTAGCGCCCTATCATGTGTTTCTCTTTGATCCCTACCATGATTGGTTATTGAAAAGAGTATAGATTGGATTCAAGTTTAAGTTTTTATTGATTATTTCATAAATGTTAATAAATCATTTATTCTTAAGTTCAATATTTCTTATATGATTTACTATGGAATATTATTTGTAAAACAATTTTATGTTGTGTAAGTGTCTCTTAAGGAAAATTCAAGAATACTCCAAGTAGGGGACATTAGAATTGGTATCAGAGCCTTAATCTTTCCAACTTGTGGGACAACCTGACTTTTAAACACCATTCAACTAGGATTAACTAGTGAGACCTCTTCTTAAGTAGGCCAATAGTGCATTTCTATACGTGTGTGTCTTTCACATGCATACTTTGTGTATTATGCGTATTTATGTGTATACTTCATGTATTATGTGTATTTATGTGTATGCTTCGTGTCTTATGTGTATTTATGCATATATTATATGTATTACATGTATTTATGTGTATACTTCATGTATTGTGTGTTTTTATGTGCATGCTTCATGTTGTATGTAGATCTATGTGTTTGCTTCGTGCCTGACATGTCTTCAACAAGTTTACTCCATGTGTATTTATGATGACTTTATGAAAATTCCAAACCTATAAAAGCTTTATCTGTCAAATGCTTCTTGGCTTGAGAAGCACTAAAAAATTAACTTATTTAAAATTAGATTATTATTAGTCTCCAAATGCAATAATGAAGAGTTGTAACTATTGAAGTGAAAAGGTGTGACTCCCTCAAACTTGAGATATAAAAGAGAGAGCAATTCATTTGAGAAAGATGTCCATAACATCATTGCAGAATTCAATTGAGAATAAAACCTTATGTGATTTTGCAACCAACTTAAATTGGGTTCTCAAGAATAGTGATGATGTGAGAAAGGATGTGACTCCTAATGTGAAAGGTTGTGGCTCTTCAAATGTGAAAGGTTGTGACCTTCAAATATGATGTGACTCTTCAAATGAAAGCTTGTGACTCTTTAAATGTCAAAAGTTGTGACCCTTCAAATGTGAAAGACTATGACTCCCTCAATAATAAGATATAAAAAGGGGGAATCATTTCCTTGTGAAGAAACCCACAATAAGAAATAAATCCATCAATCAACTTGGAATCTCAAAAGGCAACCATGAAGGGTGGTGATTCATTTACTATGAAGGGTGGTGACTCATTTTTTGTGAAGGGTGATGACTCCTTCAAGAAATGGATATAAAAAAATAAATCTATCCAATGAATTCACCCCAACACCAACATATTCCAAAGAGAGCTAAGTAAAACCAAAATCAAGATTGAAATAAGTATTAAAACCTAACCGAGTACAAAACATGCTTGTACATGATTTGTCACTATGTCAAGCTTTTTATGAATATTGAACAGTCAAAATCATAAATTGTGTTAAGGTACAACTTTCACACAAACAATTAGGATTTAGTAAACATATTCCTAACATCATAAGGTATATGTTTTATGATAGGGTATACTCATACCTATTGTACATAGCATAGCTATTCCATTCATGTTTTCTATTGCAACTAGGGAAAAGAGAATTATTTTACTAAGGTAGATAATATCACTTACAGTGCATCACCATAATGTTCCTTGCTTTGCACCTTGGGTGAGGGGGAAAGAAGACCAACATTAAACATCACCATTAAGATCATAGATGTGTGTCATGCTTCTAATCCTCATCTTAATATATGGAAAACTGCCAAAGGTTTCTTGAAAAATCTAAGGTCTATAGAAATTCACCTATTACTTTACTCATGCATATTCCCTAACAATCAAAGTACCTAAGAACACTTAATTTTCTAAGAAATCTCCCTAAAATGACTCAGACCCCCTTCATTAACATTATTTATGCACAAAAAAATAAATATTTAGACAAACATCCATGCCAAAACAATAATTTTGAGCGAATGTAATGAGGACAACTCAATTCTTTAAGAACATACAAATACCAAATTTGAACTCTTGAGAGATCTTGGAAATCTATCATAGGGTATATTCATCAGGCTTCATGAAGGAGGAACACAATTGTTCTAATGAAGAGTAATTTGTTTGTTTGAACAAAATTATCAAATACAAATCAAGTCCATACCACACATGATTGAAACAATGGCGATGCTTGGATCTACCTTGTAACATACAAAATTGATTGTGTAGAATTTGTTGTGGACCAAGTTAACTTCTATATTTTATACCTAGAGTAGATCATTTCATCTCAAGGTCTTATTCTCCTAAGTCATCCTTCTTTATTAGAGTAGCTCTACATCCATGAAAAAAATCAATGCCATCAATTAGGAATACATGTGCCTTAGATAAATTTGATACAAATCAAGTTACAACCAAATTTGTTACATAAGTCTATTTTAAGTTACATTATGGGCCCACAACCCACAAATACTAGGATCATTTTCACCTCTCAAGCTTTAAAAAATTGATGATGTTTTTAACTAGGTGGAATAAAACAATACTTTTTTGAGATATAATAATCATCCTAGTGTTAAACATGGGAATGCGAAATTTTACAAGGGAAGTGATTGTAATAACCTACCCTTAATTTTTTCAAAGACTTCACCCGTTAGCATTAGCCAAATAATAATGATAAGCAATTGAAGTAAAATCCCTTCCACTTTTTAATCGCCCAGATCCCGATGTGGGAAAGGTGAGAGCATATAGTGGTAAGGTTACAATGCGTTAGCCAACAATTAATGATAAGCAAATGAAGTAAAATTCCTTCTATTTTCTGATCACCTAGATCTCAAAGTGGGTAGGGTGAGAGCATACAGGGGTAAGGTTACAACTAAAATATTCTATGCTACCACTTCTTCAGTGGGGTGAGTAATCAAAACCAAAAGTGTGAAAGTAATAATCTGCTTATTCAGCGGGAAGTACAAGAAAGTTAAAGCACTTGGCAACAAGCCGACCAATCACACACTCCTCCACTTGTTCAACGAGCATAACAAAAAACAAATAAAGAACTTGACCACTTATTCAACGGGAGTAACAAGTAACATAAATAAAGGCTCAACCACTTATTCAGCGGGAGCAACCACTTCTTTAGTGGGGAAAATATCAAAGATAAATACAAGAACATTCGCCAGCAGTACTACCGATGGTGTTACAATGAGATCAACATAAATTATATCAGTCCATCATATATTGTTGTCATGAAAGGAAAATGATGGAAATATGAAGAATAACCCCCCCCAAGATGATATAATGAAAGTATGAGAACACCCCCACAAAATATCACAAGTATACCTCAAAGAAGGTCCTCTGAAGGTTAATGGGAGGTCAAGCAAGTTGCTGCAACAGGTCTGATACACTGGACAATAGTCTGATATGCATGAACAACAAGCCTGAAACCCCAACCAACAAACATCCAATGAGCATAACTTCTTTGTTACTCAGTAGAATCACCCCGAATTAGTTGCAAATGACTATAAGGCAGACCTAGGCATCCAATGTAAGCTATTGAGTGTGACTAATGACTTAGTATAGGCTGACTACACTTGATCCATGAGGATTCAAAGTGTATTTAAGCTACTAAACATCAGTCCAATAAGATCATTCAATGTAAAATAAACTAAGAATCCATTAAAACAGATATATTAAAATATGAAAGCTTCAAAAACACCTATTCTAATCCATTGAAACATATCCTATTGGGGAGTGGTGTCACATTGATGTGGAATGGCGACCCTTTCCCAATCCCGTGGATAAATGAGCTTGTTTCGATCGATTCTATTGAAGAGAATCGATAAAACTAATGAAATATGTGTGATAAAACATGATTTAAATGCTAAATTAACATGATGAATGCTAAGATGATCGATATGGGTATATGCAAATCTACTCTAAATGTATGCAAGCTTCAAAAGATTAAAACCCTAATTACAAAATATGCTAAATGTATGCACCTATGTTACCATGGAATCCATTAATGGAAGCTAAGCTAATGATGCAAGTAAATTAAGCTAAAAGGATGCTAAATATGAGTGCAAGTGAAAGTGATTTTAACACCATAAGTTTTCTCTTAAAAGATGGATCCATTTGTCTCCAAATAGTGATCTATTTATAGGAGGACAAATGAGAAATGAAGGGTTAAGATTAAAAAAGTTAATCAATGGTCAAAATTGGAGGAAAGATGAAACATGGATCAAGGATTCTCATCAATGGATGAGAATCAATGATCACATGGATCAAGAAAAGAATCAAGGGTTCATATTCTTCCAAACAAACACACTTTCAAAACTTGCACAAGAAGTCTTGTTGAAAGTTTGTTGTAAGGAAGAATATTCATTTTTTCAAATGAGTGAAGAAAGAGAATATTCTCATGGGTGAGGGAAATTAGATATTTATTTAATTAAAACCAAATTTAATTGTGCAAAAGGGGAAGGAATATTCCATGAGAATATTCCTTTTGGAGGAATGTGCAAAGGATGAATATTCCCTTTGAAGTGGGAAGATGAGATTTAATTAGTAATTTGATAATTAAATAAAGTTTCAATTATGCAAATTAGGGAAATTAAATGATATTAAATAAATGATTTAATGAAAAGGGGGCAATGATATGATATTTAATTAAATAACTTAGGATTTAATTAAATAAAAGGGCTTAGGGATTTAAATTAGATAAGTTGATTTATCCAATTAAACAAGACAAAATGTTAGCATGAAAGGGGTAAATGAACTTAATTAGGTTAATTAGATTAATAGTTGAAATGATGCAATTAATTTAATAGCTAGGAAAATTTAATCAATTAAGCGAAAAGAGGATGGGTTTTAGGACGAAATGATGTTAGTATATCAAATTCGAGTGCATGATATCATTTAGGACATTTTTAAGTGTCTACATTTTCCCCCTCTTTGAAGCAAGGTACTTGTTACGGTGGTTCAAAGGCCGACACTTTTCAGATTAAAATTGTTGCTCAGATAAAAAAAAAAAAAATTCTAATTTTTTGGATGTCCCATTGTTGCCCCAACAGAAGGAATAAGCTGGTTCCCTACCCCCTCAAGAAACTGGGCGAAAATTTTAAATTTTGGGTTGATTTCTTGAAAAAGGTTAAATATAGGTGCAGGTGCTAAAATAGGCCCTGGGATGCCAAAAAAATGGCTTCAAAAATGCAAACAATGGCTCAAAATAGGTTGCATAGATCAAAAATAGGTAAAATAGGTCAAAACCCTAGCTTTTGGTCCAAATTAGGGTAAACAAACCTAATTTTTTGGCTTAAATAGGTGATTAAGGGTCACTTTCAATTCATTTGTGCATTCACACTTGATACATTTGTTGCATTTTGAGCTCTGACCTCCTGATGAAATGGCACAATGAGTGCTCCCATAACACATTTTTGATTGGGTTCGAGAGTACTAGAGGCCTCCAGGTGCAGGACCAGTGGTACGCAATTTGAAACTTTCCTTGCATTTTGACGTTTTAGTGCATTTATTACGATTTGAAATTTGGTTTAGGGTGGAGTCACTATATTGCGACACCATTTTGAGAATCGACGATACTTTTTTCATTTTTAGCGATGCCATTGTGAATGGCAACACACTTCACGATTTGAAATTAGGGTTTCCAGATTTCAAACTGCGATGTGGGTGTAATGAGCGACACACACCCTTGATTTGCAATTTAGATTTAGGGTTTCAGATTTTAAATGGTGATGCCCGTATGAATGGCAACGCTAGTCGTGATTTAAAATTTGAAGGTATATAGCATCGCTATTTGGAATTTGAATTATGGCGACGCCTTTGTCACTTGGGTGATAAAAACTCCAAACTTAGCCAATTTTACCAAAATTTGACGTCGTGCGCTTTGTGGGTGCAGGAGGTTATCCAACCTTTAATGTCTCGTGAGCACCAAACTATTGTTCTTTCCAGACTTGATGATTTATCTGAGCTTCGACAAGAGCACCTTGGAGAGATTGGATTGTGGTATGTCACCTATATGCCCATCGTGAGGACTCATTTGGTGATGACGACAACGCTATGCAAGCGATGGCATAGTGAGACCTCATCGTTCCACTTACCCACCGGCGAGGCGATAGTCATGCTGGAGAATGTATAGAGGATTTTGTGATTGCCCATACATGGAGAGCTTGTGATTTATGACACTGATGCAGGATATGATTCCTATCACGAGGTTCTTGACTAGGACATTGTTTTCCTGGTCAACTCACATATCAATCTTGAGATGTACAAAGGTCACTCGTCGACCTTCAGATTGATCGTTGGTGCAGTGATTTTGGGGTTGGTCACCCTAGATCGATGGATTAGAGGATTTAGTCTTAGATGGGGGCTGGCTTGGCATCAAATGCTGTTTAGGAGGACACAGTACGCATGGGGATCAGTGACACTAGCCTCCCTTTACCATGATATGCATTAGTTCGTGTACTGCGACAATAGAGCTATTGGTGCGAGAGTCACACTCTTGCACATATGGGAATGGGAGCACATTGTAATGCTCTGACCGATCGTCGACATGGCCGATGCGGAGCCAGATGATCTTGTTGTGTGGAGGTACAGTGGAGTGATCACTCTACAACACACATGGCAGCTTGGCATCCCTTACTGGAGGAGAGTGATTGACGACATGATAATATTCTGATGGGAGTCGTTGCTATAGATATCAGCTTGGTATGATGATGTGCAACAATTATTATTTGCTCGGTAGACCTGTTACATGCAGGGTCGAGAGCATACCATGATCGAGAGGTATCTTCCAAATAGATTAGCCAGAGAGTTTGGCGAGAGGCAAGACAGGCCTAATGATCAGTATACCACTATTTTTCCTAGATCAGTGCAAGAGGTGACTTGGGGGCATACGATACCACCCCACGAGGTTGTCAAGGGTTTCAGATAGTTGGTTGCGAGGCCATGGGCCTATGATCAGGGGTAGGTCAATGCTCAGATGATGCCCGCATATGATGCTTGGTTTGTACCCCCTCCTCAACTTATAGATCCAACGGGCATACCTCCACGAGGGAGGCCGGGAGGGACGAGAGTAGGCAGAGGATGAGGCTAGCCATAGGATTGGTAGGGCAGAGGATAGGGCAGAGGACAGGGGAGAGGACAAGATGGCTAGGATGGCCAACAACATGACAGACAGGTCCCTAGTGCACCTCCACCACTTCCACTACATTAGTAGCCACCTTCACAGTAGCCACCAGTACAACCACCATCATTAAGGCCAGATCCCCGCGATGCTCAAATACAACAATTACAACAACAGTTACAGGTTGTTATGGTTGAGCGAGATTAGACTCGACAACAGGTATTGGCACTTACAACTAAGAGGGATCATGAGCATCAGCTCAAACAGACCTCAGATGTTCAGTTGGCTTAGGAGATCGACAAGCAACAACAACTAGAGGTAGTGTTCGAGCATTAGTTTTAGTAGGCTCAGGGGTTGGTTGGACAGACGATGATTGCGTAGATGTTTGGACTGGTGATGGACGAGGTGGCATACTGATAGACATTGCACTATAGAGATGTCCCTCCATGCTACAAGAAACCCGATTTTGAGCATTGGAGCCAAGTACAGCCGAGTGCTTCTACCTCAGTTAGACAACTAGATTAGCCAGGGCATGGTGATAGAGCTAGCGAGGGATAGACCTCTTTTGATTTTGCAGAAACCTTTTTGTATAGTCTGATTATTTATACAGACGTACATTCATAGGCTCATTTTTGATAGCCTCATGTACATTGTAAATTTTGATGATATTTATACACATCGATTCAGATATTGTACCATGACATTCATTTTTTGATATATATACAAGATGATACAGATTCGACATGATGCACCTTTATTTTATGCTTTATGGATATATAGATGCATATGATATGATGTGATTTTTATGTGTATGGTTATGCAATGTGAATGGATGCACTTGTTTTATTTATGTTTATGCGATATGTGATGGTGATATATAATGTGATGTATATGAGATGCAATGTTATGAGATGGATGCAATGTATATGCTATATTCTTTTTCAATATCTTTTTATGATATGTTATGGGATGGATGCTATGATATGATATGCTTATGTAGATGCAGATGATATGGATGCATTTATTTTTGTGTACTTTTCTATGCAATTTATGATATGATGATGTATGCATATGGATGTATATATGGATAATGCAGATGTATGCTTATGATATGTGATATGTATGTATGCTGATAATTTGTGGATGCAGGATGGATGCATGATGATGTTTTTGTTGACTATCATGATACCAGGTTAGCGTGGAAAGAATATAGAAGAATGAGATGAATGTTTTGACCATTGATTTTGAATATTGATTCAAAAGTATAACAAGTCCTTGATCCACTGAGACTTTATTAGACATGGAAAATAGAGAGATGATGATGATGATGATGATGATTTTCTCATATCTTGGGATTGGTATTTTCCATCATTCCTTATGTTTGATATAACACATAGACATGATGCATCATGGTATTGATAACCAAGATGAAATTGTATCTAGTGTAATGGACTTTGACTCTGCAAACAAATAGGATAGTTCTTGTTCACACCTTGACATACGAAAACCTCATCAGAATGTAGTTTAGTAGTTCAAAATATATCGGACTAAAGCATACACAATAATCAACAATCTACTCCAAACAACCTCCCTACACACAAGTAAGAAAGTATGGGCCAAGATTATTTGACAAGAATATCCACAAGCACAACAAACAAAAGATAATGATCAATGCCCCATTCCTTTCACTTTAAATTGTTTTGATAGACATCATCAAGAGGTCTTGGGAATGGGTCATTGAGATAAATCAAAAGAAAAGATCAAAGACAAACAATCAATGTTATCTATATCTCTTGGCAGTTTAATTTTAGCTAAGGTGATTTTTTATGTTGATGTCCATCGTAGGAAGGATGCATCCTAGGACATGTTATCAGATGGTTTGATTTAGGGTGAGGTGTGATAAGTCATTGATACAAACTCTACTAACTCGTTTACCTATGATCTAGACTTTAGATTTTGACACTTAGGTTCTCACTTCACGACATGCGATACTTGCTTTCTACTTGTTATTGCAAAGGTTGAAGATGACATTTGATTTATTATGCGTGAAAGTTATTACGAGTGAAAGCGAGATGAGATGGATGGTTTTGGGTTTTCTGGAATATTTCAATGTTTTTTTGTGTTTTAAAAATGTTTTGAGCCTATTTTTGGTCTTTTTGAAAGTTTATGTGAATGTTTTGGTTTTTAATTATTTGAGTTTGTTTAGGGTTTTTCTAAGGTTCCAAATGTTTTGGGTTTTTTTGAGTTTTCCAATGTTTAGGATTTTTCTAAGTTTTCAATTTTTTTTTATAGTTTTCCTAGCTTTTGCAAATGTTTAGGGACTTTTCTGATATTTGGATGTTTTTTGTGTTTTATGAGTTTTACGATTTTGAATGTTTATGTATTTTCTAAGTTTTGACTGAGAACCTAACCTAAAAGACTATCCTAGGGGCCTCAGGGGCTTATCAAAGATGAGCCTTGCCTACATTATACACGCAGAGACCACGTAGTTCGACTAACTCAACTTATTGACGATGAGATATGAACAATTGATGGATTGTCAGTTTATTATGATAGACTCCTAAAGGACTAACTGAGGGTGTCTTGGGGGAAAATCAGTGATGGCCTTGCCTACATTCAAGCTTAGAGACTCGTAGTTCGACATGGTACTATTTTTGGATTTTTGATGTTTTGACCTTTTTAGGGATTTTGATGTGTTTTGGATGTTTTAGATTTTGAATTTACAATTTTTGAATGTTTTTGGATTTTAGCTGTATAGGAATTTGGATATTTTTGTATTTTCAGCTGTACAAGATTTGGATGTTTTTGGATTTTTTGATGAACATTTTATGAATGTTTTTGGGATTTTTGATGAGATTTCCAATAACTCTAAGATATACAAGAACCCGATCTGATCCAAGATGAATTTCCCCTAGTGTGATGTGATAGACTACCTCGATATAGGTAGGACAAGCCGACCTTAGGAATATGCCAAGTAGTACTAAAGGGGAATATGATACTTTACAATATCAAGCCATGATATAGACGTGGATGGGTGATAGAATACATAGGATGAATGATGGGATGGATAAATGCGATGTAAAGAATGATAAGCTAAATATCCAAAGATAGATGGAGGTGCTTTATTTATGCAAGGTGCCTATTTTCTAGGTTTTCATCAAGGTACTTGCCCAAAGCGCCATCAAAGTGGTTTTCACTAGAGGACGATTGTTTTTCTTTACTTTTGGATTTTTTGATCTTTTTTTTATTTTTTTGTATTTTCAGATTTACACCCTTCAAGCCTAGGCATAATTTTTTTTTAGATGCATGCTTCTGGTTGGTTCTTGCAAGGGTTCACCTTCAGGCATTGATAGATAGTATGCTCTTGATCCATAGCTTGCTGTGATGAAAAAGGGACCCAACCAATTAGGCTCAAAATTTCCTTTACTGTCCTGATTTGGAAGAATTTTTTTATTTTGTTTTAGGACAAGATCCCTTACTTGGAAAGACAGACACTTGATATTATTGTTATAGCTTTGTTTCGACCGGTTTTGATATACTTGCAAGTGATTAAGGGCATTAAGATGACGTTCATCCAAGAATTCTAGGTCATTTAGCCAAGATACTTTGTATTCTTTATCAGTGATTAGGTTTTGCAGTGATGGAAGCTCAACCTCAATAGGAAAGATAGCTTCTGATTCTTAGACCAAGGAGAACGGGTTTGCACTTGTAGGCATACAGATACTAGTTTGATAGGCCCAGTGGGCGGGATTTAACTGCAGATGCCAGTCACGACCAACTTCATTGATCATTTTCTTTAGGATTTTTAGAACGGTCTTGTTTGTAGCCTTAGCTTGACCGTT
Organism: Sequoia sempervirens; assembly: GCA_007258455.2. Classification (NCBI taxonomy): domain Eukaryota; kingdom Viridiplantae; phylum Streptophyta; class Pinopsida; order Cupressales; family Cupressaceae; genus Sequoia; species Sequoia sempervirens. The sequence goes on along the minus strand of VDFB02072274.1, from coordinate 90,351,888 downwards.
GCCCTAGGGATGATACGGGGTAGAGAATCGATGATGGATGTTGAATATTTGACATAGCTCTTTCACATCTCGATTCTTGAAGGGTGTTTCGTTGTTTGAGATAAGGGATTGCCGAACATCGTAACGACTGATAAGATAATTCATGATAAACTTAGCAATTTGCTTCCCCATTATGTAGGTCATAGGAATGGATTTGACCCACTTGGTAAAGTACTCAGTGGTTGTTATGATAAAATTATGGCCATTAGATGAGGTGGGAGTAATCTTTCCTATGAGGTCAAGCCCCCGTTGTGAGAAAGGCCAAGGTGTGACCATTGGTTGCAACTCCTGATCTTGAGCATGAATAAGATCTCCATGTTGTTGACATTGGACACACTTTTGTATGTATTGATGGGCTTATCTTTCCATGGTTGCACAATAATACCCCGTCCTCAATAGTTTCTAAGCTAAAGTCATACCACTAGAATGGGAACCACATATGCCATCGTGAACTTCTGTTAAGGTGGTCAAGGCTTCCTCTTGGTTAAGACATCATAGTAATGTCCCCTCGATCCTTTGACGGTATAAGGTATCACCTAGGATCACAAATCAGGATGCCTTTTTAACAAAGGTCTTTTTAAGGTTGGAGGTGATATCAGATGGGAGGGTTCCTCTGCTAAGGTAGGTGAATATATCATGATACCACGTGGATCCAAGACCAATGATGACGCATGCAAATTCAGATTATGGGATTTTGAAAGTCGGAACGAGAAGTTATTCTACCAAGAATTCACATTGAAGGACATTGTGTGGCATGTCTAACAATGATCCAATTATTGCCATAGCATCTGCTACTTGGTTGTTCATGCGAGGGATCTGCTCGAAAATTATATCTATGAAAATGTCCTTGAGATTCTCTACCATATTCTTGTAAGGAGTGAGCTTTTCATCCTTAGTTTGGTAGTTTTCATTGACTTGGATGATAACCAACTGTGAGTCTCCATAGACTTTCAAATCTTGTATCTTCCATTAAATTTCCATCCTTAGACCTGTGATTAGGGCTTCATACTTAACAATGTTGTTAGTACACAGAAATGATAGCCTGCATGAATTTGGGATGAAATTGCCTTGAGGGGTGATAAAGAGAGTACCCACCCTTTATCCATGTTGGGTGAATGATCCATCAAAATACATTTTCCATTGATTGGTTATATTGATAGGGAACATTGATTCATCAGGAAACTCAGATACCAAAGGGTTCTTTGCATAGATAGGTGCTTTTGCCAACTGGTATGTGATCACCTGTCCTTTGATTGCCTTATGCTCCACATATTTTATGTCAAATTCAATCAAGATCATTACCCATTTAGCCATTTGCCCAGTGAGAGTTGCTTTGGATAACATGTATTTCAATGGGTCAATCTTTGCAATAATCTTGATTTGATGTGATGACATATAGTGTCTGAACTTTTGTGAAGCAAAAACCACTACTAAGCATGCTTTTTCAATGGCTGAATAGTTCATTTCATATCCCACCAAGGTCCTTCTGATGTAATAGATGGCTCTTTCCTTTCCATTTTCATCATGTTGTGCTACTGATGTTGTTGAGATATATAGGATTAATGTTTTGTTTGGTATCGGTGGCATGAGCACTAGAGGTGTCAATAGCTAGTTCTTGATCTACTGGAAAGCTTTGTCACACTTATCATCCCACTTGTAAGTTATTCCTTTATGTAGAAGATGTGAGAAAGGGTGATTTTTTTTTATAGTTGTGCTATAAACCTTTAGATGGATTGCAACCTTCCTTGTAACCCTCTCATCTACTTCAATATTTGTGGTGGTTCCATGTCTAGGATGGCTTTGACTTTTGTTGGATCGATTTTTATCCCTCTTTGTGATATGATGTAACCAAGAAGCTTCCCTAATGTAACCCAAAAGACACACTTTTTTGGGTTTATCCGTACCTTATACTCTTTGAGTCTATCGAAGATGGGTCCCAAGACTTCTATGTGCTCACTCCTTTTCTTTTACTTGGCCAAAATATCATCCACATAGTCTTCGACTATTTTGTGGATCATGTCATGAAAGATGAGGGTCATTTCTCTTTGATAGGTTGCTCCTGCATTCTTCAGCCCAAATGGCATCATGTTCCAACAATATGTTCCCCACAGACAAGTGAATGCAGTTTTTTGTTGATCCTCCTTGGTAATCATGATTTGATTATAGTCTGAAAAACCATCCTTGAGTGATAGCATTTCATGTCCAGTTGTTAAATCCACAATGATGTCGATGTTAGGAAGAGGGAAACCATCCTTCGGGCATGCCTTGTTTAAGTGTCTAAAATCCATGCATATTTTGATGCCCCTAGTGGGTTTGGAGACTGGTACTAGGTTTGAAATCCACTCAGGATGATCAATTGGTTGGATAAATCCAACATCAAGAAGCTTTTGTAACTCAAGTTTCACCAAGAGTGCTATTTGGGGGTGCATCTTTCGTAATTTTTGCTTCACTAGTTTGGCTTCAGGATAAACTACTAAATGATGCACAACTACTTCTGGATCAAGCCCTGGCATATCTGTATATGACCATGTGAAGTTATCTCTCTGCTCTTTTAGGAATGCTGCTAGGTTTTTTTGTTCTTCATCCAACAAGGATTAAACATAGAAAGTGATCTTGGGTGCTTCGTCTGTTCCCACATTGACTGGAGTGGCCTTTTCTGCCAACACTACTAACTTTTCTGAATGCATTTCACTTAGGGGGAGATTAAATCCTTCATCCTTGGGAACCTTAGAGAGGTTTTCACCCTCGGATACGTCCTTTATTTTTACTATTTTAGGATCAAAAAGTGTCACAGTGTGGTTTTCACTTAAAGATCTACATGTTAGCTACATGTTGTCCATTTTGCAACTGAAGGATTCAATCATCTCCCCTTAGTACACCCTTGTGTCTAGTTCTATATCAAAACCAACCTTGTGATCTTCCCATGGTAAGTTGTCATGAAGTCCCATGAATTCTAAGATCGCTTCATTATTTTTGAATAAATCTAGAATCGGTAGTCCTTGTTGGTCCTAGTCAATGAGTTGTGGGTATACTAGGCTAATTTTAGTGGGTTGATCGTTCAAGGTGAAAGATGTTGTGGATATAATGAAGAGGGAGTTATTCTCAAATAGGTCAGAAACATCAAGGGGGAAGTCATCTATGGTAGTATCACGAGATGTTGGTAACCAAGAGGAAGCCTCAACTCATTTAGTGGAAGTACCTTTTCCAATAAGGGTAACCTTGCTAGTAGTACATCCTAAGCCAAGATTCTTTGGACGTTTCTCAGGAACGATGGGTTCTAGCAAACCATTGTCATTTTTTCCTAGTTTCTCATTCTTGTTGTACCCCCAACTCTTATTTAGTTGCAAGCCTTTGTTGTCATCTTCCATGGGAAGAATGGGGATGGGTCATTCATCTTGATATAGTAGTTTAGAGACATCTTCCTCACTGACATCTTCTTTGTTCAAATCGCCCCACTTGGTGAAGGTAGTAGCTACCATCTTTATTGTTTTGGCGACTTTGGTGCTAGGTGTGGGGGGGGCGCGGGTCGGTTTGACAGTTATATGACTAGTTGGTTGGATTCCCTCTCCCGAGCCCTGTTACAGACATAAGTGGCCCTACTATTCTATGGGCGACGCGGGATATTCTTGTCAGTCGAGTGCGGCTGTTCGTCTCATACCCTAGGAAGCATGTTGCCCAGCTTATGACCAACAAAACAACCATACCATGTCATATGATAAATGAGAAATAACCCGGCCTGAAAGAGTTCAACTTTCATGAACATTAGAGGTAGATTGTATATTGCATCTAATAACCTTCTGCTAGAAAAAAATTCCTACATAATTCTATGGAGCAGCACAAGCTAAAATAACTGTTCCATAGTAGAATGTGCATCCAACTATCATAAAACCCATTTTCTTATAGGTTTTCCATTTATTCAAGGTGTGACATAGAGAATAATGGAAATTATTACATATTTGCAGCAAAAACTACATATTTCTTAGTATTTTTATATACAGAAATATTTATAAACCTTACAAAATATTAATAAAATTAATACATAATATAATACTAAAATTAATTATTGATTTAATGCAAAATGGATGTTTTCATTTCTGAGGTAGATGCAAGGGATGATGGGTCAACAAATGAGGAAGATGGTGTAGGCCCTTCATCATTCTTGGGTACATGGGGAGTCTTATAGAACTTGGCCTCAATATTCTTGCATTAGTAAAATGGCTTAGGATCTCGATGGATGGTAACTTCTCTGTCCTCAAAAGGAAACTTTACACATTGGTGATAGGTCGAAGCTACAAATTTTAGGGCATGGATCCATGGTCAGCCAAGTAGGATGTTGTAGGGGAGATCAAGGTCTAACACTTGGCATGTAGTCTCTGCAATGATAGGTCCCACTTGGATGGGTAGTGCAATGATGCCTTGCGATACCTGCTCTTGATCATCATATGCTTTGATGGTGGTACTCTTGCTTTCTCAATAGCATCTTCTGAATAACAAAATTTCTTGATTAACTTAAGGGTGCAAATGTTCAGACCAACATCTCCATCTACTAAGACTCTTTTAACCTTGTTCTTATGAATAATTACCTCAAGGTGCAAAGCACGGTTATGGGATGGCTGCGATGGCAGGTCTTGTTCCAAGAAGGTGAGAAAATGATTAGTTATATGCTCTACCATAGCTTGAAACTGCTCTATATCAATATCCTCGAGGACAGATGATGAAGATAAATCTTTCTCTAAGATTTCCCTATGTGCGGGTGATAGACCCAATAGTTCCAAGATAGAAATTTGTGCGGGGGTCTTCTTAAGTTGATCTAAGAGATTGTACTTGCTAGGGTTTGATGTTGGCAAAGTAGGTTGTGCCCTATATTGAGATGGGACTCCTTGGATGGCGACCTTGCCATGTTGTGTGGTGACTCCACACTCCGCACTAAGCCCTTTGATGGTGACGATGGTGATTACACTATCACAGGAAGCAACTACATTGGAATAGGTATGCTGCACATTTGTGTAATCCTTAGATTTTCCAGTGTTGTTTCCTTTGCTATGATTTGGCATAAGGTTCTTGTATATCTTAAGATCCTAATTTCTGGTTGGTACTTCAACAGATATGTCTTCATTCTCGATAAGATCTTGGATAATATTCTTGAGCCTCATACAATTCGATGTTTTGTGTCCTTTGATTTTGTGAAAGTCACAAAGATCTTTTTCGTTATACCAGGGTGGTTTATCCTGCAGTTCTTGGTAGTTTTCAAAATTGGGGAGCATTATTAGGTTTGAATCTACCAATTTATTCATGATGGTTTCATTAGGTTCTGAAAACTATGTGTACTTGCGTTTCAAATAGTTGTTCTTGTTGGGAGTTTTTTGTTGTTGCATTTCAATGTTGTTTGATCTAATTGTTTTGTGGTGGTGTTGTTGGTTGCACAGTTGGTTGAACATTAGCTATTTGATTGATGTTTGGCCTAGGAGAACTTAGGACCACCTTAGCATCTACCACACCATCATTCGTTATGTTCTTTTTCTTAGCCCAAACACGAGGCTTATCATTGGAACTGGTTGATGGGCGGTTGTCTTTGTAGGCCTGAGTATTTCCCTGTGAGATTAGAGCTCTTTCAATGTTAAGGGATCTAGGGACAAGCTTGTCATAAGAGGCAATACACCACATCTTTAAGTGGAAGGATAGATATGGATCTAGATTTTCTATGATAATCCCCACTTGTTGTTCATCGGGATGGGCCACTTACTTTTACTAGCTCTTTGTCTCCACCATTGTAAGAAATTGACAAAAGATTCTCCTTTGTTTTGTTTGAGAGTGTACAACTCTTCTAGGCTTACATCCATGTAAATATTAAAGGAGAATGATTTATGAATTTTTTGATGATTTCCTAGAAGGTTTTGATTCAACTGAGAAAACCAGTCAATGGCTAGGCCTGTTAAGATTCTTGGAAAGAGGCGCATCAAATAGGACTCAATGTAGGCGACATCCATACACATGAAGTTAAACTCTTTGACATGGTCCATAGGACTTCCTCTCCCTTTGTATTTATCAAATTTGGGGACTTCAAAACCGGGAGGGAATGGTACCATTGCAGTGTTTCGATCGAATGGATATGGGCATATGTTTTGTGTATGGGGTTTCTTCATTTTTCCCATTCGAATATCTTGCATTTCTTGTGTTAATGCCTTGAGTTGTGAGACTACATCATCTTGTGGGTTTGGTGGAGGAACATACGTTACGTATTGTGGGATGGTGGATGGATTGCATGTGGGATTTTGATATGATGAGGTGTTGTATGGTGTGTATGGGGGTGTAGGATATTGCGAAGGCGATTATGGTGGAGGCGTATATGTTCCTAGCATGTGTGGGTTGATGATGTTCTATTGAGGATTATAGTAGGAACCTTTTTGTTGTTGTTGGGATTGCTATTGTTGTTGTGCCACAAGGGGTTTTCATTGTGCTTGTCGTGCTGCTAAGGCTGCTTGTTGTTGCTATTGCTCTTGTGCTACTAAGGCTACTTGTTGTGCAGATAAGTCTTCTTGTTGTTGTTTCTATTATTGTTGTGCTACTAGGGCTAGTTGCTATTGTTGTGCTGCTAGGGTTTCTTGCTATGCTGCTAAGGATGTTGTTGTTGTGCTACTAGGGCTGCTTGTTGTTGCTGTTACTATTGGATGACTTGCTGTTAAGCTTGTTGCAAGGCTAGAGCATGTGCTTGCAATGTGGGATCAGTTGGTTGTTGGGACATCTGTGATGGGTTGATGTTTTGTGCGAGTTGTGGGTTGTTGATGAGAGGTTGGGGGTTCCCTTGGTTTAACATTCCTTGCAAGATGGTGGATTGGGATGGAGGAATGTAAGTTTGAGGTCCCATTTTATTTTGCATGATGAGGGGACTGTGGGGAAATATGATGATGATGCCATTAGGTACTGCGATGGTAATGGCACATTAGGACCTTGAGTCCATTGATTGAAAGGATTCCCTTTACTGATGTTTTGGGGATTGCCTTGTGTTTGGGATGTGGTCAAGATATTACCTTGGTTGATGGGGTTCATGAACAAGGGGTTGTTTTGAGTTGGGTTGGTGATGGATGGGACAAATGTGTTTTGGGTAACCAATGGGATGGATGAACCAATTGGGGGATTTGATAAAGATGTCCCATATTGCGTTGAAGGTTGATTTTGCGTAAGGGGATTAAATTTCCCTTTTGGGTCCATTTGAGATACTTGGTCTACACTTCCTTGCGTGATGTTGGGTACACTTGTGGTACTTGTGGGGATGGATGAGGATGGGTACCCTCGATATGTTGAGGTAGTTGTGGATTTGTGAAGTGTAAGTGGTTTATGTTGATGTAGAGGATTCTCGGGAACGAGGGGAGCGCCAAATGTTGGTGTCCAAAGTGGTGGTTTGAGAAGGATTTGTGTTGAGGGTACCCATAAGTGTGTTGCTTTCAAATGGAAGAGTATGGAAAATGTCCTTAGCAAAACTAGTTATAATACTAGGAGTTGGTGTGTAACTTAACCCTAGTGATGGGGTTGTTTGCATGGTGGATGAAGTCAAGCCTTGTGCCAATGATTGTGCAACAAAATATGGGGAAATTGGAGCTACGTTTTTTAAGGCTTGATGTTCTTGTTTTTACTCCATGATTTCCTCCCTAGTAAGTCCAAATGGGATGTTTGTAACATCTTCTATCTCATATGTCCCTAATGGAGACAAAGGTTTTTGTGATGGGGTAACTTGACTTCTCGGATCAAATTCTTGAGGATTGGGATCACTTGAGGTAAATGTGACTTTTATTTTCTCTATGATTCTCTTGTGTTGTGATCTTGTCTTTACAATAAATTTAGCGTCACCTATGGGAGAGTTGTGTTGAGATTTTTAATGTTTAAACTCTCTAGTTGACTCAAATCTAGGTAAAAGGGATGCTCTAAGTCATTTTGGAGCAATGTGATAATGGGAGATGAAAAGATGAATGATATGGAGAGTGATCTTTGCAATCATTTTGGGACAACAATTTTGACTTAAGTTTGATTGTTTGATGCTTGGATAGAGGATGTTTATGAACTTGTGAATCTTTAGGGTAGACTTGTGACCTTTAAGATAAACGAGTTCAAAGATGATAACTAACTTAACTAAATGAATGGAAAAGGATTCATTTCACATACAAAGTAGCTAAGTTAGGGTTTGGTTTGATAGATGTCTAAGTCCAAAGTGTTGGTGTGTTCAAAATTTTTGCAAAGTTTGGTGAAGTGAAGTTTGGATTTTGATAAGGGGTGGATGAAATGTTTGACCCAATGTTGACCTAAAGTGAACTTTGTTTTTGAAGACCAAGGTGGTGAGAAACATGCAAGACCTCTAAAGTTTTCAAATCCTAAATACTCAATGATTAAGGAGAAGTCCTTTTGAAGTGTGTAGATCTTTGTTCATGAAATAGCGCAAAAAAAATCTCCTTAGTGATTTATCTCGGTTGTGGTAATTCTTTAAGATACGTCTTCTAATATACTTTGAACTATGATGTCTAAGTTTGAAATAGTGGCATGCAAACCTTCTTTAGGGGATTTTGATTTTGTGAGAGATCATTTAAGACAAGCCTAAGACCAATGTTTGACTTTAAATGAGGGGTTCATATTGGACATATAAGTCTGAATTATTCATCAAAGCGTGTCTATAAAAATTCCTTGCCAAAATGTTCTTGTTGTGGTAGAGATTCAGAAGGTGTTTCTTGAAGGATTTTTGACTATGATGCCTAAGTTTGAAGTGACAAAATATAGACCTTCTCTTGGGGATTTTGATTTTGTGAGAGATCATTTAGAGAAGCACAAGATTTTGGAAAAGAGGATATTTATTGCCACATGGGAGGTGGTAATAATGGCCTTCTAGCCACAATATCGATTTGTTCCTCTTGTTCTTCTAAGATGTATGTTGCGTTTCTCCACTGGGTTGGTGTTTCCTTTGTTTCAAAAGTTAAGCTTCTCAAACTACTAATTATATCTGTTTGTTCTCCCTCAATTAGTTCAAAGTTTGGTTGAATGATAGAAGGCGTAAGGTTTGGTTGTTCCCGGAGCGATCAGACGCCAAATGGTCATGTGGGGTTCAATTTGTTAATTTATCTTGCTTAAATGAATTTCTTTTTACCAAAAAAAACTTGTCTTTCTTAAGTTCACACTAAATGTCTGTCAAAAACATCATAAATTTCACAATGTCCATTTTGTGAAAAGGATGGAGTTAGGGGCATAGTTACCTAGGCTAACTTTGGGAAGTATGGATTGAGATGTAAACCAAAATATTTAGAAGTCTCTAAGAATAAATCCTTAGGACAAGCATCAATATCAAGGTTTAGTCAAAGGGTATCCATACTTAGACCAAAGGGTTTGAAATTTTGAAAAGACTTGTTGATGTTTGTTTGCAATTTTTTTGGAACCAAGCAAGTGTTAAACTGACTCACAAGCATTTACAATCCTAGATAGAGCAGGTACACATTTCTTAGTAGGGTTACCATCATTGGAAGAGATGATTAATTTGTGAGGATGAAATGGACAAATAGGCTATGTCAAGGAAATGTAACATCTTGACATGCCAAGCAAAGGAGTCCCTTCTCCATTTGCTTTATTGCCTCAATAAAAAATAGGACATGGTAAGTAACTTCTTGGAGCGGTGCTACTCTAATGCACTACCTTAAAATACGTTTCAGAATTGGAATTGGTTAGCCACTACAAAAAAGGATTTTAATGACCATATTCAGGATAAACTGGTGCCATACACACGACAATTCACTCAATTAAGAGGCCTCCTAGCCCTTAGAAATATCTAAGGGTTTTAATGCATCACAAAGATACTAAGGGAGACATTCATCAGTATGGGACAACCACAACCAGCCGATTAATGACTTTAGTCACAATCGATTATTTATATAGAGGATCGAAATGAAAGCACTGCTTGAGTCATTCCCTCTCACAAGTTGGGAGGAAAACCCTCTAAAGGTAACACATATTTGAATCGTAAAATGATTTTCGTCACCCAATATTGCCAATAGGCGCAAGGGGAGAGGATAAGCGCTTCCAAGAAGAAAAGGTATACTTGCGTGTTTCTCTTCACCCAAGATCATATGAAGCGCAAGGGGATTGGATGCACACAACAAGCATACTTAAGCAATTCAAAAACATGTTCATTTTAATCCATCATAGTAAAATGAGTTCATTTTAAGCACCAATTCGAAGTTTTGGGATTGTATTGTTCAATTTTAAACCAACAAGCATAATGATGTGAGGGTTCAATTTTAAAGCCCAAAAGGAAATCTAGTTTGGTCCTAAAACGTGAAATAAAGCATCATAAATGGGTTATAATTGCCCCATAAGTGTCGAAACACTTGTTACAATTATAAAATGAAATGATGATATGTTCCTTCACTTCAAATTTTGTTGTCCAAACCTGCAAAACCAGTTAGCCTAAAAAACAAAAGTCAGAAGTCAGTGACATGTTAAAGAGCAAATAAAATAATTGTTTTTTAAAGCACATTGCTAAAATTTAGTCACTATTTTGCTTACTAGTAAAAAGCATCGTTGTTTACGATGACATCATTATAATTCAAAAAGGCGTCGCTTTGGTGAGAAAAAGCGTCGCTCTACAGTAAAATAGAGATGGCGATAACACCACTATTTGGGGTGGTGTCATTGTTTGCAATCTTCGATACCTGCAAAAAGTATTAGCGTCACAATTTTTAATAGACATTGGTGATTTAATTAAGCGTCGCTATATTTGTAGGAACGGGCGTTGCTATATGGTGATGCCTGACAAAGGCATTGTTGTACTCTCCAAAAGCGTTGTTGTATCTGCAAAACCAGAAAAATGAAATTCAAAAGAAAATTCATTAAATTTGATCGGTACTACCCTCCTTCTAGTGCCAAAATGTGAGAAATGACTTAGTATAGGCTGAATACACTTGATCCATGAGGATTCGAAGCATACTTAAGCCACTAAAAAATAGTCCAATAAGATCATTCAATGCAAACTAAACTAAGAATCCATTAAAACTGACATATTAAAATACGAAAGCTTCAAAAACACCTATTCTAATCCATTGAAACTTATGCTATTGGGGGAGAAGTATCGCATTAACGTGGAATGGCGACCCTAATTAAGAAGGATAACACACATACCCCTTTTGTCATACAACTACTCTCAACAAAATAAATGCATTGGAAATGCAACAAATCATATTTAAAAATATGCAACATGAACACTAGTTTGTTCATTCAAAACCGCTTGCAACAACTACAAAATCTTCTCCAAATTGATTTTACCAATATTGCAGCCTCTTGGGCTGATAAAATTAGTCTCAAAACTGATATTCAAACCAATAATCAGCTTTCACCAATCTGATTTATACATCATAAAATAGGATTGATCTAAACACCTAATTTATGCAAGCAAAATCATAGAAATTTTCATTGAAATTTAAAACGACATTAAAAAACAACAGGCCAAACCTATTGGCTCCTCATTACATAATCCCAATATGATTTAGGTTTGATCTTAGACCCGCATAAACCGTGTAGTACAAAAACATATGGCTTCCACAAGCCTTCCTCAAACTCTCCAGCACTTGCAACAATAAACCACTCTCAACAATCACACCCTTCAATCTGCAACTGTTGATGATGCTTATGCCTCTATAAACCAACTCCAATTTGCAACAACACCTTCAAAAACCCTTCCCTAGAGGTATACAACGCGTCCTTGTGTCTTCCTCTTCAATCTAGAGAAAGAAAGCCTTCAAATGAATTGATTTTACCTTTTTACACAAATGGTCTTTCACATGAAATAAAATTTGAATGCATTTGATTGAATTTCTTCACAATTAAAACCCACTCCCAGAAAATCAACGCCCACCTCTTGAAATATGCAACTAAATTAAATGGAATCAAATAAATTGAATAAAATAAACTTTCCAACTTCAAGACTTGTTGATTATGGAAGGCAGTGCTTTTATTGCTTTCTTGAATAAAGCAAAAATATGATTTTTCCAAACTAGGCGCCCACCTCCAAAATCCCTACTTTTTAGGAGTTATGGAATTTCAAATTGGAGTTACAAATCTGATTGGAGGTCTCCAAGAAACCCACGCCCCCCACTTGATTTTTCAATATTTTTGCTTTTAAAACATATTCTCCATTATCTCTACCTATCTCACTTCCTCCAAATTAACTCTAAATTTGAAATTCAAATTTCCAACATGGCATAACATCCAAATGCACATCAAAATATGAAATTCAAAGCACATCAAAAATTGCAATTAAAATTAAATATTTATTTGTTGACACAGGATAGCAACAATGTCATGGATGCTCCTACATCAGACCCTTTCCCAATCCCATGGACAAATGAGCTTATTTTGATCAATTCTATTGAAGAAAATTGACGAAACTGATGAAAGATGTGTGATAAAACATTATTTAAATGCTAAATTAACATGATGAATGCTAAGATGATCGATATGGGTGTATGCAAATCTACTCTAAATATATGCAAGCTTCAAAAAATTGAAACCCTAATTACAAAATATGCTAAATGTATGCACCTATGTTACCATGGAAGTCATTAATGGAAGCTAAGCTAATGATGCAAGTAAATTAAGCTAAAAGGATGCTAAATAAGTGCTAAATATGAGTGCAAGTGAAAGTGACTTTAACAACATAAGTTTTCTCTTAAAAGATGGATCCATTTGTCTCCAAATAGTGATCTATTTATAGAAGGACAAATGAGAAATGAAGGGTTAAGATTAAAAAAGTTAATCAATGGTCAAATTTGGACGAAAGATGAAACATGGATCAAGGATTCTCATCAATGGATGAGAATCAATGATCAGATGGATCAAGAAAAGAATCAAGGGTTCATATTCTTCCAAACAAACACACTTTCAAAACTTGCACAAGAAGTCTTGTTGAAAGTTTGTTGTAAGGAGGAATATTCCCTTTTTCAAATGAGTGAAGAAGAGAATATTCCCAAAGAATATTATCATGGGTGAGGGAAATTAGATATTTAGTTAATTAAAACCAAATTTAATTGTGCAAAAGGGGAAGGAATATTCCTTTTGGAGGAATGTGCAAAGGAGGATTATTCCCTTGCAAGTGGGAAGATGAGATTTAATTAGTAATTTGATGATTAAATAAAGTTTCAATTATGCAAATTAGGGGAATTAAATGATATTCATTAAATAAATGACATAATGAAAAGGGGCAGTGATATGATATTTAATTAAATAACTTAGAGTTTTTAATTAAATAAGAGGACTTAGGGATTTAAATTAGATAAGTTGATTTATCCAATTTAACAAGACAAAATGTTAGCATGAAAGGGGTGAATGAACCTAATTAGGTCAATTAGGTTAATAGATGAAATGATGTAATTAATTAAATAGCTAGGAAAATTTAATCAATTAAGCAAAAAGAGGATGGGTTTTAGGATGAAATGATGTTAGTATATTAGATTTGAGTGCACGATATCATTCATGACATTTTTAAGTGTCTACATTAAGTAACCTCAAAACAGTCTGATTAGCAGCGAACCCACTCAAAACTCCTCTAATTGGATGGTACGACCTCCCTAGGTAGGTTGATCCACTCCAAAAAATCTAATACTCATTCAAAAATCACCAAATCTTGAGAAAAGTGGCGCCCAAGCATGAGAAAGACAATGATCAAACACCCACAAAATGATATTAACTTCTTCAACTAGCGTGAGCAAAAAGGTGGGTCAACTAAGCTATGAAAAGGCACAAACCAGCAACAACCAAGTCTGATAAAACACTCCAAAATGCCTTCAAAATGTTGCAAGAAGAGTTAACACACCAAAGAAAAACTAAAAGACATCATAGCAACCCAAAATTGAAAGAAACAACGAAGCCATCACTAGTATAAGCTCAATTGCAACCCTCAAAATGGAGCAACACCACTATTCAATTAGGAGATATCTTGCAATCTCGAAACTGAAGTCAACTTAGAGGGATTTCATCCTCAAAGCCCAAGAAGATCACTTTGCATTTCGGCAGCACTTCGTTATTACAAATTAGCATAACCAAATGAGAGCAAATGAGGGCGTATATACATAATTTGAGACCCAGAAGTTTGAATGCTTTTCCCCCCAAAATGGGATGCCACACTTGGGGAATAAAATAATTTATTAAAATCACTTACTACCTTCATTTTTGGTGTCCACCTTAGTTATGCATAAAATTTACTTTTAAAAACAACTTGAGTCTCCATCTTGGCATCCAAACTCAAGTCCCCCTTTTTTTAAGAAAACAACTTAAGTTATTCATCCTAGGCATGGGGGTCAAAAAGTGACTTTAACATTATAAAATTAACTTAAGTTGTAAACCTTTCATTTTTCAAACTCCAAGGATGGTGGAGAAACCAACTACTAAAAATATCAAGATGCCAACCACTACAACTGCCACCACTGGGTGATCCCACAAAACTGGTTTACAATTCCGTTGAGGAAGGAAAATTGCAAACAACGCCCTCATGAAGAAAATTTTGGGTTTTGGGGAGTTTGCATGAAAGGGGGGTTAGCTCTAACCCAAAAGGGGTTCGTTTGAACGCCCCTTTGAGTGAATCCTCTTTAATGATGGGACCCACGTTTTGCACGTTTCCCAAAATGGAAACAAAGGGAAATTTTGAAAAAAGGGGGGTTTGCTTGAACCCCCCTTCATTCGAAAGGTCAAGGGGGATTCGAGCGAACCCCCCTTTTTTCCCCTTCTCCCCTTCTTGCACCAAATTTATACAAAAAATTGCTTTTTGAAGCTCAGGTTGAGGATGAAAATGGATGAAACTTCACAGACCCAGTTGGATGATGGTAGTCCTCAAAATGAGCTATCCATTGAATATAATTTTAATATATTTTGGTTTTATTATGTATTTCTTTTTTTAGTTTTATTAAACATAGGGTTTTCACCGAAAATCAAGCTCTTTGTTCTACACATGTGGAAAAATAGTAGATTATAAAAAAAAATCTGAAAAATATGTTCGGGCTAGGTATTGATGTCCTTGATCCGGTAAAAAAAAAAAACTGAATTTCGATACATACAAAAAAAGTTATGTTGTTTACGATGTGCCTATGTCTGAATTGTAATTGGTTTGACTTCAAAACTTGATTAATAAAACATATTCAATAAAACACTATGAACTTGCTATATATCATAGTTACAAAGCTAAATTAAAAAAAAAAAATAGAATTTTATCCTTCATGGAAAAAATTTATGTTGTTTCCGGTGAGCATCACTCCTTAAAAATGGTGTTTATTGATAAAAACTAGTTTTCGAAGGAAATGGAAAAAGAAATGAAATCTGATTAATTTTTTTAAAAAAAATATATATTTAGAATCTACAGACAAAATGTCACAAATCACTAGTTCACATCATCTTCAAATTCCTCATGGTTTAGTAGCTATAGGTGCTCAAAAGTGAATATTTAGTTAGAAAAAATTAGCTCAATGTCCAGTTTGGCCAAAAATTGTAAACCAGTATTGTGGGATCACCCCAATGCGAGAAATAGTAACCTTACACTAAACTGCTACCAAGACTGTTAGAAATAACACTTACTAAAAATAACATACTGCTAAAAATAGTGTGTGTGTCCAAACTCAAAACAAGCACATTCTAAGATGTAGCTATGACTTACTAAAAATGGTAAGTACTATAAATAAACACTGCTAAAAATAGCAGTGACTGCCCACCAAGGATCTTAGAAAACCCAAAACTCCCTCTAGCAAACTCATGCAACAACCTCCTAAAAAAACTAACAAGAAACCTCCAAGAATCTTGGAAACCTTAATTTTTTTTTGAGTAGCCTACGAGACTCCAAAAATAGGCTATCGATCACTGGAAAGCTTAGGACCAAAAGGGGACATTACATTCCTTCCTCCTTGAGATTTCTTGTCCTCACTCCTTGAGATTTCTTGTCCTCATGCAATCACAAACTATGCATTGATTGATTCTAAATTAAACTCACCATGGCTCTAGGATCCCAAATAAGTCTAAGGAATCCATAGTGCCCCCAAATAGGAACATTGATCTGTTGGGTGTTTGCAAATGTAATCTCATGAAGTCCCCCCATAAGAAGAGCAATCAAACCCAACAAAATCTTAGCCAACTCCTTGGAAAATTTCTCCCCACACTCAAAACCTTGTGGCACCCCATAGGTAAATTTGAGAAAGTTAATGCTAATTTCCTCATTCTCAACTTCCTACATACCATCATCAAGGTCATAACTAAAAATTAATCCATTGTCTCAAACATAAGAACTAGTGAATGGAATAGAATAGCAATTGATTGGTGCTTGGGCACTCCTCCCACAGACTCCGATTTCCCATACTCAACATTCCCCTCATCTAAGACCACAAGACAATTGTGCTAGGGGATTGAATGGACTGAAAACAAGCATACCTGCAACTCTCCAAGTCTGAAATGGTCAACTTGAGGTATGATTTTTGAAAAATTAGCACCCAAGAAGAAGAACAACTACTGCAACACTGAAAAACATCAAGCAAAATGACACCTCTGCTCATGTACATGGCTAGGAAAGTCCACTCAAGTGTCAGAAACTCACCATAAAGCCAACCTTTGCTCAGGAATCTCTCTCCAATCCATTGGTGGGGACATCAATGGACTCATAAGATGGCTGCAAAGAGAGGCAACACCAACAATTTTTCCATGTAAATGATCTTGGGCACGAAAAACCTCTGCCCAAGTGACTCCATCAAGTTGGGACTGCCAACAATTCATCAACTTGTGTGAAATAACCCAAAGAGATTTGTAAGCATTTGAAACCTCCTCACAAGGGCTCACCACACCAACATTATCTGATTCAAGTTGATACTCCATTCCATGCAGTGAATCAACAAGGCCAACCTCCCTATCGCTAGGATTCAATCCATCACATCTCCACATAGGAAGAAAATCAATTAGAGATAATGGTTCTTCTATCATCTTGTCTTCATGCATCTCAAACAAAGGATTAGGAAATGTGAGATCTGTTTCCATGTCAAATAGGGGATTATCATGAGTTTGGTAACTATTTCCATCTTCTTGCTTGGATTATATCCCCTGCATCATCTTGCACATAATAGTGTTGGGCCCCCCATTAGTCATTCCTTTCAAATTACCTTCTTATCACCATCTTGAAACTTCAGCTCCATGGATTTCAAGTTCAAGGTGATTTCCCCTAAAGAGTGAAGCCATTGCATACCCAAAACAACATTTGTGCCTCCAGTGTTGACAACATAGAAGTCATCTTTGACTTCATAGTGGTTTAACTGGATCTTCAAATGTGGTATCATCCTAACACAAGACATTGTGTTACCTTTGGCTACCATTACTTTAAAACCTCCAAATTTTCTAGTCTTGATCCCATGTTGTGCCATAGTATCCTTGCTAATGAAATTATGTGTAGCACCAGTGTCAATTAGAGTAACAACTTGTTTCCCTTTTAACAACCCTCTAAGCTTGAAAGAATTGCTTCTTTGAAGGCTAGAGATCCTTACAAGAGAGTCACCATTCTTCTTCACTTTCCCAGTCTCTTCTTCTGAGCTTTCTTCTTCACTATCCTCAGCTTCAGCTCGCTGGTTTCCTGGTCTAAATTTTCTGATTCCGATCCATTAGCTGAATAGGCCTCCAATTGATGGCTCTTCCTTTTCCCAACACTTGTGACCTGGGACCCATGACTCTTTGCATGTGAAGTAAAGATTCTTCTTCCTTAGCTCTTTTATGTAGTCGTCCTCCACCTTCTTAGCGGGCTTTCCTTCGGGCTGCGTGTTCTCCTTGTTGTCATGCTTCTTGTCTCTATCATGCAAAAAAGGCCTTAGATGGAAATTTGCTCTTTGGGGTTGCAAGCTCCATGTTTCTTTCCTTCTTTATCGCTTCATGAAGAGTTGGTGGATCTAAATCCTTCACCCATCCCTTCAATGGTTCCATCAATCCTTCAGTGAAAAGGACTACAAGTCTTCTTTTAGTGATGTTGGGCACCATCACAAAAAGCCTCTGAAAAATCAAAAATATATGCATCAAGTGAATCATGTTTCTTCAACTAGGCTAGCTCTCGAAACTTCACTTTAGGATCTTTTTGGTCAAATCTTTTGACGAGTTTGTTAGTGAACTCATCGTAGGTCACAATAAGGTTATGGCCAAGAATGACCAAACTGTGATACCACCATTCATGGGAAGCTCCATCCAAATGAAGAGTTGAAAACTTGATGGCATCTGACTCTAGCATTGGCCTCAATTAAAGATAGTTATCAAGCTTCTGGACCCAAGCCCTTGTCATACACTTATCACTCCCATTGTAATGTGCTAGAGTCACCTTCCCAATGGCTTGTTGATAGTCCCTTGGAGGCATAGGACCATGGTTCTCATATCTTTTGCCTCCTCTCTTCTTCTTCTTGTTCATGAATTGGTCCAATGCAAAAATCTCACGTAGCTCTGTAGGAAGGGTAACATAGTCCATGTAGCTATTGCTCAATTCATCAGCCATAGGAATTGGAGCTTCTGGTTCAGCTAGAAGTTCCTCCCTTCGAGTGAAGGTTAGTTGGAGAGGTCTAGGAGAAAATCCTCTAGTCACTTCAACTGTATGACCACTTTTTCCACCATTGTGGTTAACATTTGAGGCACTAGTCTCACTATTCTAGCATTGAGGTGTGCAAGTTGCATTTTGGCTCATCTTAGCCAACAACTGCAACATCATGTCCATCATGCAATCAAACTTTATCTCTACTCTGGAATTAAGACTCTCTTCTTGGGTTGGTTCCTTATCCCTTTATGCCATGGTTTCAACTGCTCTATCACTAACAACCCCTATTTTCCCACGGGCTCTGAGAACATATGAGAATGTTTCCTTAACAGGAACTGAAGGAGTCTGAAACTACTGTCTCTTTTTCTCTATGTTGTATCTAATTTCTCTATCACTCATAGAGATTTTTTGTCAACTGTAGGCAATGAAAGGCACAGGTTGGTAGGATGACTAACTCTAATACCACTATAATAACCACCCCAATTTTTTTCCAAAAATTTCACCTATTAGCGTTAACTAAAATGCAATAATAATCAATGAAACAAACAACCCTCCACTTTCTGATCACCCAGATCCCTATTTGGGCAAGGTGAGAGCATACGGTGAAACATGATCTTGCATTATTGAAATCAAGCTAACTAGAATACACTTTCCACTTTCTAATCATCCAAATCCCAATGTGGGCAAGGTGAGAGCAAACAGTGAGAAGGCTTATGACTGAAGTCTTCTATGCTACCACTTCTTCAGTGGAGTGAGTAATCAAAACCAAATGCGTGAAAGTAATCATCCACTTATTCAACGAGAAGTACAAGAAAGTAAATAGCACTTGGCGACAAGCTGACCAATCACACAATCCTCTGCTCATTCAACGGGCATAACAAATGCAAATAAAGAACTCAACCACTTATTCAGCGAGAGTAACAAGTAGCATAAAGAAAGGCTCAACCACTTATTTAGCGGGAGCAACCACTTCTTCAGTGGGGTGAGCATCAAAGACAAATACAAGAGCATTCACTAACAATACTTCCGATGGTGTTACAATGAGCTCAACATAAATTATATCAGTCCATCATATACTGTTGTCATGAAAGGAAAATGATGGAAATATGAAGAATAACTCCCCCCAAGATGCTATAATGAAAGTATGAGAACACCCCCACAAAATATCACAAGTATACTTCAAAGAAGGTCCTTCGAAGGTCAAGCAAGTCGCTGCAACAGGTCCGATACATTGGAAACAGTCTAATATGCACGAACAACAAGCTTGAAACCCCAACCAACAAACATCCAATGAGCATAACTTCTCTGTTACTCAATAGAATCATCCCAAATCAGTTGTAAATGACAAGGTAGGCCTAAATGTCTAATGTAAGCTATTAAGTAACTTCAGAACAAACTGATCAACATGAAACCCACTCAAAACTCCTCTAGCTGGATGGTACAACCTCCCTAGGTAGGTCGACCCACTCCCAAAAATCCAATACTCATTCAAAAATCACCAAATCTTGAGTAAAGTGGCGCCCAAGCATGAGAAAGACAATGATCAAACACCCACAAAATGATATTAACTTCTCTGACCAACGTGAGCAAAAAGGTGGGCCAACTAAGCTATTAAAATGCACGAACCAACAACACCCAAGTCTAATAAAACACTCCAAAATGTCTTCAAAAAATTGCAAGAAGAGTTAACACACCAAAGCAAAACTAGAAGACATCATAGCAACCCAAAACTAAAAGAAACAAGGAAGCCATCACTAGTATAAGCTCAATTGCAACCCTTGAAATGGAGCTACACCACTATTTAGCTAAGAGATATCTTGCAATCTCGAAACTAAAGTCGACTTAGAGGGATTTCGTCCTCAAAGCCCAAGGCGATCACTCTGCATTTCAACAACACTTTGTTATCACAAATTAGCATAACCAAATGGGAGCAAATGAGGGCGTATATATAGACTTTGAGACCCAAAAGTTTGAATGCTTTTTCCCCAAAAATGGGACACCACACTTGGGGAATACAATACTTTATTAAAATCACTTAATACCTTCACTTTTGACGTCCACCTTAGCTATGCATAAAATTTACTTTTAAAAACAACTTGAGTCTCCATCTTGGCATTCAAACTCAAGTCCCTTTTTTTAAAAAAAATTTAAGTTATTCATCCTAGATGTGGGGGTCAAAAGTGACTTTAACATTATAAAATTAACTTAAGTTGCAAATCTTTCCTTTTTTGAACTCCAAGGATGGTGGAGAAGCCAATTGCTAAAAATATCAAGAAGCCAACTATTGCAACTGCCACCATTTCCAGCAATAGTAACCCTGCACTGAATTGCTACCAAGACCACTGCTAGAAATAACACTTACTAAAAATAACATATTGCTAAAAGTAGTAAGTGTCTAAACTCAAAATAAGCACATTCTGAGATGTAGTTGTGACTTACTAAAAATAGTAGTGATTTCCCACCAAGGATTTCAGAAAACCTAGAAAGACCTAGAAAACCCTTGGAAAACTCTTGCAACAACCTCTTGAAAAATTGATGAGAAACCTTCAAGAATCTTGGAAACCCTAAAAATGTCTTTGAGTAGCCTACGAGACTCTGGAAATAAGCTATCAATCACTAGAAAGCTTAGGACTAGAAAGGGGACATTAGAATCCTCCCTCCAATTGATTTGGAAGTTGGACAAGAATTGGAAATTAGTGTAAACCTATAAGTTTAAGGCTTTCTATTGATTGCTATGGATTCTAAGACCTTTGTACATCCAATAATTTGTACTTGAGGATTATCTAGGAAATATATACTTGAAGGTTATAGCATGTCATTAATGAGTCTATGACAAGATGATATATGTTGAAAAACGTTTGGACTAGGTTAAGTGTTACAAACACCTATAAGCTATTTTAGCTTACACCCTCATTAGAATCAATCTTGCCTCAAATCTTGTTTGAATGTTTATTTGAAATGAAGTATACTTTATCTAAGGGAAATTAACATTTGATTGTTTATAGGGGAAGGATACAACATGTAGTAAAGGACATCTAGTTCCTTTTAATCAAATACAAAAATGGTTTTGCACAAAGGATTGGATCTTGATATTCACAACACTCTGGTAATTCATCACGATGAAGGATGAAACATTTTAAATTTCAACAAGGGTAATCAAGAGTTTGTATTCATTGCTTTGAATCCTCGTGGTAATGAAATGAGAGAAAACTTGTCTTAAATAACAAATCTTGCCAATTTCCAACTCTTGGTTTTGTTATTAGAAAATAGAAGTACATAAGCTAGAAGAATATCGAACAATAAGTTGTTCTCATACCTATAGAGGACACCACTTGGAAAGGAGCAAAAATATTTGATCACCCAAATTTGAAATTGCTTGAGGACAAGCAATCTCAAGAAGGGCGGATTGTCACGCCCCCGACCACATAAGAGATTGGAGGCAGTAATTCTAACTAAGATCGTCACTCAATAAATAAAAGGGGCGATTAATATTACCGGGTGGTGACTTTGGTAACAAAAGGGTTGATGACTATTAAATAGGTGATGATGTTAGAAAGGCAACAATAATATCATATTGTGCAGCGATTAATATCATCAAAGTCAGCGATAAAGAAAGAATTAAAGACGACAACTATATGTATTAAGGATGAATGACTAGTAAAGGCAATAATTAAATATATGGAAGGTGGTGATCAATATATAAGAGAGCAACGATCAGTATTGTAGAAGGCAATGATTCATTGTGTAAAGGAAGTGTTGGCAATGAAAGAGGATTGTGGACTAGTTAATAAAGAAACAATAATTAATGTATGAATAGTTATGACTCTTTCAAAGGACATCAACTGTGAAAGGGTGTGTCTTGTTAAATGAATGGTTGACTTTCCCCACCATGGAAGATATAAAAGGAGAAATAAATGAGGGGAGAGGCATCAAGGAATGAAATGGATCAAGCCTAATCATTGAAGGAATAAAAATAAAATATCTGCACTCAAAAAAGTAACAACCATTACTATAATAAGTGATTGGTATGCAATTAAATGTATATGTATTTAATACATAATTTTGATAGGCATTTGAATTTTTATATATTTAATTTTATAATAACTAATATAATCAACATCCTAACTAATATAATAACTAAGTGAATCTATTTATATTATTATTATAATCAACATCCTTTCTTTAAGCAATCATGTGTAAGGTTGGCAAGGAAACATGTTAGGGAAGGGCGATATGAGTTCTCTCAATGTAAGTAGGCCAACCCTAAGTTGGATGGGATTGTCTTGGTTGGATGTTTCGTCCACTTGGGCCAAGGGGGGTATGAGCATGCCCTTAGGCTTACTTGAGGAATAATGTATAGGTTCTCACATGTAAGTACGCCAACCCTAAGATGGATGTAATTGTCTTGGTTGGATGTTCTTGCCATTTGGGGCCAAAGGGGGTATGAGCAACCCTTGGGCTTGCTTGTGATGAATATTTTTTCTAGCACCCTATCTTGTGTTTCTCTTTGATCCCTACCATGATTGGTTATTGAAAAGAGTCTATAGATTAGATTCAAGTTTAAGTTGTTATTCATTATTTCATAAATGTTAATAGTTCATTTATTCTAAATTCAATATTTCTTATATGATTTACTATGGAATATTATTTGTAAAACAATTTTATGTTGTGTAAGTGTGTCTTAAGGAAAATTCAGGCATACTCCAAGTAGGGGAAATTAAATTTTCAATCAAACCATTAGTATGATTTGGAATGTAAAACTACTAGGAAAGATACAAATAACCTTGGACAAATTCAATAGGTCAATTAAAACTAAATATTATAAATCCTTAGTTAAAAAACACTGGTATGAAACTAAAATCTAAGAGAAGAATCACACTTTATGCAAATGTGATCTCAAAGGATTCTTGGCTAGCATTATTCTTAGAAAATACAATGATGGAACTCCTACCTTGATAACATATGTTTATGCTCTTAACCATCTAAGTACATTTGAATCACTCAACTTCACATTGAGGTTTTTACAAATGAGGATAACTAAGTTTGAAATTAAGTGTCTTGCAAAAAGTAAAGCCAACAACATCAAAGGATATTAGAGCAAGATTTGATGGTTGGGAGTACGATCCTTGTGACACATATAAAACATATTTTTTACCATTGACAAAGTATAACATATTTTTTGCAATGTGATACAGTATTATGTTTTGTCAAGATTCAACTTTGTAGTTTTTGAGTCAAACTCATTGACCCATATTTCATTTGTAGTGATTCACACAACCTAATGTCTCATGAGCATGAATGGTTCACTTGGCCACTCATTGTATCTAGGTGATGCTCTCAAGGGTCAAGTATCAAGATTTCCAAGAGGTCAACAATCCCAATACTACTCCAACTCAAATGTGTTTAACCCATGGAGCTTTCCCCAAGAACAAGCCCACTTAATTTGCTACCACATTTGCCAAACCTTTAATAAGTGTTGTGTCTTGTGAGTCATTCATTATAGAGCCTCTTTAGCTCATCCATTGACAAGTAGGTGGTTTTCATAGTGCCAATATGATGTTTTATTTGGATTAAGCTACATAATTTGAGTCAACCTCATTGACCTATATTCATGAGTAGTGATTCACACAAACCCATCTCTCAAAAACATAAATTGTCCACTTCGCATTTATTGTATCTAAGTGATGCTCACAAGAGTGAAGCATCTGTAACTTCCCAAGAGGTCATGCATTCTAGTATTACTCCAACTCGAGCACACTTAATCATGGAGTTTCTAGCAAGATGAAGCTCAATTAGCTTGTTACCTCATTTGCAAAACCTTCAACAAGTGTTGTGTCTTGTGATCCATTCATTATAGAGCCCTTTTGCTCATCCTAATAAAATATAATATCTTTTTACCAGTTTATCAAGCAATATTTCCTCAAAAAATTAACACAATTTAATTGTTCCAATTGTCAAGTTCAAAGACCAAAATAAGCAAAACAATTACCAAATAATCATGATCAACACTCTTTTGACAAATTTTATGTTAGGACATAAAATTAGCCATTGAGTTGAAAAGAATAAAAAAAGCTAAAGAGTCAGTTGGCGTTAGAAATCAGTGTGGGACTACTAATTATTATGCCATATTTAAAACCATTGCTAAGGAGTATAAATACAAACAAGAGGACCTCATTTGTTGTTTTGTTTACTTCAAACACTATTGAATAACTTCTTACAATAATCAAAATGACTTTAGTACCTTCATATCCACCATGTTGAGATGTAGAGACGATGCTAGATAAAATGCGTAGTTTAATTTATGCCTCATTCCTATGTAAATGCATGACAACTCATTTCTCCTTATGTACGTTGTTTCAAGACACGATGATGTGGGAATAAGGAGAAACATATGGATTTTAAAATCGATATCAATCACTAGGATGACACATCCACCCAGGAAGAGCTTCTAGACATGGATGAATGGAGGAATGAAAGTAACAAGAGTAACTTTGTAGTTTGTACAGTGAAGTCAAACAAACATACATCATTGAATTATATGATATGTTTCAAAAGTCCTACAGACTAATTTAATTTTAAGGATAACTACATTATATGACTAGCTAACTGATCATGAGATGAAAAAATGTAGTGAAAATCATTCCCAAACAATGGCTGCCTTGTTGATACCGGATAAAACTTTCAGAAATTATTGATGATTGCTCTTAAAGCTACAACCAATTCTAAAGTGTGTTTTCTTCTGCACCTCAACAAACATGAGAATCGAAAAAGCAGAGAACTGATGACTATATGTTTCTTCCTTTAAGAATTATTTTTTGGTGAAAGCAATTGCCAACAGGTTTTCTGAAATGCTCGAGGTATAACTTACGAATTCAAACAGCCCAACTCCAACTCCAATACATTTCACAAATCACAATCTCCTAAACTCTCAATCTTAAAAAAAGCATCTACTATCAACTCCCAATATTGTCATGTTAACATCCTGCGCTTCTCTAATACTAAGATTGGTTGGTAGTGCCTGTTCTATGTTTTCAGTCTCCAGTAATGCAAAAAATATTAGAGATCATATGGATAGTCATCTTAATTAAAGCTGGGCTCAAATAAAAAATTATTTATAGATGATTTCCATCTCATTTTAAACTTAATATCAAATTTGCACATTCGTATTCCAGTCTTCATTTACAGGCTCCGTTCTATAAACTAAATCATTGGACGGGGACCCATTCACCATAGGGTATGGCATGTTGTGAGAACCAAAGTTAGTGCTGGATAAAGATAATAAAAGATCTTGCATTAATTATCATATTTCTAAGGCATCTGAAATCAATATTGTTCAACACTCTACAGAGCTTTATTATGGAAATTTCTAGAACATATTTACATATAGAATGTAACTACCACCATTGTTTGAGTACTTAACATAAATTGTTTGACCTTCTCTATTGTTGAAGATCAATTAGATATAGCAACTTCACTAACATTCACTGCACACAATGAAGTATGCCTAACTGTAATTTACTTTGTAAGGGTACTTCTCTAGGCATCTACAGAATTTGGCCCCTTCAAGTCTTCAGAAATGAATCCAGATGCACTTGGTAGTAAACTTTGTAGTTCCGTAGAATTTGGTCTGTAAGGAAAGTCCATTCTGAACAATGCTTCAATGATATACTCAGACATTTACGCCCCTGATTGTTGCAATGCCTTTTAAATTACAAATGGTCAATCTCATTGCAGATTAACATATGGAATACAATGACCTCCCACAATTTATGTGAATCAAGAAACCCGTACTCAGGAAATCGGTTCCTCTGCAAAGTAAATTACATTACCATGGCTGAATAACCATCCCACAAAGTCTCTCACCTTGACGATGTACCATTGGGAATTGAATCTAATATATAATGACCAAGATTGCCTATCCTGTAAAGATGTACCAACTTCTTGGAAACTTTATTCCGTCCAACTTCACCCGAATTGGGAGGGACCCTAAAAGCTTTTTGCAATGCAATGAACTGACTCTCAATTAGATGTTCAAGGTCATCTTCATTCTCTAAATTACCCTCAAACCCTGAAAACGTTCTATATAGAGCCTTCTTAACTTCAATGGTATGGTCCTACACAAAATTAC
Organism: Sequoia sempervirens; assembly: GCA_007258455.2. Taxonomy (NCBI): domain Eukaryota; kingdom Viridiplantae; phylum Streptophyta; class Pinopsida; order Cupressales; family Cupressaceae; genus Sequoia; species Sequoia sempervirens. Next base: position 90,325,171 of record VDFB02072274.1, on the reverse strand, counting down.
GAAGCAATTAGAACTTTAGAAATCATTTATCAATAAGAAAAAATATAAAAAAATATGAACATGATCGCAATACTCTTGCAATGGTATTACATACATGAACAACACTAATACACAATGAAATCAGAATATGGCATAGTTAACTTTCCACCATACCAGTTTAATACTTTTACCTAGTTTTGGAGGAAAATTGCAATTCCATTATTATGTTCTAAAATTGAAGGACAGGTTTATCTCCACAGGTCCTGAGAATTGAGTTTGGAGCAGGATGAGTAGGAACAAGAAACTATATTTCCATGTGATCCATGGTTGAGATATCAGCCGAAACATTGATCACTGTCTTCAGACTTTAGTTTGTCAAATGATGAGCTCACATACTAATCAAGTGTTGCCCTAAAGTGCTTTATTGTTTGTATGGTTTTTTGCTCTAGAAGAGATATATAGGATAAACAAGAAAGCTTCCAAAAGCCTGAATATTTTATTTATTTATATTGTAACAAAGAAGATGTCAATTTTGTTTATGTAGAGGGGCATGGGTTTGTGAAAATTGATGGTTTCTTACTCATAAAGTGTTGCCTAAAAGTTGCACAGATATAGTTGATGCTCCACAAGATGTACACTTGTTCTTCAAACATGTTTAATGCAATTTTGGGCTACTATCCACTATTATTTCTAATAATGACTCTTGCTTCTTGAGTAACTTTAACTATAAGAAATCATTGTGGAAGCTTCTTGGTTACCATTTAGGCTGCTTCACTTCCTTTCATCCCTAAATTGATTGCCAAACAGAGGTTGTCAAATGAACAAGAAAAAGAAATGGGACATCTATTTGCATATCCTTCAACATAGTTGCAACCACACTACTCATGTCTCTACAAGGAGTTCTCCTTTTGAAGTTTGATATGGCTTCCACAACTGGCATCTTATGAGATTTTAACTGCTCTTCTGACTCCAGGTACATCCCACCAATAGGAGGATAACAAAAATTCTTCCTTTGGGCAAAAATTTGGCTTAGCTTCACACCAAAATTCAAGATTTCCTTTAGCATACTCAGGCCAAAATCAAGGCACCCCGTTTGGTGGTTGTCTTCAGCTTCAACTGGATGGGCAGACATTTCAGCTTTTTGTTTAAATTTCCCAGTTCAACTTAGCATTCATGACGCTGTCAATGAGAGCCAGCTCAAGTTGTACAAAAACAATCTCACTTGGACAAGAAGGCTTCCATCACTCATCCTAAAGATAAATCTCAGACTTTCAGCATCCATTGATTGATGATACCTTGGTATTCAGACTCACACTAATTGCAAGAAGCAATCTGCTACTTAGCTTCCCTGTCCCATGAAGATACACTTTCATATTTCTGCAGGGATATACCAGAAGGATACACTTTTGCTTAAGTAATATTATGAGGACTCCAGACAGCATCCCTTTAGGCACTTCATGTGTGCCACCACGTGCTGGGTTTAATAGGAGGGAGAGTTATACTATCAGGCATGCCCATATAGGTCAAAGAATAGATGGTCTTAGGAAAACCTTTCCTTTCACATTTAGCTTTAACCGAAACCACACAAGGATTATTGGATTGATTCTTCTTGGTGAAAGAAAAACAAAAATTGTGTCTGGAAGTGATTCTTACTGGGTCACAGTGCTGCATATCTTGCACTTCCTAAAGGCTAATGCTATGGAACAGAAAAACACTGTCGTTATATAAGACCTCAAAGTTATGCAACATACAAGGACTGAAGAGGCAACACCACACTCACATTACAAACATGTCAGTGTTAACTAAAAGGTGTTACAACAGCTGCTATTAAGCTATAGTTAACTTTGCAAGACAACTCAAAAGACTGAATAACAAAGGAAATTTTGCAGTCATTAGCATTAAAAAGAATTCTGTTTGATAAATTCATAGGAGAAATCCCAACTCAAGTTAAAGAACAAAAAAAGAATTTTTTAGAGAGCTTAAGTTGTGTATATATCCGGAAAAATGCAAGTTAAATTGAACATGGAAAAATATATATAATGCAAATCAGGTACTCCAGAATTTTGTTTTCTAAGTTACATTTTTATTGCATGCTTAAGAATATAAAAATTTAACTATAATGTGGAAAACATAAAAACCTGAAAGACCATGCTGTGAGATATGTAACTTTTCTTGCTCACAACTTATGACAGCATCCCAACAAAGAAATATGTTAATTGGAAGAAATTCACAAATCCCACCTCCAAATATCTTTGGGATTAGGAATGATTTTTTTTGGGGGGAAAAAAGACGAATTTAAAATTAATAAATCTATCAATGCTATCATTTCAACAGCCTATGCGATCCATTTCATTCCAATTGCTAACCTCCATGGATACTTTCAATGTTAACCACAATTTTATTATACATTTACCTATAATATTTATAAATTCCATAGAAACATTTATCTTACCATACAAGGAAAAAAAATAACAAAGATGATGCTAGTGAAATAAAAGCAACAGAATTACAAGTTGTGGGCAAATATCACCCAGAACTTCTCTTGTTCTCTAACAAGATAGGTAAGTAAATGGAATGGCTTGAGATTTACCTCTGTGTAATTCACTTTATGTGATTTTACATCCTTCTTTCTCTTTTTCTGATGCAGAGAGACTTCAGATCCATCACCTATTAGATCCTCTGAACATTCACGAGAAGAATCTTCATGGCCTTTATTCTCCAAGTCTTTCCAATGTAAAGGTATTTGGCGGGTGTTTAGAATTGCAAGTAAGTACTGAGCAACCCGATCCTCACCAACAATAGAATCTTTTATAGCTCCTACAAAATCCAACTAAGTGAATTTCATTGACCATTCAAATTCATTTCAAAATGCTTCAATTAAGAAAGCAAGCATCCACAAAATTTAAAAAAAAATAATAATTTAGTAAAGCAGTGTTCCAAGGGGGCATGTTCCTGGGAGTTTTACAAGGTTGTGGGAATGGGAACAAAGCGTCCTTCCCTATTGCTTTCCCTTTTTTTAGCAGATTTTTAGGACAGCCCCAGGACATATCCTAAGGTGGGGGATGTTCCCTTAGAAGTTCCCCATTTATGTGGGCCTTGGGGGGATGGCCTATCATCCCCAACATTCTTGTGACATCCCACTGAAATCAGGATGTCCTCCACCATTTGCCTTCCTGCCAATGGTTTTTCTTCTGTCCCAAAATAATGAAGACTGCAAAAGTGGGTAGGTTTTCACGGATGTGTCAATCAAGAGAGGAGGATTTATGATTGGAGAGATGGAAATGTGATTACTTAGGACCATTAACTGGGTATATGAGAGTCTATAAGAGTTGATTTGCTTTTTTTTTCATAGACTTTTTTAATGGTGTTGAGAGTCTAGGCCTCCAGGAGTCTGTCTTTTGCAGTGAAAGTTTGGCTTCAGCTTTCTTTGTCTCAAGGATTTGGATCACCCATAATCTTGATTGGCAGTTTCCCCTTGTATTTGCATAGGATGGCTTTGCTAATGAGTCCGCTGATTTAAAATTGTCAATGGGGGAATCACAAAAATAAATGGGATAATAACTGGGATTCAAGCAAACCTTTCACAAACTTTGATCACTGGTGAAGTTTATAACAGCAGCTTCAGCAATGCCTTCATGGTGCTATACCTTAAACTTTGTAATGCTAGTAGCTACTATGATATCCATATAATTTATAAAATATTAACCATTTTTATTTATCAATAATTGTTAACATTTATGATTTGACAATTGACATTGTTATCAGTCACCAGCTGCATAATGTATATATAATATTATATATACACACATCATGCACATATATATCCATACCCCTGCCAACCCTAAAATTTAGGAAAATATTTTGCCATCCCAGACTCAGAGAAACACTGGTTAAAAGTGAGGACGATTTTGTACAGCTAAACACAGATGGCAGAGTTTAGCCATATACCATTAAACCTGCAGTGATTATAATGAGACAGCATTTACTCAAATACCTTATAAGTTTAAGATTTTTGATCAAATATCACCATGATATGCAACAGAACGTTCATTAGGAAGGGAAGAAAACACCATATCATATTAAACGGAATTTATCCCTATCTCTTTGGGATCATTATCCTTGTATTTAAAATAAAGGAAAATTCTCTCAGCCTTGGCACAAAAACAGTCATCTGAGCTTCACTCAGTTGCAGCAATTTTAATTTTCTCAACAGGATACCCAACTTCAACTGATCCTCATAAAGCATGCCCTTCTAGATTATCAAATCTTTACAAGCAAAAAACTTAATCCAAATCTTCCTTGTAGAATACTCCTCATATGGTGGCATTTAAATTGCATTAGAGCAGAGGGAATAAGTTACTACATTATCGTTTTACCTGTCAAGGATAGCTTTAATCCTGTGTCGACGTCAGGAATATTAGGAACCAAAATACCAGGTGTGTCAAGAACATAAATGCTAGGCCGGTTTGCAATCTGTGAAAAAAATGCTTATGTTAATTTCCTTTCCTAGATAGTTTTATCATGATATATATAAGTAACAACACAACTATTATATGAATTTTAGGTGCTATAACTAAGAGCATTTAGCTTCTACCTATCAAATATAAATTCCATAACATATCCTACAGTATTATTACAACCAAGCAAAATCTAGCTCTATACAACTGTGAAAAATGTTTGATTATCTTCAAAGCACAAACAAAATATGAACTCAAAGTTGAAAACAAAAAGAACAGAAGATAACAGGAAGGACAGACCTAATGCATAGGCGTGGTGGTTGGTACAAATAACAATTTTCTTGACAAAAAATGAAAGCCAAAATAATCACCAGATAAAAATTTATCAATAGTTTAAGGAAAAGTAAAACCTTAAATCCTGCAATGTCTTGGGTAACACCTGGCAAAGGGCCAACAGTTGCTCGCTTCAACTTCTCCTGTGCTAAAGGAAAGACAGAAATGAATATCAATGAAAGTGTGGGCAAATACCTACATAGGCAAATAAAAGATCTTCAAATACATCACATTTTTTTATAAAAGCAAAGTCATATGCTGATATTAAAAAAATTTATATGCTACAAGAATTCCTGATAAAAAGAGAGATGTTACTTTAGGAGGGTGAGCCCAAAAGGGCACCCAAAACAGACTTGCATATAACTAGAGCATTGAAATTAAAATAAAAGAAATAAATACCTTTCAGCAGTTGTCTAGCAGGATGTAAAGTCAGGTATATATAGTTAACAGGGAATAGACAAAAGTGCATCCAAGAAGCTTCAAGCATTCACATATGATGACAGCCTAGAATGTTGTAGGCCATTTTGTTATCTCCAGCTTCATATGTTTGTTGACAAAGGGGGCTCCAGGTGGTGGTGACCCTAATTGGGATTGCTTTGTGCAGATTTTGGGCCCAATTATCACTAGGTTGCATTGCTTCATGTTGCCACTATATAGGAGTAATCAGTTGCCTCATATAGCTTCCTTGCTGAGACTTTTTGCCTACACAGAACATCCCCCATCCATGTCCCCTTTTTTGACAGTCTTGGGGATACCCCTCTTTTTCCCCTATTTTGAGACACGCTGGCATCCTTAAGATGGCCAGGGGACATTCCATTCTCTGTTAAAGGCTTATTCATAGGAACCAATTACTTGTGCCACTTTAAAATCTAATTTTTCTAACTTTTCTTTCATGATTTTGATTTCATATGATAACATTAATCTGATTTTATTCAGTTCTCTAGATATAAATATTCCTCTTGGCCAGCATGCTCAACTGCTTTTGGAGCAAATGTAGAATTTTTTGGTTACTCTGTATTTTACAAGCTGTGAAATTCAGGGGACATCTCCTTTGTTAAATGTTTATTGACAGAAACCAATAACCTAGGCCATTTCAAAACATAAATATTCTCACTTTTCTTTGGTAGTTTTGGAAAGCTGTCTAGAAATAATTATTCCTCTTAGCAAGCATGCTCAAGTTTCAACTGCTTTTGGAGCCAAAGTAGAATTTCTTAAGGTTAATCTACATTTGAAAAGCTTCAGAATTGAGACTATGTTTATGAATAGTTCTAAAAAGGAAAAATTAAAATTCTAACAATATTATTGTTTATTTTATGAATAGTTGGTTGCACATATATAATGTTGGTATGATGTAATTCTCCATAGTTGATAATCATAGATTGATTGAGGTCATAGAATCCTTGGTGCACCTCGAGTGAGCAGGTCCCTTTGATGATGATATGCCAACGTATGGTTGGTCTTTAAGTATTAGCCTAGGTCTGCAAGTGCGCATCACAAAATAAGCTTAGGCTGACACTTTTTTTTTGTTCCTCCTTGATTCCTCTACCACTTGGATCAGAACATCTTTCACTGTGTGATAGAAGGTTAGATAAAACAATGCCAAGAATCCATCAAGTTGGGGGACTTTGACTGGATTTGAAAGAAAAGTATTAACCTTGAGCTCTTCTTCCCTATTGAGGAGACGAGCATTGTCTTCTTGTGACATAAGAATAGGGATGTGCCAAAGAAGAGTTGTCTAAGATTGGATTGTCATGACTGAGTTGTTTACAACAATAAGGATTGACATAAAATAGTTTGTGTTGTAGTATTTTATATCTTGAGCATATGTGAGATTTTGAAATTTGTTATGTTATATTTCTGAATGGGCATTGACATTATTCCTATCAAAACAAACTTCTGGATATATGTTGTATTTGCATCACCTTTGAAGAGCCAGTCCTCTTTCACCCTTTACTTCAATTAATAAGTTTCTCTACTTTGTGCCAAAGTCATTGCCTGCTACGACTGTCTATTCCTAAGCTGCCAAGCTCTTTGAGAACCCTTGATTTAGGACTTGGTTTTGGATTAGAGTTAACTTTTCTTGAACATATTTTATTTGCTAAACAAATTGTCAAATACCTTTCTATTTCATTCCTGAATTTTGACACAGATGCTCTAGTTTTTTTTATAAATTTGAACACTGTGTGGTAGATATGTCCACCAGTTGTAACTTTTTCATAAAAAATCTGGTGGGTTATCCACATTCTTTTAAACATAAATTGTGGTTGTTCGATCCTGGTCTTTGGCACCATGGAGATCATAATAGGCCAGTGATGTAAAAGAATGGATTATGGTATCCATAACTCATGCTTGACTTTTTAAATTTATCCACCTTTATGACATTAAAATTTTGTCCAACTTCTAAGCTATGTATTTGCTAATCTTTCCATTGTTGTTCCATTTGTACAATTCATTAGTGTACTCCATTTATATGACTCCTACTTTCATGCATCAGATATTACAACTCTTGCCTCTATTTTTCTCTAAGGAGATTTGATGGTGTTAGCCTTTTCTATTTTCCTTAAGGCTGCTTCTTACCAGACTTCACTTAGGAGTGGGAAGATTCTCACCCAAACAGGTGCAGCACTTGGGAGGTCACTGGTTGAGTTGAAGGCTAGTGAACAATGCTTCACAAATAACCTGATTTTTCATAACCATAGTCCTCTTTGGAAAACCCAATTCTTTTCTAATTTAGTAGCAAAAATCACCTTGTAATAGCTAAAGGCATTAGTAGGAGTTCCATATTTCCTATACCTGTACCCTCAAATTTTTGGGTCCTGAGAATGCTCACATGAAACAGCAGATTAGGCACATTCTTTGAGTAGCCATAAAATCATAAATGTCTTCCATTTTGTCCATGCAAAAAGATACCTTTGAAGGGTTGCCCAGCTCTAGGTAACATCCATTTTCTTTCTTTGTTGTGAAAATAGGCTTTAGATATTGTACCTGAAGATCCTCTTGTACATCTGAATTGATTCTTAGGCCATGGCTTCTTTTAAGTTATTGATTGCAGAGCTTGATGGACTATGGCTATGTGAGTTGGACATGCCTCCTCAAGCTTTGGGATTTAATCCCTTTGGCCCTAGAGTGATTTGTAGCATGGTGTAGTCTTGATTGTTCAAAATGATGGATTTGATAATGCTGATTTCAGTTTACAATTTGCAATTTCATGAGGCAAAGTTTTTTGCTTGTGAATTCCACAATAAATTTTCCTAATACATCACATTGAGAAAAGCTCATACTGACGACTAAATTGAAATAATATTATTACCCAGCTTATGTATTTATCAGAACAGGGCTATACCTGGAAAACGAATACGAGAAATCTGATACAAAGAATTGATAAGGGCAGATTTTCCAACATTTGGAATCCCAATAACCATGACCAGAAGTGTAGGCTGCCTTGAGATTGCTTCTTTCAGTTGTGCTTCAACTTGAACTAACAGCTGCACGAAGACAAGAAAGACATTAATTCCTACCCATGGTGCTAGAAAAGGTTACTTGTGGGAAACAATCTTTAAATTGCTCCAGTAAACCATAAAGTAGCAATAAGTAGCATTTTTTGCAATTCACTTGAGAGGAAGCAAGGAGAAGCTCTAAAAGACGGAACCATCCATTATAACTAGTTAGACCTTGGTTTAATGCCATTCACTTGACAACAATAGGCAAGATAATAGTCATGTTATTGCAAAAAATTGTAAAACATCTCATGGTTTTTGCACTGATGGAATTGATGAGTGAAGGGATTCCAAATACCAAAAAGGAACTGGTTTAACAGGAACTGTCTTATTGCCCAAACATTTGCTACCTGGAATGGTATAGCCACTTCCTATTTCCACAAACAAAAGGTAGTTATCTTATATTCAAGGAATTTGCAGTTATCTTATATCTGACATTGAGGACATAATATAGTAAACCATGCTATCTGCAAATAACATTAATAGGGTGGTCATGCAAAGCAATTTTTAAATTTTTAGGTTGTAGTCTGACTTGAGAAATGAGACACAATCCCAAAAGCATATAATGTCTTCGAAATATAGCCCCTAAAAAGCAACATATCATACAAACAACACTTTACAATATCTGTGAAAATAACAAATTTATGAGCCATCAAGCATTTTTCTACTTTCTCCTTGTTGAGGCATGCCAACTATAAAGATACTAGATATGTAATTAACTAACACAATTGATAAGTCAATCAAGCTTTGCATTCAAAGATAACAAACTTATTTAGAAAATAGTAGTTAAATTCTAGGAAATATAAAGTTCTTATAATTTCCAACATTTGAATCATGGGCTGCAGTTCAACTGCCGTGTATTAGAACATGAAGCAGGCAAGTAAAAGAATTGCTACAAATTTTAGGGTCATCAAAATATTTGAATACAATTACCAAAGAAATTGGTAATTAATTAAGTGTTACCCCAAGTTTCCGGGACGGGGACGGCAGGGGACGGCAGGATGAGTCCCCAAGTTTCTGATTTTTTAGGCCAAACTTGGGGATGGCGGGGGTACGGCTATATAAAATATAGGGAAAATTTGAAATATATAGGGAAATTTTAAATGTTCATATGAAAACATGGATAAAGCATGCATAATATACATTATACAACCTTAAAATATAACATTTGTGTTCAACATTCTTTGTCAATACTCAATACGCATTGAGAATTCAGAATTAACATACATGAATCATGATACAACCTCCAAGTTATAATTTATAAACTTATATCAAATTACATAAGGTTATTTCTAACTCACAAATTGGGTGAACTTTTGTGATTACAGTGAAGATTGTTTCACCTAGGTTATTGATTACTTGGCACAGAACAATAATGAATAGCTGAGGCGTCTGAAGGCAGAATTATTGTAGTTTGGTAGGAGTGTGGACTACTGGAAGTAAATTCAATGCTGGTTTATTGTCTGATATGGATTTGAGTAGTTAAATGTGGGGACAATTGCTGCACTCAAGGAGTTTTGAGCATCAAATTGCCTTAATATTCAGCCTATTTCCAATTGTGAAGAACTATTTAAAAGGGTCAAAATCCTAAGTCTTTGTCTCTAAAACCTGTTAGTGAACATGAAGCAAATAAATTTAAGTTTACACACTTCTGGAATAAATTTTTGTTATTTTTATATATCTCTAATAGAGCAGCAAATATTTATCTTGTGAGTGTTCCAAATATTGTGAAAGATATATGAAAATAATTTAAGCAAACAACTTATAAACCAGAAAACTGAAAAACTATTATATATATATTTTTTATTTTTAAAACATGCTTTGACGTGGGGGACAGCTGGGGGACAGCCGGGGGACGGCTCAGGCATCCCCTGGCCATCCCTGGGATGGTCAGCCGTCCCCCTTTCCCCATTGACTGTTTCCCCGTTTTGGGGACGTTTCCCAACTTTTGAAAAAATAAGGGGATGCCAAGGGACCATCCCCCAACCATCCCCCTGTACCCGGGATGTCCCGGGGACAAGGACGGGCCATTTTAGGGGGGGACGCGTCCCCGGGTTTCCCTACTAATATATAAAGTATAAGCATGCATATGAAAACAAATTATTCATTGTCAAGATTTCAACAAAAACAAAACAGATTTGTAACATCAAAATAAAGGTTAAGCAGAACTAAGCAGCATTATTATTCTAGTCCTACTTATTCTCATTATTTTTTGTTATTAGCATATAGATAAAATAAATAATTTTATAGCCAAATTAGTTGTATTCTTTAGTAAAGTCACCTTTGGTAGTGTATTAATAACATTTTGATTATGAATGGTGAGTGATTTGAAATTTACATGGGTAAGCATTTCAAAGATATCTATCTAGATACAAATATCTTCCACTTTTTCTTTCCAAAGATTCAAAACTCTGCAAATGTAACCCTAAGAAAAGCAAAGTTGTGTACATGATAAAATGCTCATAGGGAACACCATACATTCGGAAAATTGTAGATCAATCCAAAGTAGAATAAAAAACACAATATTTGCATTGGTAAGGCGAAGATGTTAGCTGAAGAGGATCATTATATAAAAAGAAACTCGTGGGAAGCTATTGAAATCATGCAAAACAAGAATAACAGTAACGGAGATAGTGGTTGGAACATTAGTAGTACTTGGAGACAGTTAACCTATAACCCTAATCATATGATCAATTAAACAAACTAGGCAACTCCTTTTGGCATCACTAACAAAATAAAAGTAGGCATTACTAGTTTTTTGGCAGAGTCAATACTAAAAACTTCAGAAACATCTCATTGATCTAAATTTTTCTTGAGGGCTCTTGAAAGAGACTCGGAATGTTGGAAGGAAAAAGTGTAACATAGGTGTATCCTGATAAATGTTATTGAGAATTAGTTGTGTTTTTTAGCTAAGTTACCGGGTTCGCCCCTGGGAAGCCTGGGTTCGATACGGGTTCGAAATTTGGGTCCGGTTCGACCAAATTCGTTGTGGGTTCAAAAAAATGACTGTGGTTCCAGCCAGGGTTCGGAACCCTAACTGTGGGTTCGACCAGGGTTCGGTTTTTTCGAACCCGGGCGGAATTTGCGCCCAGGTGGACTTTTCCAACGCCTTTTTGCATTTTTTAATTATTTTTTTAACTGTTTGTTGACTTTTAAAGACTATTTTATTCCCTCTAACCCTAATATTTGCCTCTAACACATGAAATAGATATGTGTTATCTTCGTGTGTAGCTGTGTTGAGATGAATTTCAATTGAATACCATTAATATTTTTTTATAGCTGCATGAATTGTGGTTAGACCATAGGGATATTATACTGGTATCTAAGCTAGTTTTCCTACCAGCCTGTTGGGTCTCTAAGAGATTGATGTAGAAATACACTCCATATGCATCCAAGTGATAGAATAAACAAGTGCTATCAGATAGAACTCAAAAGACCACAATTTCAATGTTTGGAAAATACAGAAGGATTTCCATTTGCAGATTTGGATGTAGAAGAAATTATGGCAAACAAAGATAAAAGAAATTCACATGAGGACATTAATATAGAGCAGCAACTAAATGCACTTATACTGTTATACAGGGACAGCAGCAGTTGACCAAGTTATTGACACAAATGTTAAAAATATGAACAGTGATGCAATTAACTCTGCAAACAACAACAATAATAATAATACCAGAACAATAATAGGATCAGTAACTAGACCCCTGATGCCTAAATTTTGGACAGAGCAAAAGACATAGATGGTCATAGGGACACAAGAATGTAGGGCAGAGCTATTTGGACTACCTAAATGAGTATAGATCTCTTAGGAATAATCTCATGAAACAATGTCTCTTACAAATTTTTGCTGATTGAAGCTAAGAAACAGACCCAAGAAAGAGAGACGAACCCACAGCTAGGACTTACAATGAAGGTTAGGCAAGTTGTGCATACCTACTTTTGACAGCTCAAACAAATGCACAACACGTTCTTAGATCCAAAATTTGGATACATACTTCTCCTCAAATCCTATGTTTGAAGAGGAAGCAATAAAATATGCCAAATGAATCTATATCATGACATTTGAGTATAAAGTGTAATGTCCCCTTCTCAGCAGCGATCGTTTCTGTTGACCGTTGGCCTATTCCGGAGACCCGTAGGCTGTGCGGATGGTGAAATTAGGGTTTCCTAGTTTTGAGGGGGTTGTTGCTTGGAGTTTGGGTTTCTGACTGCGGATTCTTTCTGGGTTTTCAGAGAGCTTCGCAGTGGTGTGTTCAGTTTGGCATTCCGGGCAACTTCGCGAATTTACTATTTTTAGTAAATTCTATTTTTGGCAGTGGACAGTTTGGGTTCAGTTCAGTTGGTCCTCTTCTGCAGTTGTTTCAGCTGGCACTTCAGTTCGTGGCCTTGGGCGCATTTTTGGTGGAGAGATAAGCGTTTTTATTATAATATTATTATTTTAATATTATACCCCCCTTGCTTAGCAGTACAACTTTAAGTTGTTTTTAAAAAGGGGACTTTTGAGGGTCAAGGCGTCATAAGGAGATAAATTATATTTTAATGTCAAATTTTGAGATTATTAAATGGGACGCCCTTTTGAGAGATGAAGTTTATTTTAAAAGTGAAATATTTTATGGAGGAAAAAGGACGCCATCTTTTGGAGGGAAAAGAGGAAATTGAAAATTAGGGTTTTGGGGCGCCCTCTGGAAGTTTCTAGATGTTTCTCTCACTTCTATTTAAGCAGGCCTCAGCTCTTCATTTGGTCATCTTCTGTCTACTACACCGTTATGCTGCTGGATTGATTTCAGGCACTCGCTTCGAGGAAAGCACACCTCCTAGCATTGGCTCATCTTCTTGCTTGAAAGATAGCAACTAGTTGAGAGGTTAGATTGTATTTGGGTTGTTTTGGCATTGTAGTTGAGTTACTTGCATTTAGTTGATGTTATTCAAGCAATTAGTCATGTTTCAGTGTTGCTGATATTGCATAGCTGTAGACTGTTTTCATTTATAAATCAAAAATACAAAAAGATATCGTTTTGGGTATTCCATATTTCATCTTTCCTCATTGGGGCGACCCACCTTGCAAGGTTACAGATTTTAGTTTGCTGTTTTGGATTTTATTTAGCAAAGTCGCCCTTTTAAGAGGGCCGTACCATTCTGTCTCAGCCTTGGGATGTGTGCAGAAAGTTTCATTGATGTTTGGTGAGGTTTAGGGGTCTTGTTTTGGGCGCCATTGTATCTAGAGCAATCTGCACTTGATATTTTGTCAATTGAGCTTGTATTGAGTGAGATATGAGTGATTGAGTGAGGATTGGTTTGCAGATTTCACCCATCTGATGTGCAGGTCTGATAAATCAGAACTGAGAGAATTGTCTCTTGGTTAGAGCATAAGCATTGAAGGTTGTATTCTGCCATTGGAAACATTCTACACAATTGCAGCAGTGAAATATTTAGAAATACTCATAATTTAAGTGACTTCTCTGATATCTTGTAAGCTGTTAGTACTTAGTAGTACTATCAGCACTTCATCTTTATCTTGCAATTTGAGTTATTGTACATTCCCACTGAATAAGTGGAAGAGGCTGGCTTGCCGCCTTTTACTTTCTTGCATTGTAATTTCCTTAAATCTCCGCCATATGGTCGCCTCTTATCCATCACGGATTGAGTAGCACATACTTGGTGTTGAGCTCTTTTCAGTATTGCAATAGATAGGGATCCTCTGACCGAATGCTCGTCGTTCACCGGCGCATCTCTGGTTAGAGTTCTTGTTCAGCATTTACTTTTGAGATCCTCTGACCAATGCTCACACCTTGCCCGCATCGGGATCCTGGTGTACATTCTGGTTAGAGTTACCTTCTGCATCGTTCTGGTTTATGCTAACCTTAACGGGTGCGTGTTGCATTGTAATCATTTGTGAAAAAACAAAAAAAATTGGTCCGGTTCATTACATAAAGTGGTGGTGTATTTTTGCTATGTTATTTGACTATTAATATGGTGGTGTATTCTGAACTTAATTACTGCTGCAAATATGTATATATTTCTGATTTTTATATGTTTTTGTATTACCGAACCCAAAACAAACCCAACCCCAAAAAAATTTTTTAGCGAACCGGCGAACCGGGTTCTCGAACCTGAACCTGGACCCAAAACCGAACCGGTAACTTAGTTTTTTAGTATTGCTCGCTTGGTAGTGCTTTAATTACTTATTTGGTTACGAACAGTTGGCCGATGATAGTGTCTTACCAACAATCATTTGATCTTATAGATACCTTCATTGGTATGTCAAATGACAAATGTCAGGATAAGGGTGCCACTGTGATGGCTCTCCCTGTACCAATCATTGTACTGTAAACTACCTTGTCCAATTAAGTTATTGTTCTCTTATATTTCTCCTGAGTTACATTCATGATAAGTGATTTTATTTCTGCTAGTGTTAAATGGTAGTGTAGCTGCTGCTGCTGCTGCACATAGCAACAAAAATCTTTTGGGGAAAGATCGGCAAACCAAAAGTTCAAGATTTTTTGAAAAAATGGGGAAAAAAACGGGTTTTTTAAAAAATGTATAAAATTGTAGAATAAGAGACAAAAACTGTTTTTTTTAATTGAAAGGCATTTCCATAGCAATAGAGTTATAGAGAGCAAATTAAATAGAGAGTTTAACTAATGAATCATAGAAAATAGATTTTGTTGTTTATATTCATATCGCTGATTACATTGCATTCCACATCTTTCAAAGCATTAGTTCACAATGCATAACTGATAGATGACAAAATTTCAATTACAATATAGTTTGTACAAAGTCAACCTATAAACTAAGTACAAAGTTTCAAAAAATCAAAAGTAGCCAATGACTCTTGCTAGTTGCTACTATAAATAGAGCTATGCTAGAGGAATGCAGGTCCTAATGATGAAGCTCCTGGGGCTTTTCCTCTCCTAATTCATTCAGTCAGATGGGTATCAAAGTTGGACTCCGCTAGGATCTCAAAATCCTCAGCCTCAAGAAATTCATCACCAGCAATCCACTCATTGTCTGGACCAAAAATTGCCTCAAAGAAATGTGGTCTCATGGTGATGGAATGCCATGACAATCAATAGCAACCACATTTCTTTGAGGCAATTTTTCAACCAGTTCACTGCCTTGTCTATGCTACCACATTTTTCATACATGTCTACCAAAGCATTTTATCAAACAGTTCACTGCTTGCTGCTATGGCTAAAAGCCTAAAACAAGTGCTTTCAAACAAGCTATGGATGCTTGGAAAAAATCTATCAAAGCATAATACTATGGTCTCATGGTTTTTTTTTTCATGCAAAAATCAGCATAATTTTATTTGTAGTTTTTGCAGGCTTTAAACGCATTTTTTGGCAATTTTGCAGTTTGAAATGGGAAAAAATTGTTGACCAAAAGGTCAAAGATTTATTCAAAAAATCGGGGAAAAAATTGTCCAGCCTGCAGATTTTTAAAAAAATCGGGATTAATTGGGTTTTTTTCCAGATTTTTGTTACCATGGGTCACTGTAGCATTTTGCTATAAACAGCTATCAACAACAACTATTAGAGTTTGAAAAAAGATAAAGATGAATAAGGGCAAGATAATCTACTGGTTACAGCATCTGCCATCAACATGATTTTTGACATGGTAAAAACCTTTGACCTACTCAAGTAGTACCACTACCTAAGTTGGAGTGGGCTTCAAACTACCACCTTTTTGGAAGTGGGCACCACACAAGCATGCATACAGCATCAATTCACTTTAAGTTTAAACAAAAGCCCAAAAACAGTTCTTCAGTTCAGACAATAGTTCCAAGTCCTTACAGATTTGAACTGTAAGCAATCTCATCTTGAAGTTTTTATAATCAAAACCGCCAAGAATATAGGAGGAAATATGTAACACTCACTTATTCTACAGTTTAAAAATGTTAACCAACTACCAATTTCAGCCGAAAAATAACTAACTTGCTTCCATTCTAGGGTTTCCAAAACAATTTCAACCGAGTCAATTTAAATTCCCAACTTCCTTCTAAGTTTTCAAGTTCAACTGATCTGAAGCAACTAATGGTTTTCACCAACCAATTCACAAAAGATCAATAACTAAATAACTGTCAAACTAGGGTTTCCGTTGCAGTTAGAAGGAAAAGAAAATCATTCCCAATGTCATTACATCATTCAACTCATCAACTAACTTTTAAACTTCCATTTCCAGCTGAAAGAAAACTATTAACTGTAAACATATAACAGAGAATCTCAGAAAGATAATAACTATGTCAATCTATGGTTTAAGAAATGGAAAACTAACTACCAACTTTCACCCGGCAATAACCAACTATTCCATCTAGGTTTCCCATTTAACCAATTAACTAACTAAGGAAAGAAATAACTTCTTTATTTTCATTAACTAATTTCAGATCTTTCATTTCAGTTGAATGAATCAAGTAACTATCTCACTAATTAACTGCAGAATCTTACAACATACATTAACATAAAAGAATAGCATTCATGGCATAAATGAAAGTAAACTTTAATTAGCAATGCATGTACTTGGTTTACGAGTGAGGAAGGAGTACATTTGAAATCATCTTCATGCTGATATACTTGGGCTTCTTTATCAATGAGGGAAAGAGAATTATCATCAGGGGCTTTACCGCCCAACCAAGACCTACTGATCTCCCGAATTTCTTGAACTGAAGAACCCACCCTTCACGAGGGTAATCAACATGGATCAAATTATCATCATGCCTCTAAGCTTGGTGTCAAGGACCTATACCTCCTGATCAACCTTACTAAGGGTACCTCCCAACTAGAAAGGCCACTCTGATTAGTGGTATATCTGGTTCTTGATAGTTGACAGATGTTGAATCTAGCATCGTACCTTGGCCAAGGATTTTAATTTTACTGGCACTCCTGTGCCGATGTCTTTGGCACTCCTGTGCCGATATCTCTGGCACTCCTGTGTCGTCAGCACTCTCACCCTTGCTCCACAAGATGACGTTTGTTCCAAGATTTAAATTATAATGTCCAGATTAAATTTCATTTTTCATTTAATATATATTTTATTCCAAGTTTCATCTAGCAACATGATTCTTAAATCAGAGTCATATTCTTTAGATTTACAGTTTAAATGAAAAGATTGTCTGGCTTAGACAAGCTCATTCCTCTCAAGGAATCATAAGTAAAGTTTCAAGTCACAGGGAAACTCATAATCTGTTCCCATTGAAGTTGACACAATTTGATATTCTCAACAACAGTAACCTTCAGGTTAGGTTCGAGTTTTCAAGATAAATATTCTTATATGTTTATAATCAGGAAAATTCTGAAAAGTAGAATGAATGAAAACCAAGTCAAGATTCAATTCACTGTCTAGACAAAGGTTGCCCGGAAATATATTTAGTTATTCTTCCCAGATTTCATAGTTGGGAAGTTGTTCAGGTCATAACCCAGCAAATCCCATTTACAAAATCAAAGCTTGATCACTATAAGGAAAGGAAGAACTCCATAATTGTTCAAACTCCTCAACAAGTAAGCAATTCAGACCCACAATCGACAGAGGAATACCTAAATAAATTAGATTGAGGAACTGACTTCAAGGTCGGCATTACCCAGACCCAACGAGGGTTTAGTTTTGAGAACAAGAGACTGGAAAAGAATCCGGTGATATCAACAAGAAAACTTAGATCAGTAAGAAACTCATAAGCAACTACATCATTTCCAAATATTACACGATAAAGAGAATTGCAATACACAACAAGTCTATTGCACTTAAAGAGATACGATTTCAAGTTGGAAGTCAATACCTAGATTAATTACAACACAGTAAAAGCAATACTAGAAGAAAATAACTTGTTGTTGTGACCTTTTCACACATCGCCCCATTCAGATGGGGACCCCCTTATTTTTGCTCCGTTCCGGTCTTTTGGCTTGGGTTTTTCCTCGCTCTCTCGCTCTGTCTCTTTTCTGGTGTCTGTCTTTCCGGGGGGGTTGTGTCGTCACTGAGCTTAAACGTGAAGATATTGGCCAATTCTAAAATTAGGGTTTTATCATTTTTTGGTCAAGTCAAGGTCAAGTAGGGCCAATAAATTGAAAATTGAATTTAACGTTATTGTCAGCAGACATCCAGCAGGTTTCCCGCCAAGTTTCATCAGAATCTGAGGTACTTACTATTTTTAGTAAGTGTGAAATCCTGGGCAATCTATCAGTATTTTCGAGTTTCCGATCATCACACAGCATTCAGAGTACATCAGACTGCTTGC
>VDFB02072274.1:90153915-90306577 GCA_007258455.2 Sequoia sempervirens | reverse complement strand
GATTAGTCGTAGTTGAGATCTGCAAAAACCAGAGAAAAAGCTTAGCTACGGCGCATTGTGTTTGTGCACCCTTGTGTCCTGCCGCTGAAGCATAAAAAGATAGGAACTTTAGTTAACATTTCCCTTCCCTACACATTGCTCCCAGCAGAGAGGGACTTCTCTTTAAATAACGAAGAAGTGTTGCAAAACATTTGAAATAGCTGAACGTTTACAATCAACACTCCAGAGGTGCTAATTTAAACGCCAACATCACCTTATAAGAGATTTCACATGGTTATTTAATAATCGCGAGAGGATGTTAAATATTTATTTTATTATAAGATACTTGAGTATCATCCTTAAAAAAAAGAGAGGAACTATCGAATGGCTTAATTGGAAATTAATCTATTTGAAATCTTTGTGTGGAATCGATATTAGGGAATGCAACTCCGTTCTTGATCACCTCCTTCTTGAAACGTCCAAGAATGGACAGGCGAAGAGACAGGAGGAAGGATTTCAAATTCTCTATTCTAGAATTTCGGGGGTTGTCGGCTTTGACCTCATTCACTCTCAAAGTTTGGGTTTTCATTTTGCATTTTTGGGCGGGCCATTAATTTGTTACTGGGGTTCAAGTTCTGGAAGATTATTGTGTTCTCTGAAATCATCTGTTCATTATTCTGCCTTTATCTTTCTTTATCATCTCTCGGCGTCTCTCATTCCTTCTCTTTGTCAGTCGTACAATTTTTGGAGGCTTCGTTCTAATCCTCTGTTGCTTTTGAGATTTAAGTCCATTTCCAAGTTTGCCATAACCACTGTGCTCACATTTGGGATCCCTCTCTGTATTCATTGGTATTATGCAAGCTTGTTCATTTCTCTGTCTTCTTCTTGAGGTTGGCATCTTGTGAAATAATGCTTATGGCGAAGTTTTGTTGAGCTGTGCTTTGAGTTGGGTGTCTGCTTAGCGAATCTTCCATTCGGAATATTGGTGTCGAATCCTATTCTCTTTCTCGGATATTTTCCGCATTTGAGAGCGTTGGGAATTCTTTTGGCTAGTGGAATTGTGGAGAGAAGAGCTTGCTATCAAGTTACGATTTCAATCTCTTAGGCAAGTAACGGGTTATTTTCTTCTAGTTTTGCTTTTACCGTGTTGTAATTAATCTGGGTATTGACTTCCAGGTTGAAATCGTATCTCTTTAAGTGCAATAGACTTGTTGTGTATTGCAATTCTCTTTATCGTGTAATATTTGGAAATGATGTAGTTGCTTATGAGTTTCTTACTGATCTGAGTTTTCTTGTTGATATCACCGGATTCTTTTCCAGTCTCTTGTTCTCAAAACTAAACCCTCGTTGGGTCTGGGTAATGCCGAACTTGAAGTCAGTTCCTCAATCTAATTTATTTAGGTATTCCTCTATCGATTGTGGGTCTGAATTGCCTACTTGTTGAGGAGTTTGAACAATTATGGAGTTCTTCCTTTCCTTATAGTGATCAAGCTTTGATTTTGTAAATGGGATTTGTTGGGTCATGACCTGAACAACTTCCCAACTATGAAATCTGGGAAGAATAACTAAATATATTTCTGGGCAACCTCTGTCTAGACAGTGAATTGAATCTTGACTTGGTTTTCATTCATTCTGCTTTTCAGAATTTTCCTAATTATAAACATATAAGAATATTTATCTTGAAAACTCGAACCTGACCTGAAGGTTACTGTTATCTAGAGTTGTTGAGAATATCAAATTGTGTCAACTTGAATGGGAACAGATTATGAGTTTCCCTGTGACTTGAAACTTTACTTATGATTCTTTGAGAGGAATGAGCTTGTCTAAGCCAGACAATCTTTTCATTTAAACTGTAAATTTAAAGAAAATGACTCTGATTTAAGAATCCTATTGCTAGATGAAACTTGGAATAAAATATATATTAAATGAGAAATGAAATTTAATCTAGACATTATAATTTAAATCTTGGAACAAATGTCATCTTGTCGAGCAAGGGTGAGAGTGCTAACAACACAGGAGTGTCAAAGACATCGGCACAGGAGTGCCAAAGATGTCGACACAGGAGTGCCAGTAAAATTAAAATCCTTGGCCAAGGTACAATGCTAGATTTAGCATCTATCAACTATCAAGAACCAGATATACCACTGATCAGAGTGGCCTTTCTAGTTGGGAGGTACCCTTAGTAAGGTTGATCAGGAGGTATAGGTCCTTGACACCAAGCTCAGAGGCATGATGATAATTTGATCCATGTTGATTACCCTCGTGAAGGGCGGGTTCTTCAGTTGAAGAAACTCGGGAGACCAGTAGGTCTTGGTTGGGCAGTAAAGCCCCTGATGATAATTCTCTTTCCCCCATTGATAAAGAAGCCCAAGTATATCAGCATGAAGATGATTTCAAATGTACTCCTTCCTCACTTGTAAACCAAGTACATGCATTGCTAATTAAAGTTTACTTTCATTTATGCCATGAATGCTATTCTTTTATGTTAACGTATGTTGTAAGATTCTGCAGTTAATTAGTGAGATAATTACTTGATTCATTCAGCTGAAATGAAAGATCTGAAATTAGTTAATGAAAATAAAGAAGTTATTTCTTTCCTCAATTAGTTAATTGGTTGAATGGGAAACCTAGATGGAATAGTTGGTTATTGCCGGGTGAAAGTTGGTAGTTAGTTTTCCATTTTTTAAACCATAGATTGACATAGTTATTATCTTTTTGAGATTCTCTGTTATATGTTTACAGTTAATAGTTTTCTTTCAGCTGGAAATGGAAGTTTAAAAGTTAGTTGATGAGTTGAATGATGTAACGACATTGGGAATGATTTTCTTTTCCTTCTAACTGCAACGGAAACCCTAGTTTGACAGTTATTTAGTTATTGATCTTTTGTGAATTGGTTGGTGAAAACCATTAGTTGCTTCAGATCAGTTGAACCTGAAAACTTAGAAGGAAGTTGGGAATTTAAATTGACTTGGTTGAAATTGTTTTGGAAACCCTAGAATGGAAGCAAGTTAGTTGTTTTTCAGCTGAAACTGGTAGTTGGTTAACATTTTTAAACTGTAGAATAAGTGAGTGTTACATATTTCCTCCTATATTCTTGGCGGTTTTGATTATAAAAACTTCAAGATGAGATTGCTTACAGTTCAAATCTGTAAGGACTTGGAACTATCGTCTGAACTGAAGAACTGTTTTTGGGCTTTTGTTTAAACTTAAAGTGAATTGATGCTGTATGCATGCTTGTGTGGTGCCCACTTCCAAAAAGGTGGTAGTTTGAAGCCCACTCCAACTTAGGTAGTGGTACTACTTGAGTAGGTCAAAGGGTTTTACCATGTCAAAAATCATGTTGATGGCAGATGCTGTAACCAATAGATTATCTTGCCCTTATTCATCTTTATCTTTATTCAAACTCTAATAGTTGTTGTTGATAGCTGTTTATAGCAAAATGCTACAGTGACCCATAGTAACAAAAATCTGGAAAAAAACCCAATTAATCCTGATTTTTTAAAAATCTGCAGGCTGGACAATTTTTTCCCCGATTTTTTGAAAAAATCTTTGACCTTTTGGTCAACAATTTTTTCCCATTTCAAACTGCAAAATTGCAAAAAAATGCTTTTAAAACCTGCAAAAACTGCAAATAAAATTACGCTGATTTTCGCGTGAAAGAAAAAACCATTAGACCATAGCTTGTTGTTTAGTATTATGCTTTGATAGATTTTTTCCAAGCATCCATAGCTTGTTTGAAAGCACTTGTTTTAGGCTTTTAGCCATAGCAGCAAGGCAGTGAACTGTTTGATAAAATGCTTTGGTTGACATGTATGAAAAATGTGGTAGCATAGACGAGGTAGTGAACTGGCTGAAAAATTGACTCAAAGAAATGTGGTTGCTATTGATTGTCATGGCATTCCATCACCATGAGACCACATTTCTTTGAGGCAATTTTTGATCCAGACAATGAGTGGATTGCTGGTGATGAATTTCTTGAGGCTGAGGATTTTGAGATCCTAGCGGAGTCCAACTTTGATACTCATCTGACTGAATGAATTAGGAGAGGTAAAGCCCCAGGAGCTTCATCATCAGGACCTGCATCCCTCTAGCATAGCTGTATTTATAGTAGCAACTAGCAAGAGTCATTGGCTACTTTTGATTTTTTGAAACTTTGTACTCAGTTTATAGGTTGACTTTGTACAAACTATATTGTAATTGAAATTTTGTCATCTATCAGTTATGCATTGTGAACTAATGCTTTGAAAGATGTGGAATGCAATGTAATCAGCGATATGGATATAAACAACAAAATCTATTTTCTATGATTCATTAGTTAAACTCTCTATTTAATTTGCTCTCTATAACTCTATTGCTATGGAAATGCCTTTCAATTAAAAAAAAACAGTTTTTGTCTCTTATTCTACAATTTTTTACATTTTTTAAAAAACCCGTTTTTTTCAAAATTCTTGAACTTTTGGTTTGCCGATCTTTCCCCAAAAGATTTTTGTTGCTATGTGCAGCAGCAGCAGCAGCTACACTACCATTTAACACTAGCAGAAATAAAATCACTTATCATGAATGTAACTCAGGAGAAATATAAGAGAACAATAACTTAAGTGGACAAGGTAGTTTACAGTACAATGATTGGTACAGGGAGAGCCATCACAGTGGCACCCTTATCCTGACATTTGACATACCAATGAAGTTATCTATAAGATCAAATGATTGTTGGTAAGACACTATCATCGGCCAACTGTTCGTAACCAAATAAGTAATTAAAGCACTACCAAGCGAGCAATACTAAAAAACACAACTAATTCTCAATAACATTTATCAGGATACACCTATGTTACACTTTTTCCTTCCAACATTCCGAGTCTCTTTCAAGAGCCCTCAGGAAAAATTTAGATCAATGAGATGTTTCTGAAGTTTTTAGTATTGACTCTGCCAAAAAACTAGTAATGCCTACTTTTATTTTGTTAGTGATGCCAAAAGGAGTTGCATAGTTTGTTTAACTGATCATATGATTAGGGTTATAGGTTAACTGTCTCCAAGTACTACTAATGTTCCAACCACTATCTCCGTTACTGTTATTCTTGTTTTGCATGATTTCAATAGCTTCCCACGAGTTTCTTTTTATATAATGATCCTCTTCAGCTAACATCTTCGCCTTACCAATGCAAATATTGTGTTTTTTATTCTACTTTGGATTGATCTACAATTTTCCGAATGTATGGTGTTCCCTATGAGCATTTTATCATGTACATCTCTGCTTTTCTTAGGGTCACATTTGCAGAGTTTTGAATCCTTGGAAAGAAAAAGTGGAAGATATTTGTATCTAGATAGATATCTTTGAAATGCTTACCTATGTAAATTTCAAATCACTCACCATTCATAATCAAAATGTTATTAATACACTACCAAAGGTGACTTTACTAAAGAATACAACTAATTTGGCTGTAAAGTTATTTATTTTATCTATATGCTAATAACAAAAAATAATGAGAATATGTAGGACTAGAATAATAATGCTGCTTAGTTCTATGCTTAGTTCTGCTTAACCTTTATTTTGATGTTACAAATCTGTTTTGTTTTTGTTGAAATCTTGACAATGAATAATTTTTTTTCATACGCATGCTTAGACTTTATATATTAGTAGGGAAACCCGGGGATGCGTCCCCCCCTAAAATGGCCCGCCCCTGTCCCTGGGACATCCCGGGTACAGGGGGATGGTTGGGGGATGGTCCCTTGGTGTCCCCTTATTTTTTCAAAAGTTGGGACATCCCTGAAACGGGGAAACAGTCAATAGGGAAAGGGGGATGGCTGACCATCCCGGGGACGGCCAGGGGATGCCTGATGTGACGAACCACACTCCGGTGATCCACTCTGCTACCACTGTAGTGAAATGCTCTAACACCACTGTGATGAAGCGACACTCTGATGTGATGATTTCAACAGTGCTTGTAGGTCTGATTTGTATTTGGTGTTTGTTTCTTTTTGTGTTTTAATGTTTGATGCCAATGATACACATGAATTTAACAAGCATATACATGCAATATGAACTCACAAATAAACTAAACGCCAATGATACTCAAGCAATGAACTCAATTTCATAATTAAGAGTCCTTCTTCATTACAAAGAGAATACATAAATGGGCTGCTTGCATACAATTCAAGAGATACTTGAGCAAGATTCGAAATGCTATTCAAGATGCATTCTACATGATATAAGAGCTTACATGGAATAGACCTAAGTCACAAGGTTCGAATTCGAATTCGAGTTCGGCAGCTTTGAAATTCGGATGAAGTTCGGCGAGGAAAAAATTCGAAAAGTATAAAATTCGGATTAAATTCGCCTTATGTATTTTTTTATTTATTTTTAATAAATATAAGTAATATATCCATAATATTGTCTAAATACTAAAAAGTTTAGCATTGATAAATAGATTTGAAATCATTACAAAGAGATGACACATTTATAAAATATAAATCATAAGAAACATGTGAAATCACGATTGCGAAGATGTTCGTTTGTCAAAAAGGTACAATAACAGTCAAGACTTTAGAAATTCAAAAAAGCTCCAAGTCATCAAGAGCACTTGGCTGAGATGCTAGATCATCATCATCTGTATCACTACTCAATTCATCATCTGCAAAGTTAGGCTCATCTACAACTGGCACTGCCATGTCTTCAAGAATTTGTTGTTGTGAGGAAGAGTTCTTTGCTGATTTGTTCATGAACAATTTTAAATTGCTACGAACAAAGACGAGATCTCCCAACTTTCCAGACAACAACTTATTCCTCTTTTTGGAATGGATGTGGTCAAAGCAACTCCAGTTCCTCTCACAAGCTGATGAACTTGCCCCCTGACTCAAAATTCGAACAGCAAACTGTTGTAGCTCAGGAGTTTGTGCTCCATAGTTTATCCACCATCTATATCCAGGTATACGTGCCAAGTCATATTTGGCTGCTTGCATTCCAAACATCCCTTCTCCTTTCTTGTATTCCCAACATTGATCTCTTAGTAGTGCTGAAATTGTTGCATTTGGTTCATACTTTTCAATGGCTTCATAAAGCCCTCCCATAATTTCAGAATCGCCTTTTCTATTAATAGAAAACAACTTAGGCTCCAAAAAACAAGCTGCTGCATGCAAAGGTGTGTGCATCATTTTCCATCTGCGATCAACTGTTTCCCATATCTCCATATATTCTGCTGCTACATTATTTAGTGCTTTTTGAATAGATTCTTTACAACGGTCCATACTTTCATAAAGCATGCCAAGGCAAGGAGAGTCACCATCAACCATACGAAGCACATCAACAATTGGTTCACAAATAAGCAAAACTTTTGCTGCACTTTCCCAAAAATTGTTGTTTAGAATGATTTGCTCTATGTTTTTCCCCTTAGGACCTTTCGAAAGCACTGAATTTTCCCACTGATTGGAACAAATAACTGACCTCAAAGCTGCTTTTTCTTCAACCACTCTTTTCAAAGTGATATAAAATGATGCAAATCTTGTTTCACAAGGCCTCAACAACTCCCTAGACGCATGCTGCCTATAAAGACTCAATGTGAAACGATGATTTCGTATGAAATTAGCAATTGCTCTCCCTCTATGAATAGCTTCATGTACCCATGGGAATTTAGCCAAGTCATGAAGCAACAAATCGAGACAATGGGCTGCACATGGGCTCCAATATATTTGTGGATACTTCTCTGAAATCAGCTTCCCAGCTCCCACACAATTCGCTGCACTATCAGTTACCACTTGAACCACATTTTCCACCCCTACTTCAATAATGGCTTCCTCTAATATTTGAAAAATATACTCAGAAGTTTTCATGTGGTTCATGGTGTCAATCACTTTCAAGAACACAACACCATCAGGAGAAGACACCAAAACATTAATCAATGGCCTTTGACATATATCTGACCATCCATCACTCAATATAGTGCAACCTGTTTCATTCCAAGAGGCTTTGACATCAGCCAGTTTCTCGGTCACTCTATCTTTTGACCTCTGCAAAAGAGTTGTCCTGAAAGCCTCTGAAGATGGGGGTATGTACCCTTTGCCAAACTCTGCAACTTTCTGAATTGCATTACGAAAATGTGGATTTCGTGCAACATTGAAGGGAATGGCACTTGAGTAAAACAAATCAGCTAATGCATCATCCACTTGTTGTTTCTCTACTGGTTTCCAAAAGGTGTTCAATGTTCCACTCTCTTTTGATACCCTTGCCGGTTTGGATAGACTAGAAGAGGAAGACATAACAGAAGTGAATCTAGATACATCTTCTTCAATTCTTTGTTTCTTTTGTGCCTTCTTCATTTTTCCTACAATTGAAGATGATTTCTCTTTCTCTAGAATAGCTTTTAGTGCTGGAGAAACACCTGTACATGCCACAACACCTCCACCTGCACCCCCTGTAATACCAAGCAAGTGGTCCATAACCCTCGTCAAGCTTCCAGTGATAGTTTGTGGACATAAATTACACCTGTTGTTAACACCATCACGGGTCACATGCTTCCATGCCTCAGAAGTTGATTTGCTCGGAGCCATTAAATGAAAATCTGCAAGATTCAAAAGAAAAATAATAATCTGTTAATGGTTCCAAAAATATTAAATATTATGATGCAAATCTTGTTTCCTAATTTGTTAATGCTTGCTCTTACAGTAAACTTTCTATTGCAAATTGCAGTGAACCAAAGACTAAATTTGATGTGCTTATTTTAGGTGAACATATTCATATATTATAGCACACAGTTTTATTAAAATTTGCCTGAAGTTGCAGTTAATCAAAGACAATTTTCTGTGCTTATTTTATGTGAACATGTTCATATATTATTACACACAGCTTTATTAAAATCTGCTGAGTGACTAAATTGGATATTTAATAATAAAAAATGTTATAAATGGCAGCATGTTAAAAAAATAAAATGAACAACCTCACATATTATTAAAATATACCTTTTAATAAAAAATAGGTTTATTTTGTTATTTATATTTTATTATTTATATTTTAAATTTATATTATTTAATGTAAATATATTTATATTAAAAAATATAAATATATTTATATTAAATAATGTAAATATATAATATAAATAACACAATTTATTAATTATTGAATATAAATATATTTTCATTAAATAATATAAATAACATTATAACACAATAGACCTATTTTTATATTATAAATTTATATTATTTAATATAAATATATTTATATTTTTTAATATAAATATATTTAGATTAAATAATATAAATGTATTATATAAAATAAATAATAAAATATAATAAATAACATAATAAACCTAATTTATAATATAAATAATAAAATATAAATAACATAAGAAAATAAAGATTTCGAATATTTATAAAACCAAACCAAAAAAATAAAAAACCTAAAAAAAATGTCGAAGCCTACCTGGAGAAATCTGCAGAGAGAGTTGGAACTTGGAAGAAGCCGCCGCAGTGCAGAGAGGAAA
Source organism: Sequoia sempervirens (assembly GCA_007258455.2). Taxonomy (NCBI): domain Eukaryota; kingdom Viridiplantae; phylum Streptophyta; class Pinopsida; order Cupressales; family Cupressaceae; genus Sequoia; species Sequoia sempervirens. The sequence goes on along the minus strand of VDFB02072274.1, from coordinate 90,297,125 downwards.
ACACGTGGAAGAAACCGACGAAGGAAAACGCGTGGAAAAAACGGCCGCAGTGCAGAGAGGGTTGGAAGAAGCCGCCGCCAGAGAGGAAAACGCGTGATGGATGACTGGTTCAAGGTCGCGCACAGATGGTTCAAGGTCGCGTATAACTCTGTGACAGTCGCGAACTTCCTTCCGGCGCTCGAAAATTGCTTTGTCTTCAAAAAACGGCTCAAAAGAAATTTTTGCCGACAATACTCATTCGCTGTGTGTTTGAGCAATGCTTAGGGCGTAATTTTATAGAAAAATAACGCGTCTAAATCGTTGGAAACGCTTTTTGAAACCCTAAAAAATACTCTTTAAAAAAAAATTTAAGTGAATAAACGGCCGTACGAATTTAATGCCGAACTTAAATGAATTTTAAAAAAAAAATTCAAATTCGTAAAAATTCGAACCTGAAGCTTGATATTCGCCGAACCTTGTGACACAGGAATAGACAACTTGCATCAAATTCGAGAGACAATACATCTTATGTCTTAATTTTACTTACAACCAAACTTCACTGTGAATAGTGACTGCTACAGTACCCGCGCCCATGCAAATGCTCATACAAAATTAAATACAAGTTTCTCCTACCAATTTCTTGATGGAATGTCTTCTATTGACAGGGGTGCCCACTTTAGGAGTGACATCAGCCACCAAAGAAAGGCGTATTTATTTCTTTGAGCAAATGAAACCCTTAAAAAGTGCGGCTGGCTGTAGCTGTTAAAAATCAGCTCCAAAGTCTTCATAAAATGCAAATAAATACCTCTGGATGGCGAATGGCGTCACTAGCAGCAAGTATCCTTCTGAAAGATGCCTCCAACAACTTGTTATCAGTAATTCCAAGCTCCAAAATGCAGCAACAAAAAAATAACCAGCACTTTAGGGTGGTCTTTCACACCTTCAAGATGCCAAAATCCTAACTACAAGCCCCAAACCAGGCTTACCCACTGCTGAAATTGAGAAACCCTAGTTTCTCTCTTCCACAAACTCCACACTTCAAACTTCATTCATCAAAATAACTTCATGCATAATGAAGTTGGAACTTTCTCTTCTCCCTTTATAATTTTACATTGAAACACTATTCATTTAAGTTATTTCTTTTTTCACTTTATCAGTGAATAGTAACTGCAAAATATAAAGTTTCCCCTTTAACAAATAGACACATGGTCCCCAAGCCTGAGTAAGTGAAATAAATGGTGATGATCAATATCTTAAGCTCCAATAGCACACCAAACGCGCAAATTCATCACGTCACCATACTCCGGATACCAATACTACCTTTACTGACCAAGTGCCCGTTCAAGTGACCCTCTATCCAGACACATTAGCCTACAAGGATCGACGTAATAGGCTAATCCACCAACTCTGATGCTCGCGAAATAATGGGGACATTACACCTGAGCCGTCCCTCGACTGTCCCCCAGCTGTCCCCCACGTCAAAGCATGTTTTAAAAATAAAAAAATATATATAATAGTTTTTCAGTTTTCTGGTTTATGAGTTGTTCGTTTAAATTATTTTCATATATCTTTCACAATATTTGGAACACTCACAAGATAAATATTTGCTGCTCTATTAGAGATATATAAAAATAACAAAAATTTATTCCAGAAGTGTGTAAACTTAAATTTATTTGCTTCCTGTTCACTAACAGGTTTTAGAGACAAAGACTTAGGATTTTGACCCTTTTAAATAGTTCTTCACAATTGGAAATAGGCTGAATATTAAGGCAATTTGATGCCCAAAACTCCTTGAGTGCAGCAATTGTCCCCACATTTAACTACTCAAATCCATATCAGACAATACACTGGCATTGAATTTATTTCCAGTAGTCCACACTCCCACCAAACTACAATAATTCTGCCTTCAGACGCCTCAGCTATTCATTATTGTTCTGTGCCAAGTAATCAATAACCTAGGTGAAACAATCTTCACTGTAATCACAAAAGTTCGCCCAATTTGTGAGCTAGAAATAACCTTATGTAATTTGATATAAATTTATAAATTATAACTTGGAGGTTGTATCATGATTCATGTATGTTAATTCTGAATTTTCAATGCGTATTGAGTATTGACAAAGAATGTTGAACACAAATGTTATATTTTAAGGTTGTATAATGTATATTATGCATGCTTTATCCATGTTTTCATATGAATATTTAAAATTTCCCTATATATTTCAAATTTTCCGTATATTTTATATAGCCGTACCCCCGCCATCCCCAAATTTGGCCTCAAAAATCAGAAACTTGGGGACTCATCCCACCGTCCCCTGCTGTCCCTGTCCCGGAAACTTGGGGTAACACTTAAGTAATTACCAATTTCTTTGGTAATTGTTTTCAAATATTTTGATGACCCTAAAATTTGTAGCGATTCTTTTACTTGCCTGCTTCATGTTCTAATACACAGCAGTTGAACTGCAGCCCATGATTCAAATGTTGGAAATTATAAGAACTTTATATTTCCTAGAATTTAACTACTATTTTCTAAATAAGTTTGTTATCTTTGAATGCAAAGCTTGATTTACTTATCAATTGTGTTAGTTAATTACATATCTAGTATCTTTATAGTTGGCATGGCTAAACAAGGAGAAAGTAGAAAAATGCTTGATGGCTCATAAATTTGTTATTTTCACAGATATTGTAAAGTGTTGTTTGTATGATATGTTGCTTTTTAGGGGCTATATTTCGAAGACATTATATGCTTTTGGTATTGTGTCTCATTTCTCAAGTCAGACTACAACCTAAAAATTTAAAAATTCCTTTGCATGACCACCCAATGTTATTTGCAGATAGCATGGTTTACTATATTATGTCCTCAATGTCAGATATAAGATAACTGCAAATTCCTTGAATATAAGATAACTACCTTTTGTTTGTGGAAATAGGAAGTGGCTATACCATTCCAGGTAGCAAATGTTTGGGCAATAAGACAGTTCCTGTTAAACCAGTTCCTTTTTGGTATTTGGAATCCCTTCACTCATCAATTCCATCAGTGCAATAACATGACTATTATCTTGCCTATTGTTGTCAAGTGAATGGCATTAAACCAAGGTCTAACTAGTTATAATGGATGGTTCCGTCTTTTAGAGCTTCTCCTTGCTTCCTCTCAAGTGAATTGAAAAAAATGCTACTTATTGCTATTTTATGGTTTACTGGAGCAATTCAAAGATTGTTTCCCACAAGTAACCTTTTCTAGCACCATGGGTAGGAATTAATGTCTTTCTTGTCTTCATGCAGCTGTTAGTTCAAGTTGAAGCACAACTGAAAGAAGCAATCTCAAGGCAGCCTACACTTCTGGTCATGGTTATTGGGATTCCAAATGTTGGAAAATCTGCCCTTATCAATTCTTTGTATCAGATTTCTCGTATTCGTTTTCCAGGTATAGCCCTGTTCTGGTAAATACATAGGCTGGGTAATAATATTAGTTCAATTTAGTCGTCAGTATGAGCTTTTCTCAATGTGATGTATTAGGAAAATTTATTGTGGAATTCACAAGCAAAAAACTTTGCCTCATGAAATTGCAAATTGTAAACTGAAATCAGCATTATCAAATCCATCATTTTGAACAATCAAGACTACACCATGCTACAAATCACTCTAGGGCCAAAGGGATTAAATCCCAAAGCTTGAGGAGGCATGTCCAACTCACATAGCCATAGTCCATCAAGCTCTGCAATCAATAACTTAAAAGAAGCCATGGCCTAAGAATCAATTCAGATCTACAAGAGGATCTTCAGGTACAATATCTAAAGCCTATTTTCACAACAAAGAAAGAAAATGGGCGTTACCTAGAGCTGGACAACCCTTCAAAGGTATCTTTTTGCATGGACAAAATGGAAGACATTTTTGATTTTATGGCTACTCAAAGAATGTGCCTAATCTGCTGTTTCATGTGAGCATTCTCAGGACCCAAAAATTTGAGGGTACAGGTATAGGAAATATGGAACTCCTACTAATGCCTTTAGCTATTACAAGGTGATTTTTGCCACTAAATTAGAAAAGAATTGGGTTTTCCAAGGAGGACTATGGTTATGAAAAATCAGGTTATTTGTGAAGCATTGTTCACTAGCCTTCAACTCAACCAGTGACCTCCCAAGTGCTGCACCTGTTTGGGTGAGAATCTTCCCACTCCTAAGTGAAGTCTGGTAAGAAGCAGCCTTAAGGAAAATAGAAAAGGCTAACACCATCAAATCTCCTTAGAGAAAAATAGAGGCAAGAGTTGTAATATCTGATGCATGAAAGTAGGAGTCATATAAATGGAGTACACTAATGAATTGTACGAATGGAACAACAATGGAAAGATTAGCAAATACATAGCTTAGAAGTTGGACAAAATTTTAATGTCATAAAGGTGGATAAATTTAAAAAGTCAAGCATGAGTTATGGATAACATAATCCATTCTTTCACATCACTGGCCTATTATGATCTCCATGGTGCCAAAGACCAGGATCGAACAACCACAATTTATGTTTAAAAGAATGTGGATAACACACCAGATTTTTTTTGAAAAAGTTACAAATGGTGGACATATCTACCACACACTGTTCAAATTTATAAAAAAAACTAGAGCATCTGTGTCAAAATTCAGGAATGAAATAGAAAGGTATTTGACAATTTGTTTAGCAAATAAATTATGTTCAAGAAAAGTTAACTCTAATCCAAAACCAAGTCCTAAATCAAGGGTTCTCAAAGAGCTTGGCAGCTTAGGAATAGACAGTCGTAGCAGGCAATGACTTTGGCAAAAGTAGAGAAACTTATTAATTGAAGTAAAGGGTGAAATAGGACTGGCTCTTCAAAGGTGATGCAAATACAACATTTATCCAGAAGTTTGTTTTGATAGGAATAATGTCAATGCCCATTCAGAAATATAACATAACAAATTTCAAAATCTCACATATGCTCAAGATATAAAATACTACAACCCAAACTATTTTATGTCAATCGTTATTGTTGTAAACAACTCAGTCATGACAATCCAATCTTAGACAACTCTTCTTTGGCACATCCCTATTCTTATGTCACAAGAAGACAATGCTCGTCGCCTCAATAGGGAAGAAGAGCTCAAGGTTAATACTTTTCTTTCAAATCCAGTCAAAGTCCCCCAACTTGATGGATTCTTGGCATTGTTTTATCTAACCTTCTATCACACAGTGAAAGATGTTCTGATCCAAGTGGTAGAGGAATCAAGGAGGAACAAAAAAAAAGTGTCAGCCTAAGCTTTTTTTGTGATGCGCACTTGCAGACCTAGGCTAATACTTAAAGACCAACCATATGTTGGCATATCATCATCAAAGGGACCTGCTCACTCGAGGTGCACCAAGGATTCTATGACCTCAATCAATCTATGATTATCAACTATGGAGAATTACATCATACCAACATTATATATGTGCAACCAACTATTCATAAAATAAACAATAATATTGTTAGAATTTTAATTTTTCCTTTTTAGAACTATTCATAAACATAGTCTCAATTCTGACACTTTTCAAATGTAGATTAACCTTAAGAAATTCTACTTTGGCTCCAAAAGCAGTTGAAACTTGAGCATGCTTGCTAAGAGGAATAATTATTTCTAGACAGCTTTCCAAAACTACCAAAGAAAAGTGAGAATATTTATGTTTTGAAACTATGTAGCCGGTTCTTCAGGTTCTGGCCCGGGTCCTGGTCCGGGTTCGCCCTGGGTCCTGGTCCTGGTCCGGTCCTTCTGCTGGTTCGGCCAGGGTCCTTGCATTTGGGCCTTGGTTCGCCAGTGAAGAACCCGGGCGAACCCGAGCAGAACCCGGGCGAACCCAAGGCGAACCCAAGCAGAACCCGGGTGTCTGGGCAGCAAAAAGTGATTTTTTTTTGTTTTTTTTAATGTTTCCTTCACTTTGACTTTGACCCACGCCCATGGGAACCCTAAAAGTGACCTCTAAAACATGTTAAACACCTAAACTGCCTCATTTTCATTCATTTGTTTTTCAAACAAGCATTTTCATTCCAAGAGGCTGAGTACTATTTACTTATCAGCTTGTGATACAACTGAGATTATAAGCCCTCAGCTAGCCCTCAGCTAACACACATCTCTTCTCCAAAGAGTTTCCTTTATGTTTATGTTGCTTAATAATGCTTTTTGAAGTGCAATATGATTTTTTCTTGGATTTTGGGTGTTCTGGAATTTTCATATTCCAATATTGAAAATTAAAACAAAAACAACAGAATATCATATTTCAGTTTAGTTTTTCCCTCAGTTCAGAATTTACAGAAACTACAATGTCAGTTCTTACACCACTGTTCTTTACTCCTATATCTGATAAGACTAGTACTTAATAGTAATGAACATAAACAGCAATGAATACTAGGTAGACTAAAAGAAGTATATCTTTATTCATATGAAGTTCTTACTTAGAAATATACCAGAGATGACCAGCCAAGGATCAGACTACTTTCCCTGACTAAGAAAAACCTATTTAAAGAACCTGATGGTTGACAAGCAGGACACAACCATCAACACTATTAATAACTGTCTCCTTAAACCTACCCACAAGCTGATAAGTAAATAGTACATAGTCAGATACAACCAAATTAATATAAGCACACATGTATATACATATAAATACCATATACATACATAAATATATCTATGCATGTATATAAGCACACATGTATATACATATAAATATACTATTCATGCTTCTAGGCTGCATATATATATATATATATATTTTTTTACATTTTTTTGTAATTTGTACTAACGAACCCAAGACGAACCGAACCCACCCCCCAAAAAATTTTGCCGAACCGGCGAACCGAACCCGCGAACCCGAACCCGAACCCGAACCCGAACCGGCTACTTAGTTTTGAAATGGCCTAGGTTATTGGTTTCTGTCAATAAGCATTTAACAAAGGAGCTGTCCCCTGAATTTCACAGCTTGTAAAATACAGAGTAACCAAAAAATTCTACATTTGCTCCAAAAGCAGTTGAGCATGCTGGCCAAGAGGAATATTTATATCTAGAGAACTGAATAAAATCAGATTTATGTTATCATATGAAATCAAAATCATGAAAGAAAAGTTAGAAAAATTAGATTTTAAAGTGGCACAGGTAATTGGTTCCTATGAATAAGCCTTTAACAGAGAATGGAATGTCCCTTGGCCATCTTAAGGATGCTAGCGTGTCTCAAAATAGGGGAAAAAGAGGGGTATCCCCAAGACTGTCAAAAAAGGGGACATGGATGGGGGATGTTCTGTGTAGGCAAAAAGTCTCAGCAAGGAAGCTATATGAGGCAACTGATTACTCCTATATAGTGGCAACATGAAGCAATGCAACCTAGTGATGATTGGGCCCAAAATCTGCACAAAGCAATCCCAATTAGGGTCACCACCACCTGGAGCCCCCTTTGTCAACAAACATATGAAGCTGGAGATAACAAAATGGCCTACAACATTCTAGGTTGTCATCATATGTGAATGCTTGAAGCTTCTTGGATGCACTTTTGTCTATTCCCTGTTAACTATATATACCTGACTTTACATCCTGCTAGACAACTGCTGAAAGGTATTTATTTCTTTTATTTTAATTTCAATGCTCTAGTTATATGCAACTCTGTTTTGGGTGCCCTTTTGGGCTCACCCTCCTAAAGTAACATCTCTCTTTTTATCGGGAATTTTTGTAGCATATAATTTTTTTTAATATCAGCATATGACTTTGCTTTTATAAAAAAATGTGATGTATTTGAAGATCTTTTATTTGCCTATGTAGGTATTTTCCCACACTTTCATTGATATTCATTTCTGTCTTTCCTTTAGCACAGGAGAAGTTGAAGCGAGCAACTGTTGGTCCTTTGCCAGGTGTTACCCAAGACATTGCAGGATTTAAGGTTTTACTTTTCCTTAAACTATTGATAAATTTTTATCTGGTGATTATTTTGGCTTTCATTTTTTGTCAAGAAAATTGTTATTTGTACCAACCACCACGCCTCTGCATTAGGTCTGTCCTTCCTGTTATCCTCTGTTCTTTTTGTTTCTTTTTGTTTTCAACTTTGAGTTCATATTTTGTTTGTGCTTTGAAGATAATCAAACATTTTTCACAGTTGTATAGAGCTAGATTTTGCTTGGTTGTAATAATACTGTAGGATATGTTATGGAATTTATATTTGATAGGTAGAAGCTAAATGCTCTTAGTTATAGCACCTAAAATTCATATAATAGTTGTGTTGTTACTTATATATATCATGATAAAACTATCTAGGAAAGAAAATTAACATAAGCATTTTTTTCACAGATTGCAAACCGGCCTAGCATTTATGTTCTTGACACACCTGGTATTTTGGTTCCTAATATTCCTGACATCGACACAGGATTAAAGCTATCCTTGACAGGTAAAACGATAATGTAGTAACTTATTCCCTCTGCTCTAATGCAATTTAAATGCCACCATATGAGGAGTATTCTACAAGGAAGATTTGGATTAAGTTTTTTGCTTGTAAAGATTTGATAATTTAGAAGGGCATGCTTTATGAGGATCAGTTGAAGTTGGGTATCCTGTTGAGAAAATTAAAATTGCTGCAACTGAGTGAAGCTCAGATGACTGTTTTTGTGCCAAGGCTGAGAGAATTTTCCTTTATTTTAAATACAAGGATAATAATCCCAAAGAGATAGGGATAAATTCCGTTTAATATGATATGGTGTTTTCTTCCCTCCTAATGAACGTTCTGTTGCATATCATGGTGATATTTGATCAAAAATCTTAGACTTATAAGGTATTTGAGTAAATGCTGTCTCATTATAATCACTGCAGGTTTAATGGTATATGGCTAAACTCTGCCATCTGTGTTTAGCTGTACAAAATCATCCTCACTTTTGACCAGTGTTTCTCTGAGTCTGGGATGGCAAAATATTTTCCTAAATTTTAGGGTTGGCAGGGGTATGGATATATATGTGTGTGATGTGTGTATATATAATATTATATATACATTATGCAGCTGGTGACTGATAACAATGTCAATTGTCAAATCATAAATGTTTAACAATTATTGATAAATAAAAATGGTTAATATTTTATAAATTATATGGATATCATAGTAGCTGCTAGCATTACAAAGTTAAAGGTATAGCACCATGAAGGCATTGCTGAAGCTGCTGTTATAAACTTCACCAGTGATCAAAGTTTGTGAAAGGTTTGCTTGAATCCCAGTTATTATCCCATTTATTTTTGTGATTCTCCCATTGACAATTTTAAATCAGCGGACTCATTAGTAAAGCCATCCTATGCAAATACAAGGGGAAACTGCCAATCAAGATTATGGGTGATCCAAATCCTTGAGACAAAGAAAGCTGAAGCCAAACTTTCACTGCAAAAGACAGACTCCTGGAGGCCTAGACTCTCAACACCATTGAAAAAGTCTGAAAAAAAAAGCAAATCAACTCTTATAGACTCTCATATACCCAGTTAATGGTCCTAAGTAATCACATTTCCATCTCTCCAATCATAAATACTCCTCTCTTGATTGACACATCCGTGAATAAGAACCTACCCTCTTTTGCAGTCTTCATTATTTTGGGACAGAAGAAAAACCATGGTCAGGGAGGCAAATGGTGGAGGACATCCTGATTTCAGTGGGATGTCACAAGAATGTTGGGGATGATAGGCCATCCCCCCAAGGCCCACACAAATGGGGAACTTCTAAGGGAACATCCCCCACCTTAGGATATGTCCTGGGGCTGTCCTAAAAATCTGCTAAAAAAAAGGGAAAGCAATAGGGAAGGACGCTTTGTTCCCATTCCCACAACCTTGTAAAACCCCCAGGAACATGCCCCCTTGGAACACTGCTTTACTAAATTATTATTTTTTTAAAATTTTGTGGATGCCTGCTTTCTTAATTGAAGCATTTTGAAATGAATTTGAATGGTCAATGAAATTCACTTAGTTGGATTTTGTAGGAGCTATAAAATATTCTATTGTTGGTGAGGATCGGGTTGCTCAGTACTTACTTGCAATTCTAAACACCCGCCGAATACCTTTACATTGGAAAGACTTGGAGAGTAAAGGCCATGAAGATTCTTCTCGTGAATGTTCAGAGGATCTAATAGGTGATGGATCTGAAGTCTCTCTGCATCAGAAAAAGAGAAAGAAGGATGTAAAATCACATAGAATGAATTACACAGAGGTAAATCTCAAGCCATTCCATTTACTTACCTATCTTGTTAGATAACAAGAGAAGTTCTGGGTGATATTTGCCCACAACTTGTAATTCTGTTGCTTTTATTTCACCAGCATCATCTTTGTTATTTTTTTTCCTTGTATGGTAAGATAAATGTTTCTATGGAATTTATAAATATTATAGGTAAATGTATAATAAAATTGTGGTTAACATTGAAAGTATCCATGGAGGTTAGCAATTGGAATGAAATGGATCGCATAGGCTGTTGAAATGATAGCATTGATAGATTTATTAATTTTAAATTCGTCTTTTTTCCCCCCCAAAAAAATCATTCCTAATCCCAAAGATATTTGGAGGTGGGATTTGTGAATTTCTTCCAATTAACATATTTCTTTGTTGGGATGCTGTCATAAGTTGTGAGCAAGAAAAGTTATATATCTCACAGCATGGTCTTTCAAGTTTTTATGTTTTCCACATTATAGTTAAATTTTTATGTTCTTAAGCATGCAATAAAAATGTAACTTAGAAAACAAAATTCTGGAGCACCTGATTTGCATTATATATATTTTTCCATGTTCAATTTAACTTGCATTTTTCCGGATATATACACAACTTAAGCTCTCTAAAAATTTCCTTTTTTGTTCTTTAACTTGAGTTGGGATTTCTCCTATGAATTTATCAAACAGAATTCTTTTTAATGCTAATGACTGCAAAATTTCCTTTGTTATTCAGTCTTTTGAGTTGTCTTGCAAAGTTAACTATAGCTTAATAGCAGCTGTTGTAAGTTGTAACACCTTTTAGTTAACACTGACATGTTTGTAATGCGAGTGTGGTGTTGCCTTTTCAGTCCTTGTATGTTGCATAACTTTGAGGTCTTCTATAACGACAGTGTTTTTCTGTTCCATAGCATTAGCCTTTAGGAAGTGCACGATATGCAGCACTGTGACCCAGTAAGAATCACTTCCAGACACAATTTTTGTTTTTCTTTCACCAAGAAGAATCAATCCAATAATCCTTGTGTGGTTTCGGTTAAAGCTAAATGTTGAAGGAAAGGTTTTCCTAAGACCATCTATTCTTTGACCTATATGGGCATGCCTGATAGTATAACTCTCCCTCCTATTAAACCCAGCACGTGGTGGCACACATGAAGTGCCTAAAGGGATGCTGTCTGGAGTCCTCATAATATTACTTAAGCAAAAGTGTATCCTTCTGGTATATCCCTGCAGAAATATGAAAGTGTATCTTCATGGGACAGGGAAGCCAAGTAGCAGATTACTTCTTGCAATTAGTGTGAGTCTGAATACTAAGGTATCATCAATCAATGGATGCTGAAAGTCTGAGATTTATCTTTAGGATGAGTGATGGAAGCCTTCTTGTCCAGGTGAGATTGTTTTTGTACAACTTGAGCTGGCTCTCATTGACAGCGTCATGAATGCTAAGTTGAACTGGGAAATTTAAACAAAAAGCTGAAATGTCTGCCCATCCAGTTGAAGCTAAAGACAACCACCAAACGGGGTGCCTTGATTTTGGCCTGAGTATGCTAAAGGAAAATTTTGGTGTGAAGCTAAGCCAAATTTTGCCCAAAGGAAGAATTTTTGTTATCCTCCTATTGGTGGGATGTACCTGGAGTCAGAAGAGCAGCTAAAATCTCATAAGATGCCAGTTGTGGAAGCCATATCAAACTTCAAAAGGAGAACTACTTGTAGAGACATGAGTAGTGTGGTTGCAACTATGTTGAAGGATATGCAAATAGATGTCCCATTTCTTTTTCTTGTTCATTTGACGACCTCTGTTTGGCCATCAATTTAGGGATGAAAGGAAGTGAAGCAGCCTAAATGGTAACCAAGAAGCTTCCACAATGATTTCTTATAGTTAAAGTTACTCAAGAAGCAAGAGTCATGATTAGAAATAATAGTGGATAGTAGCCCAAAATTGCATTAAACATGTTTGAAGAACAAGTGTACATCTTGTGGAGCATCAACTATATCTGTGCAACTTTTAGGCAACACTTTATGAGTAAGAAACCATCAATTTTCACAAACCCACGCCCCTCTACATAAACAAAATTGACATCTTCTTTGTTACAATATAAATAAATAAAATATTCAGGCTTTTGGAAGCTTTCTTGTTTATCCTATATATCTCTTTTAGAGCAAAAAACCATATAAACAATAAAGCACTTTAGGGCAACACTTGATTAGTATGTGAGCTCATCATTTGACAAACTAAAGTCTGAAGACAGTCATCAATGTTTCAGCTGATTTCTCAACCATGGATCACATGGAAATATAGTTTCTTGTTCCTACTCATCCTGCTCCAAACTCAATTCTCAGGACCTGTGGGGATAAACCTGTCCTTTAATTTTAGAACATAATAATGGAATTGCAATTTTCCTCCAAAACTAGGTAAAAGTATTATACTGGTATGGTGGAAAGTTAACTATGCCATATTCTGATTTCATTGTGTATTAGTGTTGTTCATGTATGTAATACCATTGCAAGAGTATTGCGATCATGTTCATATTTTTTTGTATTTTTTCTTATTGATAAATGATTTCTAAAGTTCTAATTGCTTCGTAATTTGTGTAGGACCATACCATTGAAGTTAAGAAGGCTCTATATAGAACGTTTTCAGGGTTTGAGGGTAATTTAGAGAATGAAGATGACCTTGAACATTTAATTGAGAGTCAGTTCATTGCATTGCAAAAAGCTTTTAGGGTCCCTCCCAATTCTGGTGAAGTTGGACGGAATAAAGTTTCCAAGAAGTTGGTACATCTTTACAGGATAGGCAATCTTGGTCATTATATATTAGATTCAATTCCCAATGGTACATCGTCAAGGTGAGAGACTTTGTGGGATGGTTATTCAGCCATGGTAATGTAATTTACTTTGCAGAGGAACCGATTTCCTGAGTACAGGTTTCTTGATTCACATAAATTGTGGGAGGTCATTGTATTCCATATGTTAATCTGCAATGAGATTGACCATTTGTAATTTAAAAGGCATTGCAACAATCAGGGGCGTAAATGTCTGAGTATATCATTGAAGCATTGTTCAGAATGGACTTTCCTTACAGACCAAATTCTACGGAACTACAAAGTTTACTACCAAGTGCATCTTGATTCATTTCTGAAGACTTGAAGGGGCCAAATTCTGTAGATGCCTAGAGAAGTACTCTTACAAAGTAAATTACAGTTAGGCATACTTCATTGTGTGCAGTGAATGTTAGTGAAGTTGCTATATCTAATTGATCTTCAACAATAGAGAAGATCAAATAATTTATGTTAAGTACTCAAACAATGGTGGTAGTTACATTCTATATGTAAATATGTTCTAGAAATTTCCATAATAAAGCTCTGTAGAGTGTTGAACAATATTGATTTCAGATGCCTTCGAAATATGATAATTAATGCAAGATCTTTTATTATCTTTATCCAGCACTAACTTTGGTTCTCACAACATGCCATACCCTATGGTGAATGGGTCCAATGATTTAGTTTATAGAACGGAGCCTGTAAATGAAGACTGGAATACGAATGTGCAAATTTGATATTAAGTTTAAAATGAGATGGAAATCATCTATAAATAATTTTTTATTTGAGCCCAGCTTTAATTAAGATGACTATCCATATGATCTCTAATATTTTTTGCATTACTGGAGACTGAAAACATAGAACAGGCACTACCAACCAATCTTAGTATTAGAGAAGCGCAGGATGTTAACATGACAATATTGGGAGTTGATAGTAGATGCTTTTTTTAAGATTGAGAGTTTAGGAGATTGTGATTTGTGAAATGTATTGGAGTTGGAGTTGGGCTGTTTGAATTCGTAAGTTATACCTCGAGCAGTTCAGAAAACCTGTTGACAATTGCTTTCACCAAAAAATAATTCTTAAAGGAAGAAACATATAGTCATCAGTTCTCTGTTTTTTCGATTCTCATGTTTGTTGAGGTGCAGAAGAAAACACACTTTAGAATTGGTTGTAGCTTTATGAGCAATCATCAATAATTTCTGAAAGTTTTATCCGGTATCAACAAGGCAGCCATTGTTTGGGAATGATTTTCACTACATTTTTTCATCTCATGATCAGTTAGCTAGTCATATAATGCAGTTATCCTTAAAATTAAATTAGTCTGTAGGACTTTTGAAACATATCATATAATTCAATGATGTATGTTTGTTTGACTTCACTGTACAAACTACAAAGTTACTCTTGTTACTTTCATTCCTCCATTCATCCATGTCTAGAAGCTCTTCCTGGGTGGATGTGTCATCCTAGTGATTGATATCGATTTTAAAATCCATATGTTTCTCCTTATTCCCACATCATCGTGTCTTGAAACAACGTACATAAGGAGAAATGAGTTGTCATGCATTTACATAGGAATGAGACATAAATTAAACTACGCATTTTATCTAGCATCGTCTCTTACATCTCAACATGGTGGATATGAAGGTACTAAAGTCATTTTGATTATTGTAAGAAGTTATTCAATAGTGTTTGAAGTAAACAAAACAACAAATGAGGTCCTCTTGTTTGTATTTATACTCCTTAGCAATGGTTTTAAATATGGCATAATAATTAGTAGTCCCACACTGATTTCTAACGCCAACTTACTCTTTAGCTTTTTTTATTGTTCTTTTCAACTCAATGGCTAATTTTATGTCCTAACATAAAATTTGTCAAAAGAGTGTTAATCATGATTATTTGGTAATTGTTTTGCTTATTTTGGTCTTTGAACTTGACAATTGGAACAATTAAATTGTGTTAATTTTTTGAGGAAATATTGCTTGATAAACTGGTAAAAAGATATTATATTTTATTAGGATGAGCAAAAGGGCTCTATAATGAATGGATCACAAGACACAACACTTGTTGAAGGTTTTGCAAATGAGGTAACAAGCTAATTGAGCTTCATCTTGCTAGAAACTCCATGATTAAGTGTGCTCGAGTTGGAATAATACTAGAATGCATGACCTCTTGGGAGGTTACAGATGCTTCACTCTTGTGAGTATCACTTAGATACAATAAATGCTAAGTGGACAATTTATGTTTTTGAGAGATGGGTTTGTGTGAATCACTACTCATGAATATAGGTCAATGAGGTTGACTCAAATTATGTAGCTTAATCCAAATAAAACATCATATTGGCACTATGAAAACCACCTACTTGTCAATGGATGAGCTAAAGAGGCTCTATAATGAATGACTCACAAGACACAACACTTATCAAAGGTTTGGAAAATGTGGTAGCAAATTAAGTGGGCTTGATCTTGGGGAAAGCTCCATGGGTTAAAGACATTTGAGTTGGAGTAGTATCGGGATTGTTGACCTCTTGGAAATCTTGATACTTGACCCTTGAGAGCATCACCTAGATACAATGAGTGGCCAAGTGAACCATTCATGCCCATGAGACATTAGGTTGTGTGAATCACTACAAATAAAATATGGGTCTATTGATGAATGGTAGCTTAGGTCAGATATAAACGATGATTGCTATAAGCATCATCATTGTTTATATAAGATCAATTGCTCTTCATGTTTAATATTTCTAGAAATAAGTAAAAATCGAATTTTATAAAGCATGTATAAAATTGAACTTAAATAAATGATCAAAATTCGCATTGGATAAAATTCGGAATTCATATATATATCCGCCATGTGTGAAGGTGTATGTATATACTAAGTTCATTTAAACCGAATGATTATCGGTTGTAAGTGAAACCCGTGCGCCCAAAGGGACACGTCCCTTGAGCAGACGTGTCTCCACGGAGACACGTCCTCTCAAGAGACGCATCCCTTGGAGGCGGGTCTCCTTACATACAAAAGGTGATTCCTCTATTGATATGCAAAACATCGAAATTATTAATGTTCTGCAATCAACACATTCAGTATAAATAAAATCTGAAAATCGAAAATCTGACTTAGAATTTTTGTAGAATTCTTACAATTAGAATCTCCTTAGAACCCTTAGTCTCTCAATTTGATAGGAGATTTGATTACATTTACATGGTATTAGAGCCACGTTGTGTGTATCCAATCAAATCTAGATATCAGATTGCTCTAGAAAATTCGTATTTTAAAAAAAATCGAATTCACATCACATTCTTCATAATGTCAAGTGTGATCAGATTTGAAGATCGTCTTGCAGGAGCAAACAACTTCACATCATGGAAATTTAGAATCATGATGATCCTTAGAGAGAATAAACTAGACTCACTTGTGAAAGAAAATAAAAAGGAACCAGAGGCTAAACCTGAGAAAATTCAATGGATTGAAAACAATGAAAAGGCCATGAAAATCCTAGTAGATGCAGTTAGGGATTATATAGTGCCTATCCTAGCAAAACATGAAACTGCATACCATATGTACAAATATCTTGAGAGTACCTATGAGATCAACAACACCAATAGGACTCTTGCATTAAAGAGGCAAATCAACAATGCTCAAATAAACAAAGGAGAGTCCATTAATGCATACTTCATGAGGATCATTGAACTAAGGGATCAATTATCCACAATTGGATATCAAATTGATAGCAAAGAGTTAACTCTAATTGCACTAGGAGGCCTACCAAACTCATGGGAGTCATTTGTTCAAGGAATAAGTGCAAGATCTAAACTCCCTAAGTTTGACAGGCTAAGAACTGACTGCCTTCAAGAAGAAACAAGACTTTCCACAAAAGAGAATAAACAAAAACACATAGATGAAGACATTCATGTACTCAACACATTGTCTAATAAAAGGAATAAGAAAAACTCCAAGAAAGGATCTTTTAAAAGAAAAAGAAATTCCAATGGAAAGGGATCTTCTAAGAAGAAAGACATCTCTCAAGTGCAATGCTTTAGATGTGATCAATATGGCCACTATGCAATGAAGTGCCTTGACAGATCAAAGCAACAAGCATCTTTTGCCAAAGTAGGAAAGACAAATTCAGAGCTTGAATCTGTGAACTTTGTGTTCTATTCAGCCTTATCTAGTCAAGTATCTAACAATATCAACAACTGGGTGATTGATAGTGGTTCTTTGAGGCACATCACAGGGTTTAGAGAACACTTAGACACTATGACTGAAGAGTCTGATGAAGATGTAACAATTGGGGATGACTCTACACATCAAGTAAAAGGGGTTGGAACTTGTTCCACCACATTGAAATCTGGTCTCTCCCTTCAACTCACTAGAGTCTTATTTGTACCTGGAATAAAGAGGAATCTTATATCCATCTCTGCCCTTGAAGACAATGGTTATAGAGTTACCTTTATGGATGGGAAAGTTCTAGCATGGCCTAAGAACTCAACAATCAAGAAAGCCCAAATCATAGGTGTGAGACAAGGGTACCTTTACAAACTATGCACTGAAGTCAAACAAGCCCTTACCCTTGACACCTTTGATTCAAATGAGATTTGGCATAGAAGATTAGGACACCTTCATTTCCGTGCCCTACCTTCTGTAGAAAAACTTGTAACAGGCTTACCTAAGTTAAAACCATCTCATGAAGGAACTTGCAAAGGTTGTGCCTTAGGAAAGAATACAAAGGGGTCCTTTCCCAATAGTTTGAGCAAAACCCTAAATGTGTTAGAATTGGTTCACTCAGACTTATGTGGACCCATGTCTATACCCTCTAAAGCAGGATTTCTATACTATATCATATTTGTAGATGACTTCTCTAGGAAAACCTGGATCTATTTCCTTAAGTGTAAAGAGTCAATAGAAATCCTCAAAAGGTTCAAAGAGTTTAAAGCCCTCTCTGAAAACTTCTCCGGAAAGAAAATAAAAACCTTAAGGACAGACAATGGGAAAGAATACACCTCTGAAATTTTTAAAGAATTCTGCATGAGTGCTGGAATTAAGAGGGAGTTCACAGTTGCCTACAACCCTCAACAAAATGGGGTTGCTGAAAGAAAAAATAGAACCATTGTAGAAGCTGCTAAGGCAATGTTGCTGGACCAAAACATTGAAACCTCTTTCTGGGCAGAAGCCTCTAGGACTGCTGTCTATATTCAGAATAGATGTCCTCATTCACATCTCGATAACAAAACTCTTGAAGAAGCCTTTACCGGTTTAAAACCTGACATTAGTCATTTTAGGATTTTTGGCTGTCCTATCTATATTCATGTGCCCAAAGAGAAGAGATTCAAACTAGAACCTTCTGGAAAGAAGGGAATATTTGTGGGTTATAGTGAAACCTCCAAAGCCTACAGGATATTCATACCCGGGCAGAAACAAATTGAATTGAGCAAAGATGTCATCTTTGAAGAAGACATTGCATTCAAGAGGGCAAGAAGTTCTAGTGAGATAGAAACCTATTCCCCTAGAGTACCTGAAATGGAACCTTCTCCTGAGATTCAGAGGGAGCATCCTGAGGAAGTGCCAAATGAACTTCTATCTACTTCAGATGAGAATACAGATGACAACGGTAGAAAGAGGCCACTTTGGGCTAGAAAGATGATCAAAGAAGTTGAGAATCATGCAGCACCCAAAGGAACGTTTAGGGAAAGTAAAAGACCCAAATAGTTCTCTAGCTATGTTGCTCTAATGAACAACATCATAAATTCAGAACCTATCAGTGTTACAAAAGCCTTCAGACATCAAGCATGGAAAGATGAAATGACGGAGGAATATCAATCCATTCTAAAGAATGATGTATGGGATATAGTGCCTAGACCAAAAGAGAAATCCGTTGTCTCTTCCAAATGGATCTTCAAAATCAAGCATGCTGCTGATGGTAGTATAGAAAAACATAAAGCACGTTTTGTGGCAAGAGGTTTTTCTCAAAAGGAAGGCATTGATTACGAAGAAACATTTGCACCTGTTGCTCGTTACACATCAGTGAGAGCACTGTTAGCCATTGCAGCAGCTAAAGGTTGGAAGATCCATCAAATGGATGTGAAAACTGCCTTCTTGAATGGAACCATTGAAGAAGAAGTCTATTTGGAACAACCTGAAGGTTTTGTGATACATAAACCTGACTCACATGTATGCAGACTGAAGAAAGCCCTCTGTGGACTTAAACAGACTCCCAGGGTCTGGTATGAAAGAATTGACAGCTATCTCTTGGGATTAGGATTTTCCAAGAATGATGCTGAATCCAATCTCTACTTCAAGGTAATCAAAGGTGATATGCTAATAATTATTTTATATGTTGATGATCTGCTGATAACAGGAGAAGATCACCTCATTGCTCAAGGGAAGCATGATCTAATTTCTGAATTTGACATGAAAGACTTGGGCATTCTACACTACTTCCTAGGTTTAGAAGTATGGTAGAAATCAGAGGGCATTATACTAAACCAAGGGAAGTATACTATTGATATTCTAAAGAGATTTGGAATGTTGGACTATAGACCGATGTCTACACCTATGGAAACCAACCTTCACAAATTGAAAGAAGCAGCAACAAAATCCAAGAGTGCAGATCCAACCCTTTACAGACAAATGATTGGATCCTTGATGTATCTGGATAACACCAGACCTGAAATTTGCTATGCAGTGAATGTTCTCAGCCAGTTCATGTGTGAGCCAAAGGAAATTCACTTAATGGCTATGAAACATATTTTGAGATATCTTCAAGGCACTATTGGATATGGTCTTCTTTACAAGAATGATCAACTAGATCTACATGGGTACTCTGATTCAGATTGGGCTAGAAATGTAATCGATCGGAAAAGCACATCAGGATGTTGCTTCAGTTTAGGATCAGCTATGATCTCCTGGATTTGCAGAAAACAATCTTCAGTTGCACAGAGCTCAACAAAAGTTGAATACATTGCAGCCTCAATGGGAGCAAGAGAAGCAATTTGGCTTCGTAAATTGCTTGTGGGACTCTTTGGTGAGCCCTTGAATCCTACAATTATTCATTGTGATCATCAGAGTTGCATCAAACTCTCTGTAAATCTGTCTTTCATGATAGATCTAAGCACATTGAGATCCCCTATCATTATGTAAGAGATATGGTGGAAAGGAAAGTGATTCAGTTGGAGTATATTAGTACAAATGATCAAACTGCAAACATTCTCACCAAGCCTCTCTCCGAATCAAGGAGTACTTCAGGAAGAAACTTGGTATGGTTGAAATGTAATTTGTTAGTTATGTTTGAAATACAAATTGTTTATAAAATTGTACTAATATATAAAGATGTTTAATGTGTAAACTCTTTTGTCATGTGTGTGACTCCATGACTTTATGGGCCTACTCCCCCTATGTACATTATTGAAAGGTGATGATCTTTCTAATAATGAACACTTGTATTTGACATTGTAAAGTGACGACTCTACAATGATAAACTATCATGATAGATAACATGTGACTTGATATTTGTGGACATGTCATGATAGTATCTCTTGGACACTTTGATGGATATCATGGGACTTGATATCATCTGAAGATCATTGTGATCCTTAAGAGATAATCATGGTGGATATTTATATCCGTGGATATGCCATGAATTATGGTAGACATCATGTGACTTGATGTCAGTGCACATACCATAATGAAGATGTGTTATGAAGAATGTCATGTGACTTGACAACTTTGAGAAAACATATCATATCTTCGATATCACGTGTAAAGGTGATATCTCCACTTATTTGATTTGAAATATCTTCCCTAGCTAAGAGGGAGTGTTGATGAATGGTAGCTTAGGTCAGATATAAACGATGATTGCTATAAGCATCATCATTGTTTATATAAGATCAATTGCTCTTCATGTTTAATATTTCTAGAAATAAGTAAAAATCGAATTTTATTAAGCATGTATAAAATCGAACTTAAATAAATGATGTTCAAAATTCGCATTGGATAAAATTCGGAATTCATATATATATCCGCCATGTGTGAAGGTGTATGTATATACTAAGTTCGTTTAAACCGAATGATTATCGGTTGTAAGTGAAACCCGTGCGCCCAAAGGGACACATCCCTTGAGCGGACATGTCTCCACGTGTGGAGACACGTCCTCTCAAGAGACACATCCCTTGGAGGCAGGTCTCCTTACATACAAAAGGTGATTCCTCTATTGATATGCAAAACATCGAAATTATTAATGTTCTACAATCAGCACATTCGGTATAAATAAAATCTGAAAATCGAAAATGTGACTTAGAATTTTTGTAGAATTCTTACAATTAGAATCTCCTTAGAACCCTTAGTCTCTCAATTTGATAGAAGATTTGATTACATTTACACCTTGAGAGCATCACCTAGATACAATGAGTGGCCAAGTGAACCATTCATGCTCATGAGACATTAGGTTGTGTGAATCACTACAAATGAAATATGGGTCAATGAGTTTGACTCAAAAACTACAAAGTTGAATCTTGACAAAACATAATACTGTATCACATTGCAAAAAATATGTTCTACTTTGTCAATGGTAAAAAATATGTTTTATATGTGTCACAAGGATCATACTCCCAACCATCAAATCTTGCTCTAATATCCTTTGATGTTGTTGGCTTTACTTTTTGCAAGACACTTAATTTCAAACTTAGTTATCCTCATTTGTAAAAACCTCAATGTGAAGTTGAGTGATTCAAATGTACTTAGATGGTTAAGGGCATAAACATATGTTATCAAGGTAGGAGTTCCATCATTGTATTTTCTAAGAATAATGCTATCCAAGAATCCTTTGAGATCACATTTGCATAAAGTGTGATTCTTCTCTTAGATTTTAGTTTCATACCAGTGTTTTTTAACTAAGGATTTATAATATATAGTTTTAATTGACCTATTGAATTTTTCGAAGGTTATTTGTATCTTTCCTAGTAGTTTTACATTCCAAATCATACTAATGGTTTGATTGAAAATGTAATGTCCCCTACTTGGAGTATGCCTGAATTTTCCTTAAGAGACACTTACACAACATAAAATTGTTTTACAAATAATATTCCATAGTAAATCATTTAAGAAATATTGAACTTAGAATAAATGAACTATTAACATTTATGAAATAATGAATAACAACTTAAACTTGAATCTAATCTATAGACTCTTTTCAATAACCAATCATGGTAGGGATCAAAGAGAAATGCAAGATAGGGTGCTAGAAAAAATATTCATCACAAGTAAGCCCAAGGGTTGCTCATACCCCCTTTGGCCCCAAATGGAAAGAACATCCAACCAAGACAATTACATCCATCTTAGGATTGGCGTACTTACATGTGAGAACCTATACATTATTCCTCAAGTAAGCCTAAGGGCATGCTTATACTCCCCTTGGCCCAAGTGGACGAAACATCCATCCAAGACAATCCCATCCAACTTAGGGTTGGCCTACTTACATTGAGAGAACTTATATCGCCCTTCCCTAACATGTTTCCTTGCCAACCTTACACATGATTGCTTAAAGAAAGGATGTTGATTATAATAATAATATAAATAGATTCACTTAGTTATTATATTAGTTAGGATGTTGATTATATTAGTTATTATAAAATTAAATATATAAAAATTCAAATGCCTATCAAAATTATGTATTAAATACATATAAATTTAATTGCATACCAATCACTTATTATAGTAATGGTTGTTACTTTTTTGAGTGCAGATATTTTTTTTATTCCTTCGATGATCAGGTTTGATCCATTTCATTCCTTGATGCCTCTCCCCACTCATTTATTTCTCCTTTTATATCTTCCATGGTGGGGAAAGTCAACCATTCATTTAACAAGAGACACACCCTTTCACAGTTGATGTACTTTAAAAGAGTCATAGCTATTCATACATTAATTATTGTTTCTTTATTAACTAGTCCACAATCCTCTTTCATTGCCAGCACTTCCTTTACACAATTAATCATTGCCTTCTACAATACTAATCTTTGCTCTCTTATATATTAATCACCACCTTCCATATATTTAATTATTGCCTTTACTAGTCATTCATCCTTAATACATATAGTTGTCGTCTTTAATTATTTATTTATCATTGACTTTGATGATATTAATCGCTGCACAATATGATATTATTGTTGCCTTTCTAACATCATCACCTATTTAATATTCATCAACCCTTTTGTTACCAAAGTCGTTGCCCAGTAATATTAATTGCCCCTTTTATTTATTTAGTGACGATCTTAGTTAGAATTATTGCCTCCAATCTCTTATGTGGTCAGGGGCATGACAGTCCGCCCTTCTTGAGATTGCTTGTCCTCAAACAATTTCAAATTTGGGTGATCAAATATTTCTGCTCCTTCCCAAGTGGCGTCCTCTATAGGTATGAGAACAACTTATTGTTCGATATTCTTCTAGCTTATGTACTTCTATTTTCTAATAACAAAACCAAGAATTGAAAATTGGCAAGATTTGTTATTTAAACAAGTTTTCTCTCATTTCATTACCACGAGGATTCAAAGCAATGAATACAAACTCTTGATTACCCTTGTTGAAATTTAAAATGTTTCATCCTTCATCGTGATGAATTACCAAAGTGTTGTGAATATCAAGATCCAATCCTTTGTGCAAAACCACTTTTGTATTTGATTAAAAGGAACTAGATGTCCTTTACTACATGTTGTATCCTTCCCCTATAAACAATCAAATGTTAATTTCCCTTAGATAAAGTATACTTCATTTCAAATAAACATTTAAACAAGTTTTGAGGCAAGATTGATTCTAATGAGGGTGTAATCTAAAATAGCTTATAGGTGTTTGTAACACTTAACCTAGTCCAAACATTTTTCAACATATATCATCTTAGTATGAGTTTTCCATAGTCCATGAAGATACAAGATTTAAGCTTTTGGATTCGACTGTGTCAATTTTTTTGTCGACGTTTCGGATCACACTCAGTGATCCATCATCAGGAAGAGGAAAAAAGTGAGATAGGATTGTAGAACAAGTCTTAATAAAGGGTGAGATGGAGGAGGAAGAAGAGAGAAGAGACTTACAAAACAATAAAATAATAATACCAAGGAAAGAAAAATTAAATAAGTAAAAGCCAATAATAGAATTAAAATAAAAAAGAAAGCTAGCGAAAGTAACAAAGATGAAGAAGTGTCAAAGGACAAAAAGAAGAAGGGAGAAAATGAATATATTATAATTAAATACTAGAGAAACAAGAGATAAATAAGGTGAAAAAGGACAAAAAACTAGAACTAGTAAAAAATCAAAATCAAAATAAAAGGTCAAAGGATAGAAAGGAAACAAAAAGACCAAAAAATAATTAGTTTAAAATTGATGTAACAATTTAAAGATAACAAGAAAGCAAAAGTTATAAAAGATAAAAAATATGAGACTAGAATGAATTCAAAATCAAACCATAAGGAAATAAAAGAAAGAAAAGGAAATAATTGAGACGAGACAAGAGATGAACTAAAACAAACTAAAATGGATGAAACAAGTAAGGTGCAACAGTGAAAAAATAATAGATAAATAAAAATGAATAAATGAATGAAAAGATAAGTAAGTGCAACAAAATAATGAATTAAAGGAATGATAAATTAAAAATAAATAAATAAATATAGGGTAAAAGAAAGAGCACTGTTAAGAAGACAGGAATTAAAAAATGATAAATTAAAAATAACTAAATTAAAGATAACGAGAAAGCAAAAGTTATGAAAGATAAAAACATGAGACTAGAATGAATTCAAAATCAAACCATAAGGCAATAAAAGAAAAAAAGGAAATAATTAAGACGAGACAAGAGATGAACTAAAACAAACTAAAATGGATGAAACAAGTAAGGTGCAAGAGTGAAAAAAATAGATAAATAAAAATAAATAAATGAATGAAAAGATAAGTAAGTGCAAAAAAAGAACAAATAAGAAGATAAGAGATAATTAGTTTAAAATTGACGTAACAATTTAAAGATAACAAGAAGATTAGTTTAAAATTGATGTAACAATTTAAAGGTAACAATGAGAAGATAAGAGATAATTAGTTTAAAAGTAAGGTGCAGGAGTAAAAGAAAGATAAATTAAAAATAAATAAATAAATATAGGGTAAAAGAAAAAGCACTGTTAAGAAGACAGAAATAAAAGAATGATAAATTAAAAATAACTAAAGTAAAGATAACAAGAACGTAAAAGTTATAAAAGATAAAAACATGAGACTAGAATGAATTCAAAATCAAACCATAAGGCAATAAAAGAAAGAAAAGGAAATAATTAAGACGAGACAAGAGATGAACTAAAACAAACTAAAATGGATGAAACAAGTAAGGTGCAAGAGAGAAAAAAATAGATAAATAAAAATAAATAAATGAATGAAAAGATAAGTAAGTGCAAAAAAAGAAAAAATAAGAAGATAAGAGATGAATTGAAACAAATAAGGTGCAGGAGTAAAAGAATGATAAATTAAAAATAAATAGATAAATGAAAAGAGAAATACGTGCAAAAAATATAAAAGAAAGATCAAATAAGAACACGAAACCCTAAATAGGTAAGTGATTAAAGAGAGTAATTGAAGAAAAAAGAAAACCAAGCAAGGCAAAGGTAAGAGGAAATGGGATAAAAAGAAGACAAAGGAGGAAAGAAGAAAAGGGGGAAAGGCAAAAATGGAGGAAAGAAGAAAGAAAGGAGGGGAAGAGAGAAAAGTTAGACTACACCAAAGAAAAGGGGAGAGGTCAAAGGGGGAAGGGGAAGACAGGTGAAGGTGAAGGCGCGAGGGAAGGACTTAGGTGGGAGGGTTGGAATTGAGGGAGTCTAGAAGGGGATGCCAAGCTAGACTTAATTGCCAACCTTCATCGCGATTGAGATTCGTGGAGTGGTTTCGGATGGTGATGGCTTCTTGTAGTTTGCGCTTGAAAAAGTTATCTTCCTTAACCACCACTTGGGTGTTCTCTAGGCAGATGTGGTGCTTGGTTTGGTGGGAGTGCTCAGCAAGGGCTGATTTGGAGATTCTATCGTGTCTAATATCAGCACAGTGCTCTTTGATTCTAGTGTTGATGGATCGCCCCGTTTCTCCAATGTATGGGGTCCCACAAGAGCAATCTATCTTGTACACTCCAGAGTGGAGAAGAGGCGGTAAGGGGTCCTTAGTCGTGGGGATAAGATTCCTTGTGGTAGAGATGGGTTTGAAAGCACAAGAAATACCTTTTTTGTGAAGAATTTTTGAAATCTTATGGGAGAGGCCTTCAATATAGGGTAGGGTGGCAAATTGGAGAGGGGTGGTTCTTGTCAGTTTGGTCACGAGAAAAGCTCAGTTTTTGGCAATTTCAAAAGCTTTGAAGATATGCTTATCCCGATAACCATTGAGTTTGAAGACATGGTAGAGGTGAGAAAGCTCAAGGATAATGTGGTCTTTGTCACAAATGCGAAAAGCCCGAGTTGCGAGAGTGTTGAGGACACTCGCCTTTTGGGCTGGATGGTGATGAGAAGAAGCATGAAGATAGAGGTCAGTGTGAGTGGATTTTCTAAAGACGCGACGAGCCAGGGAACCATCTTCTTTTTTGATGATGAGGACATCAAGAAAGGGAAGTTGGTTGTTGGACTCCACTTCCTTGGTGAATTGGATGCATTCAACCAGGTTATTTAAGTGGGAGTGGAAAAGGTCAAGTTGGTCACGACCATGAGGCCAACAGACATTGGTGTCGTCTACATAACGTTTCCACCACCGAGGCTTAAGAGGGAAAGAGTTAAGAGCTACCTCCTCAAAATATTCCATGTAGAGGTTGGCTATGACTGGAGATAAGGGGGAGCCCATGGCAACTCCATCAGTTTGTTCATAAATCACATTTTGGAACGAAAAGAAAGTGGAGCATAGGAAAAGGTCAACAAGCGAAGCAATTTCATGATTGGTTTTGCACTTGACTAACTCCACAGAGTCACCAATGGGTACCTTGGTAAACAAGGAGACAACAGTATAGCATCTTGGGGGTGTTCTCATACTTTCATTATAGCATCTTGGGGTGAGTTATTCTTCATATTTCCATCATTTTCCTTTCATGACAACAGTATATGATGGATTGATATAATTTATGTCGAGCTCATTGTAACACCATCGAAAGTATCATTAGTGAATGCTCTTGTATTTGTCTTTGATGCTCACCCCACTGAAGAAGTGGTTGCTCTTGCTAAATAAGTGGTTGATCCTTTCTTTATGTTACTTGTTACTCTCGTTGAATAAGTGGTTGAGTTCTTTATTTGCATTTGTTATGCCCGTTGAATGAGTGGAGGATTGTGTGATTGGTCGGCTTGTCGCCAAGTGCTATTTACTTTCTTGTACTTCTCGTTGAATAGGTGGATAATTACTTTCATGCATTTGGTTTTGATTACTCACTCCACTGAAGAAGTGGTAGCATAGAAGACTTCAATCATAAGCCTTCTCACTGTATGCTCTCACCTTGCCCACATTGGGATTTGGATTATCAGAAAGTGGAAAGTGTATTCTAGTTAGCTTGATTTCAATAATGCAAGATCATGTTTCACCATATGCTCTCACCTTGCCCAAATAGGGATCTGGTGATCAAAAAGTGGAGGGTTGCTTATTCCGTTGATTATTATTACATTTTAGTTAACACTAATAGGTGAAATTTTTGGAAAAAATTGGGGTGGTTGTTATAGTGGTATTAGAGCTAGTCATCCTACCAACCTATTCCTATCATTGCCTACAGTTGACATAAATCTCTATGAGTGATAGAGAAATTAGATAATATAATAGAGAGAAAAAGAGACAATAGTTTCAGACTCCTTCAGTTCCTGTTAAGGAAACATTCTCATATGTTCTCAGAGCCCATGGGAAAATAGAGGTTGTTAGTGATAGATCAGTTGAAACCATGGCATAAAGGGATAAGGAACCAACCCAAGAAGAGAGTCTTAATTCCAAAGTAGAGATAAAGTTTGATTGCATGATGGACATGATGTTGCAGTTGTTGGCTAAGATGAGCCAAAATGTGACTCGCACACCTCAATGCTAGAATAGTGAGACTAGTGCCTCAAATGTTAACCACAATGGTGGAAAAAGTGGTCATACTGTTGAAGTGACTAGAGGATCTGCTCCTAGACCTCTCCAACTAACCTTCACTCGAAGGGAGGAACTTCTAGCTGAACCAGAAGCTCCAATTCCTATGGCTAATGAAGTGAGCAATAGCTACATGGACTATGTTACCCTTCCTACAGAGCTACGTGAGATTTTGGCATTGGATCAATTCATGAACAAGAAGAAGAAGAGAGGAGGCAGAAGATACAAGAACCGTGGTCCATGCCTCCAAGGGACTATCAACAAGCCATTGGGAAGGTGACTCTAGCACATTACAATGGGAGTGATAAGTGTATGACAAGGGCTTGGGTCCAAAAGCTTGATAACTATCTTTAATTGAGGCCAATGCTAGAGTCAAATGCCATCAAGTTTTCAACTCTTCATTTGGATGGAGCTTCCCATGAATGGTGGTATCACAGTTTGGTCATTATTGGCCATAACCTTATTGTGACCTACGATGAGTTCACTAACAAATTCATCAAAATATTTGACCAAAAAGATCCTAAAGTGAAGTTTCGAGAGCTAGCCTAGTTGAACAAACATGATTCACTTGATGCATATATTTTTTATTTTCAGAGGCTTTTTGTGATGGTGCCCAGCATCACTAAAAGAAGACTTGTAGTCATTTTCACTGAAGGATTGATGGAACCATTGAAGGGATGGGTGAAGGATTTAGATCCACCAACTCTTCATGAAGCGATAAAGAAGGAAAGAAACATGGAGCTTGCAACCCCAAAGAGAAAATTTCCATCTAAGGCCTTTTCTGCATGATAGAGACAAGAAGCATGACAACAAGAAGAACACACAACCCAAAGGAAAGCCCGCTAAGAAGGTGGAGGATGACTACATAAAAGAGCTAAGGAAGAAGAATCTTTACTTCACATGCAAAGAGTCATGGGTCCCAGGTCACAAGTGTTGGGAAAAGGGGAAGAGCCATCAATTGGAGGCCTATTCAACTAATGGATCGGAATCAAAAAATTCAGACCAGCAAACCAGCAAGCTGAATCTGAGGATAGTGAAGAAGAAATCTCAGAAGAAGAGACTAGGAAAGTGAAGAAGAATGGCGACACTCTTGTAAGGATATCGAGCCTTCAAAGAAGCAATTCTTTCAAGCTTAGAGGGTTGTTAAAAGGGAAACAAGTTGTTACTCTAATTGACACTGGTGCTATGCATAATTTCATTAGCAAGGATACTATGGCACAACATGGGATCAAGACTAGAAAATTTGGAGGTTTTAAAGTAATGGTAGCCAAAGGTAACATAATGTCTTGTGTTAGGATGATACCACATTTGAAGATCCAGTTAAACCACTATGAAGTCAATGATGACTTCTATGCTGTCAACACTAGAGGCACAAATGTTGTTTTGGGTATGCAATGGCTTCACTCTTTAGGGGAAATCACCTTGAACCTGAAATCCATGGAGCTGAAGTTTCAAGATGGTGATAAGAAGGTGGTTTTGAAAGGAATGACTATTTGGGGGCCCAACACTATTACGTGCAAGATGATGCAGGGGATATAATCCAAGCAAGAAGATGGAAACAGTTACCAAACTCATGATAATCCCCTATTTGACATGGAAATAGATCTCACATTTCCTAATCCTTTGCTTGAGGTGCATGAAGACAAGATGATAGAAGAACCATTATCTCTAATTGATTTTCTTCCTATGTGGAGATGTGATGGATTGAATCCTAGCGATAGGGAGGTTGGCCTTGTTGATTCACTGCATGGAATGGAGTATCAACTTGAATCAAATAATGTTGAGCCCTTGTGAGGTGGTTTCAAATGCTTACAAATCTCTTTGGGTTATTTCACACAAGTTGATGAATTGTTGGCAGTCCCAACTTGATGGAGTCACTTGGGTAGAGGATTTTCGTGCCCAAGATCGTTTGCATGGAAAATTTGTTGTTGTTGCCTCTCTTTGCAGCCATCTTATGAGTCCATTGATGTCCCCACCAATGGATTGGAGAGAGATTCCTGAGCAAAGGTTGGCTTTATGGTGAGTTTCTGACACTTGAGTGGACTTTCCTAACCATGTACATGAGCAGAGGTGTCATTTTGCCCGATGTTTTTTAGTGTTGCAGTAGTTGTTCTTCTCGGGTGCTAATTTTTCAAAAATTAGACCTCAAGTTGACCATTTCAGACTTGGAGAGTTGCAAGTTTGCTTGTTTTCAGTCCATTCAATCCCCTAGCACGATTGTCTTGTGGTCTTAGATGAGGGGAATGTTGAGTATGGGCAATCAGAATCCGTGTCAGAGGAGTGCCCAAGCACCAATCAATTACTATTCTATTCCATTCACTAGTTCTTATGCTTGGGACAATGGATTAATTTTTAGTTATGACCTTGATGATGGTATGCAGAAAGCTGAGAATGAGGAAATTAGCATTAACTTTCTCAAATTTACCTATGGGGTGCCACAGGGTTTTGAGTGTGGGGAGAAATTCTCCAAGGAGTTGGCTAAGATTTTGTTGGGTTTGATTGCTCTTCTTATGGGGGGACTTCATTAGATTACATTTGCAAACACCCAACAGAGCAATGTTCCTATTTGGGGGCACTATGGATTCCTTAGACTTATTTGGGATCCTAGAGCCATGGTGAGTTTAATTTAGAATCAATCAGTGCATAGTTTGTGATTTCTTGAGGACAAGAAATGTCAAGGAGGAAGGACTGTAATGTCCCCTTTTGGTCATAAGCTTTCCAGTGATTGATAGCCTATTTCTGGAGTCTCGTAGGCTACTCAAAAACGTTTTGAGGGTTTCCAAGATTCTTGGAGGTTTCTTGTTAGTTTTTTTAGGAGGTTATTGCATGAGTTTGCTAGAGGGATTTTTGGGTTTTCTAAGATCCTTGGTGGGCAGTCACTACTATTTTTAGCAGTGTTTATTTTTAGTACTTACCATTTTTAGTAAGTCATAGCTACATCTTAGAATGTGCTTGTTTTGAGTTTGGACACACACACTATTTTTAGCAATATGATATTTTTAGTAAGTGTTATTTCTAATAGTGGTCTTGGTAGCAGTTTAGTGCAAGGTTACTATTTCTCATAGTGGGGTGATCCCACAATACTGGTTTACAATTTTTGGCCAAACTGGACATTGAGCTGATTTTTTCTAACTAAATATTCACTTTTGAGCACCTATAGCTGCTAAACCATGAGGAATTTGAAGATAATGTGAACTAGTGATTTGTGACATTTTGTCTGTAGATTCTAAATATATATATTTTTATTTTTTTTAATCAGATTTCATTTCTTTTTCCATCTCCTTCGAAAACTAGTTTTTATCAATAAACACCATTTTTAAGGAGTGATGCTCATCGTAAACAACATAACTTTTTTTCCATGAAGGATAAAATTCTATTTTTTTTCGAATTTAGCTTTGTAACTATGATATATAGCAAGTTCATAGTGTTTTATTGAATATTTTTTATTAATCAAGTTTTGAAGTCAAACCAATTACAATTCAGACATAGGCACACCATAAACAACATAACTTTTTTAGTATGTATCAAAATTCAGGTTTTTTTTACCGAATCAAGGACATCAATACCTAGCCCGAACATATTTTTCAGATTTTTTTTTATAATCTACTATTTTTCCACGTGTAGAACAAAGAGCTTGATTTTCAGTGAAAACCTATGTTTAATAAAACTAGAAAAAGAAATACATAATAAAACCAAAATATATTAAAATTATATTCAATGGATAGCTTGTTCTGAGGACTACCATCATCCAACTGGGTTTGTGAAGTTTCATCCATTTTCATCCTCAACCTGAGCTTCAAAAAGCAATTTTTTGCATAAATTTGGTGCAAGAAGGGGAGAAGGGGAAAAAAGGGGGGTTCACTCGAATCCCCCTTCGAGCAACCCCCCCTTGACCTTTCGAACAAAGGGGGGTTCGAGCAAACCCCCCTTTTTTCAAAATTTCCCTTTGTTTCCATTCTGGGAAACGTGCAAAATGTGGGTCCCATCATTAAAGAGGATTCACTCGAAGGGGGGTTCAAACGAACCCCTTTTGGGTTAGAGAAAATCCCCCTTTCGTGCAAACCCCCCAAAACCCAAAATTTTCTTCATGAGGGCGTTGTTTGCAATTTTCCTTCCTCAACGGAATTGTAAACTAGTTTTGTGGGATCACCCAGTGGTGGCAGTTGTAGTGGTTGGCATCTTGGTATTTTTAGTAGTTGGTTTCTCCACCATCCTTGGAGTTTGAAAAATGAAAGGTTTACAACTTAAGTTAATTTTATAATGTTAAAGTCACTTTTTGACCCCCATGCCTAGGATGAATAACTTAAGTTGTTTTTCTTAAAAAAAGGGGGACTTGAGTTTGGACGCCAAGAACTCAAGTTGTTTTTAAAAGTAAATTTTATGCATAACTAAGGTGGACACCAAAAATGAAGGTAGTAAGTGATTTTAATAAATTATTTTATTCCCCAAGTGTGGCATCCCATTTTGGGGGGAAAAGCATTCAAACTTCTAGGTCTCAAAGTCTGTATATATGCCCTCATTTGCTCTCATTTGGTTATGCTAATTTGTAATAACGAAGTGCTGCCGAAATGCAAAGTGATCTTCTTGGGCTTTGAGGATGAAATCCCTCTAAGTTGACTTCAGTTTCGAGATTGCAAGATATCTCCTAACTGAATAGTGGTGTTGCTCCATTTTGAGGGTTGCAGTTGAGCTTATACTAGTGATGGCTTCCTTGTTTCTTTCAATTTTGGGTTGCTATGATGTCTTTTAGTTTTTATTTGGTGTGTTAACTCTTGTTGCAACATTTTGAAGGCATTTTGGAGTGTTTTATCAGACTTGGTTATTGTTGGTTTGTGCCTTTTCATAGCTTAGTTGACCCACCTTTTTGCTCACGCTAGTTGAAGAAGTTAATATCATTTTGTGGGTGTTTGATCATTGTCTTTCTCATGCTTGGGCGCCACTTTTCTCAAGATTTGGTGATTTTTGAATGAGTATTAGATTTTTTGGAGTGGATCAACCTACCTAGGGAGGTCGTACCATCCAATTAGAGGAGTTTTGAGTGGGTTCGCTGCTAATCAGACTATTTTGAGGTTACTTAATGTAGACACTTAAAAATGTCATGAATGATATCATGCACTCGAATCTAATATACTAACATGATTTTATCCTAAAACCCATCCTCTTTTTGCTTAATTGATTAAATTTCCCTAGCTATTTAATTAATTGCATCATTTCATCTATTAACCTAATTGACCTGATTAGGTTCATTCACCCCTTTCATGCTAACATTTTGTCTTGTTAAATTGGATAAATCAACTTATCTAATTTAAATCCCTAAGTCCTCTTATTTAATTAAATAACTCTAAGTTATTTAATTAAATATCATATCACTGCCCCCTTTTCATTATGACATTTATTTAATGAATATCATTTAATTCCCCTAATTTGCATAATTGAAACTTTATTTAATTATCAAATTACTAATTAAATCTCATCTTCCCACTTGCAAGGGAATAATCCTCCTTTGCACATTCCTCCAAAAGGAATATTCCTTCCCTTTTTGCACAATTAAATTTGGTTTTAATTAACTAAATATCTAGTTTCCCTCACCCATGAGAATATTCTCTTCTTCACTCATTTGAAAAAGGGAATATTCCTCCTTACAACAAACTTTCAACAAGACTTCTTGTGCAAGTTTTGAAAGTGTGTTTGTTTGGAAGAATATGAACCCTTGATTCTTTTCTTGATCCATGTGATCATTGATTCTCATCCATTGATGAGAATCCTTGATCCATGTTTCATCTTTCCTCCAAATTTTACCATTGATTAACTTTTTTAATCTTAACCCTTCATTTCTCATTTGTCCTATAAATAGATCACTATTTGGAGACAAATGGATCCATCTTTTAAGAGCAAACTTATGTTGTTAAAGTCACTTTCACTTGCACTCATATTCAGCACTTACTTAGCATCCTTTTAGCTTAATTTACTTGCATCATTAGCTTAGCTTCCATTAATGACTTCCATGGTAACATAGGTGCATACATTTAGCATATTTTGTAATTAGGGTTTCAATTTTTCGAAGCTTGCATATATTTAGAGTAGATTTGCATACACCCATATCGATCATCTTAGCATTCATCATGTTAATTTAGCATTTAAATAATGTTTTATCACACATCTTTCATTAGTTTTGTCTATTCTCTTCAATAGAATCAATCGAAACAAGCTCATTTATCCACAGGATTGGGAAAGGGTCTGATGCAGGAGCATCCGTGACATTGTTGCTATCCTGTGTCAACAAATAAATATTTAATTTTAATTGCAATTTTTGATGTGCTTTGAATTTCATATTTTGATGTGCATTTGGATGTTATGCCATGTTGGAAATTTGAATTTCAAATTTGGAGTTAATTTGGAGGAAGCGAGATAGGTGGAGATAATGGAGAATATGTTTTAAAAGTAAAAATCTTCAAAAATCAAGTGGGGGGTGTGGGTTTCTTGGAGACCTCCAATCATATTTGTAACTCCAATTTGAAATTCCATAACTCCTAAAAAGTAGGTATTTTGGAGGTGCGCGCCTAGTTTGGAAAAATCATATTTTTGCTTTATTCAAGAAAACAATAAAAGCATTGCCTTCCATAATCAACAAGTCTTGAAGTTGGAAAGTTTATTTTATTCAATTTATTTGATTCCATTTAATTTAATTGCATATTTCAAGAGGTGGGCGTTGATTTTCTGGGAGTGGGTTTTAATTGTGAAGAAATTCAATCAAATGCATTCAAATTTTATTTCATGTGAAAGACCGTGTGTAAAAAGGTAAAATCAATTCATTTGAAGGCTCTCTTTCTCCAAATTGAAGAGGAAGACACAAGGAGGCGTCGTATACCTCTAGGAAAGGGTTTTTGAAGGTGTTGTTGCAAAGTGGAGTTGGTTTATAGAGGCATAAGCATCATCAACAGTTGCAGATTGAAGGGTGTGATTGTTGAGAGTGGTTTATTGTTGCAAGTGTTGGAGAGTTTGAGGAAGGCTTGTGGAAGCCATATTTTGTTGTAATACACCATTTATGTGGGTCTACGATCAAACCTAAATCATATTGGGATTATGTAATGAGGAGCCAATAGGTTTGGCCTGTTGTTTTTTAATGTCGTTTTAAATTTCAATGAAAATTTCTATGATTTTGCTTGCATAAATTAGGTGTTTAGATCAATCCTATTTTATGATGTATAAATCAGATTGGTGAAGGTTGATTATTGGTTTGAATATCAGTTTTGAGACTAATTTTATCAGCCCAAGAGGCTGCAATATTGGTAAAATCAATTTGGAGAAGATTTTGTAGTTGTTGCAGGTGGTTTTGAATGAACAAACTAGTGTTCATGTTGCATATTTTTAAATATGATTTGTTACATTTCCAATGCAATTTATTTGTTTTGAGAGTAGTTGTATGACAAAGGGGGTATGTGTGTTATCCTTTTTACATTAGGGTCGCCATTCCATGTCAATGCGATACTTCTCCCCCAATAGGATAAGTTTCAATGGATTAGAATAGGTGTTTTTGAAGCTTTCGTATTTTAATATGTCAGTTTTAATGGATTCTTAGTTTAGTTTGCATTGAATGATATTATTGGACTATTTTTAGTGGCTTAAGTACGCTTCGAATCCTCATGGATCAAGTGTAGTCAGCCTATACTAAGTCATTGCTCACATTTTGGCACTAGAAGGAGAGTAGTACCAATCAAATTTAATGAATTTTCTTTTGAATTTCAATTTTCTGGTTTTGCAGATACAACAACGCCTTTTTCAAGCATCACCATATAGCAATGCCCGTTCCTGCAAATACAGTGATGCTTAATTAAATCACCAACGCCAATTAAAAATTGTGACGCTAATACTTTTTGCAGGTATCAAAGATTGCAAATAGTGATACCACCCCAAATAGTGGCATTATCATCATCTCTATTTTACTGCAGAGTGACGCTTTTTATCACCAAAGCGATGCCTTTTTGAATTATGGCGATGCCATCGTAAACAACGATGCTTTTTACTGGTAAGCAAAAAAAGTGACTAAATTTTAGCAAGGTGCTTTAAAAAACAATTATTTTATTTGCTCTTTAACATGTCATTGACTTCTGACTTTTGTTTTTTAGGCTAACTGGTTTTGTAGGTTTGGACAACAACATTTGAAGTGAAGGAACATATCGTCATTTCATTTTATAATTGTAACAAGTGTTTCGACACTTATGGGGCAATTATAACCCATTTATGATGCTTTATTTCACGTTTTAGGACCAAACTAGATTTCCTTTGGGCTTTAAAATTGAACCCTCACATCATTATGCTTGTTGGTTTAAAATTGAACAATACAATCCCAAAACTTCGAATTGGTGCTTAAAACGAACTCATTTTTCTATGATGGATTAAAATGAACATGTTTTTGAATTGCTTAAGTATGCTTATTGTGTGTATCCAATCCCCTTGCGCTTCATACGATCTTGGGTGAAGAGAAACACGCAAGTATACCTTTTCTTCTTGGAAGTGCGTATCCTCTCCCCTTGCACCTATTGGCAATCTTGGGTGATGAAAAGAATTTTACAATTCAAACATGTGTTACCTTTAGAGGGTTTTCCTCCCAACTTGTGAGAGGGAACAACTCAAGCAGTGCTTTCATTTCGATCCTCTATATAAATAATCGATTGTGACTAAAGTCATTAATCGGTTGGTTGTGATTGTCCCATACTGATGAATGTCTCCCTTAGTATCTTTGTGATGCATTAAAGCCCTTAGATATTTCTAAGGGCTAGGAGGCCTCTTAATTGAGTGAATTGTCATGTGTATGGCACCAGTTTATCCCAAATATGGTCATTAAAATCCTTTTTTGTAGTGGCTAACCAAGTCCAATTCTGAAACGTATTTTAAGGTAGTGCATTAGAGTAGCACCACTCCAAGAAGTTACTTACCATGTCCGGTTTTTTATTGACGCAATAAAGAAAATGGAGAAGGGACTCCTTTGCTTGGCGTGTCAAGATGTTACATTTCCTTGACATAGCCTATTTTTCCATTTCATCTTCACGGATTAATCATCTCTTCCGATGATGGTAATCCTACTAAGAAATGTGTACCCACTCTATCTAGGATTGTAAATACTTGTGAGTCAGTTTAACACTTGCTTGCTTCCAAAACAATTGCAAACAAACATCAACAAGTCTTTTCAAAATTTCAAACCCTTTGGTCTAAGTATGGATACCCTTTGACTAAACCTTGATATTGATGCTTGTCCTAAGGATTTATTCTTAGAGACTTCTAAATATTTTGGTTTACATCTCAATCCATACTTCCCAAAGTTAGCCTAGGTAACTATGCCCCTAGCTTCATCCTTTTTACAAAATGGACATTGTGAAATTTATGATGTTTTTGACAGACATTTAGTGTGAACTTAAGAAAGACAAGTGTTTGTGGTAAAAATAAACTAATTTAAGCAAGATAAATTAAAAAATTGAACCCCACATGACCATTTGGCATCTGATCACTCTGGGAACAACCAAACCTTTCACCTTCTATCATTCAACCAAACTTTGAACTGATTGAGGGAGAACAAACGGATATAATTAATAGTTTGAGAAGCTTCCCTTTTGAAACAAAGGAAACACCAACCTAGTGGAGAAACACAACATACATCTTAGAAGAACAAGAGGAACAAGTCAATATTGTGGCTGGAAGGCCATTATTACCACCTCCCACATGGCAATAAATATCCTCTTTTCCAAAATCTTGCGCTTCTCTAAATGATCTCTCACAAAATCAAAATCCCCAAGAGAAGGTCTATATTTTGTCACTTCAAACTTAGGCATAATAGTCAAAAATCCTTCAAGAAACACCTTGTGAATCTCTACCACAACAGGAACATTTTGGAAAGGAATTTTTATAGACATGCTTTGATGAATAATTCAAACTTATATGTCCAATATGAACCCCTCATTTAAAGTCAAACATTGGTCTTGGGCTTGTCCTAAATGATCTCTCACAAAATCAAAATCCCCTAAAGAAGGTTTGCATGCCACTATTTCAAACTTAGACATCATAGTTCAAAGTATATTAGAAGACGTATCTTAAGGAATTACCACAACCGAGATAAATCACTAAGGAGATGTTTTTGCACTATTTCATGAACGAACCAGATCTACACACTTCACAAGGACTTCTCTTGCTCATTGAGTCTCTAGGATTTGAAAACTTTAGAGGTCTAGCATGTTTCTCACACCTTGGTCTTCAAAAATAAAGGTTCACTTTAGGTCAACATTGGGTCAAACATTTCATCCACCCCTTATCAAAATCCAAACTTCACTTCACCAAACTTTGCAAAAATTTTGAACACACCAACACTTTGGACTTAGACATCTATCAAACCAAACCCTAACTTAGCTACTCTGTATGTGAAATGAATCCTTTTCCATTTATTTGGTTAAGTTAGTTATAATCTTTGAACTTGTTTATCTTGAAGGTCACAAGTCTACCCTAAAGATTCACTAGTTCATAAACATCCTCTATCTAAGCATCAAACAATCAAACTTAAGTCAAAATTGTTATCCCAAAATGATTGCAAAGATCACTCTCCATATCATTCATCTTTTCATCTCCCATTATCACTTTGCTCCAAAATGACTTAGAGCGTCCCTTTTACCTAGATTTGAGTCAACTAGAGAGTTTAAACATTACAAATCTCAACACAACTCTCTCATAGGTGACTCTAAATTTATGGTAAAGACAAGATCACAACACAAGAGAATCATACAGAAAATCAAAGTCACATTTACCTCAAGTGATCCCAATCCTCAAGAATTTGATCCGAGAAGTCAAGTTACCCCATCACAAAAATCTTTGTCTCCATTAGGGCCATATGAGATAGAAGATGTTACAAACAACCCATTTGGACTTACCAGGGAGGAAATCATGGAGTACAAACAAGAACATCAAACCTTAGAAAACATAGCTCCAATTTCCCCATATTTTGTTGCATAATCATTGGCACAAGGCTTGACTTCATCCACCATGCAAACAACCCCATCACTAGGGTTAAGTTACACACCAACTCCTAGTTTTATAACTAGTCTTGCTAAGGACTTTGGCCATACTCTTCCATTTGAAAGAAACACACTTATGGGTACCCTCAACACAAATCCTTCTCAAACCACCACTTTGGACACCAACATTTAGCGCTCCCCCATTCCCGAGAATCCTCTACATCAACATAAACCACTTACACTTCACAAATCCACAACTACCTCAACATACCGAGGGTACCCATCCCCACAAGTACCACAAGTGTACCCAACATCACGCAAGGAAGTGTAGACCAAGTATCTCAAATGGACCCAAAAGGTAAAGTTAATCCCCTTACGCAAAATCAACCTTCAACGCAATATGGAACATCTTTATCAAATCCCCCAATTGGTTCATCCATCCCATTGGTTACCCAAAACACATTTGTCCCATCCATCACCAACCCAACTCAAAACAACCCCTTGGTCACAAACCCCATCAACCAAGGTAATATCTTGACCACATCCCAAACACAAGGCAATCCCCAAAAAATCAATAAATGGAATCCTTTCAATCAATGGACTCAAGGTCCTAATGTGCCATTACCATCATAGTACCTAATGGAATCATCATCATCTTTCCCCACGGTCCCCCTCATCATGCAAAATCAAATGGGACCTCAAAATTGCATTCCTCCATCCCAATCCACCATCTTGCAAGGAATGTTAAACCAAGGGAACCCCCAACCTCTCATCAACAACCCACAACTTGCACAAAACATCAACCCATCACAGATGTCCCAACAACCAACCGATCCCACATTGCAAGCACATGCTCTAGCCTTGCAACAAGATTATCAGCAAGTCATCCAATAGTAACAACAAAAACAACAATCCCTAGTATCACAACAACAACAACAACAACAACAACATCCTTAGCAGCACAACAAGCAACCCTAGCAGCACAACAATAGCAAGCATCCCTAGTAGCACAACAATAATAGCAACAACAACAAGCAGACTTATCTGCACAACAAGTAGCCTTAGTAGCACAACATCAATAGAAACAACAAGCAGCCTTAGCAGCACGAAAAGCACAACAACAACCCCTCATGGCACAACAACAATAGCAAGCCCAACAACAACATCAAGCAGCCTTAGCAGTACAACAACAACAACAAGCACAACAATAAGTGCTTGTGGCCCAACAACAACAACAAGACTTACTAGCTCAGTAGTATGCCCAACAACAACAAAAACAACAAGGTTCCTACTATAATCCTCAATAGAACATCGTCAACCCACACACGCTAGGAACAAATATGCCTCCACCATAATCGCCTTCGCAATATCCTACACCCCCATACACACCATACAACACCTCATCATATCAAAATCCCATGTGCAATCCATCCGCCATCCCACAATACATAACGTATGTTCCTCCACAAAACCCACAAGATGATGTAGTCTCACAACTCAAGGCATTAACACAAGAAACACAGGATATTTGAATGGGAAAAATGAAGAAACCCCATACACAAAACCTATGCCCATATCCATTCAATTGAAACACTGCAATGGTACCATTCCCTCCCAGTTTTGAAGTCCCCAAATTTGATAAATACAAAGGGAGAGGAAGTCATGTGGACCATTTCAAAGAGTTTAACGTCATGTGTATGGATGTCACCTACATTGAGTCCTATTTGATGCGCCTCTTTCCAAGAATCTTAACAGGCCCAGCCATTGACTGGTTTTCTCAGTTGCCTCTAGGAATCAAAACCTTCCAGGAAATCATTGAAAAATTCATAGATCATTTCTCCTTTAATATTTACATGGATGTAAGCCTAGAATATTTGTACACTCTCAAACAAAACAAAGGAGAATCTTTTGTCAATTTCTTACAATGGTGGAGACAAAGAGCTAGTAAAAGTAAGTGGCCCATTCCCGACGAACATCAAGTGGGGATTATCATAGAAAATATAGATCCATATCTATCTTTCCACTTAAAGATGTGGTGTATTTCCTCTTATGACGAGCTTGTCCCTAGATCCCTTAACATTGAAAGAGCTCTAATCTCACAGGGAAATACTCAGGCCTACAAAGACAACCGCCCATCAACCAATTCAAATGATAAGCCTCGTGTTTGGGCTAAGAAAAAGAACGTAACGAATGATGGTGTGGTAGATGCTAAGGTGGTCCTAAGTTCTCCTAGGCCAAACATCAATCAAATAGCTAATGTTCAACCAACAACACCACCACAAAACAATTAGATCAAACAACACTGAAATGCAACAACAAAAAACTCCCAACAAGAACTATTTGAAACCCAAGTACACATAGTTTTCGGAGCCTAATGAAACCATCATGAATAAATTGGTAGATTCAAACCTAATAATGCTCCCCAATTTTGAAAACTACCAAGAACCGCAGGATAAACCACCCCGGTATAACGAAAAAGATCTTTGTGACTTTCACAAAATCAAAGGACACAAAACATCAAATTGTATGAGGCTCAAGAATATTATCCAATATCTTATCAAGAATGAAGACATATCTGTTGAAGTACCAATTGGAAATTAGGATCTTAAGATATACAAGAACCCTATGCCAAATAATAGCAAAGGAAACAACACTAGAAAAGCGAAGGATTACACAAATGTGCAACATACCTATTCCAATTTAGTTGCTTCCTATGATAGTGTAATCACCATCGTCACCATCAAAGGGCTTAGTGAAAAGTGTGGAGTCACCACATGACATGGCAAGGTCACCATCCAAGGAGTCCCATCTCAATATAGGGCACAACCTAATTTTCCAACATCAAACCCTAGCAAGTACAATCTCTTAGATCAACTTAAGAAGACCCCCACACAAATTTCTATCTTGGAACTATTGGGTCTATCACCTGCACATAGGGAAATCTTAGAGAAAGCTTTATCTTCATCATCTGTCCTCGAGGATATTGATACAAAGCAGTTTCAAGCTATGGTAGAGCATATCACTAATCATCTTCTCACCTTCTTGGAACAAGACATACCATCACAGACATCCCATAACCGTGCTTTGCACCTTGAGGTATTTATTCATAAGAACAAGGTTAAAAGAGTCTTAGTAGATGGAGGTGTTGGTCTGAACATTTTCACCCTTAAGTTAATCAAGAACTTTTTTATTCAGAAGATGCTATTGAGAAAGAAAGAGTACCACCATCAGAGCATATGATGATCAAGAGTGGGTATCGCAAGGCATCATTTCACTACCCATCCAAGTGGGACCTGTCATTGCAGAGACTACATGCCAAGTGTTAGACCTTGATCTCCCCTACAACATCCTACTTGGCTGACCATGGATCCATGCCCTAAAAGCTGTAGCTTCAACCTATCACCAATGTGTAAAGTTTCCTTTTGAGGACAAAGAAGTTACCATCCATCAAGATCCTAAGCCATTTTACTATTGCAAGAATATTGAGGCCAAGTTCTATAAGACTCCCCAAGTACCCAACAATGATGAAGGGCCTACACCATCTTCCTCATTTGTTGACCCATCATCCCTTGCACCTACCTCAGAAATGAAAACATCCATTTTGAAAAACATTCTCGACATCAAAGCAGTGATCCAGGATGATGATTGTGGAAGCTATAAACTAACAAAGGATACTTTAGTGTTGGGGGAGCTACCGCTTTCTCTAAAGTCTCATGGGAAACCCACACCTAGCACCAAAGTCACCAAAACAATAAAGATGGTAGCTACTACCTTCACCAAGTGGGGCGATTTGAACAAAGAAGATGTTAATGAGGAAGATGTCTCTAAACTGCTATATCAAGATGAACGACCCATCCCCATTCTTCCCATGGAAGATGACAACAAAGGCTTGCAAATAATGAAGAGTTGGGGGTACAACAACAATGAGAAACTAGGACAAAATGAGAATGGTTTTCTAGAACCCATCATTCCTGAGAAACATCCAAAGAATCTTGGCTTAGGATGTACTACTAGCAAGGTTACCCTTATTGGAAAAGGTACTTCCACTAAACGAGTTGAGGCTTCCTCTTGGTTACCAACATCTCGTGATACTACCATAGATGACTTCCCCCTTGATGTTTCTGACCTATTTGAGAATAACTCCCTCTTCATTATATCCACAACAACTTTCACCTTGAACAATCAACCCACTGAAATTAGCCTACTATACCCACAACTCATTGACTAGGACCAACAAGGACTACCAATTCTAGATTTATTCAAAAATGATGAAGCAATCTTAGAATTCATGGGACTTTGTGACAAATTACCATGGGAAGATCACAAGATTGGTTTTGATATAGAACTAGACACAGGGGTGTACTAAGTGGAGATGATTGAATCCTTCAGTCGCAAAACGAACATGCAGCTAACATGTAGATCTTTGAGTGAAAACCACACTATGACACTTTCTGATCCTAAAATAGTAAAAATAAAGGACGTATCTGAGGGTGAAAACCTCTCTGAGGTGCCCAAGGATGAGGGATTTAATCTCCCCCAAAGTGAAATGCATTCAGAAAAGTTAGTAGTGTTGGCAGAAAAGGCCACTCCAGTCAATGTGGGAACAGACGAAGCACCCAAGATCACTTTCTATGTTGAATCCTTGTTGGATGAAGAACAAAAAAACCTAGCAGCATTCCTGAAAGAGCAGAGAGATAACTTCACATGGTCATATACAGATATGCCAGGGCTTGATCCAGAAGTAGTTGTGCATCATTTAGTAGTTTATCCTGAAGCCAAACCAGTGAAGCAAAAATTATGAAAGATGCACCCTCAAATAGCACTCTTGGTGAAACTTGAGTTACAAAAGCTTCTTGATGTTGGATTTATCCGACCAATTGATCATCTTGAGTGGGTTTCAAACCTGGTACCAGTCTCCAAACCCACTGGGGGCATCAAAATATGCACGAATTTTAGAGACTTAAACAAGGCATGCCCGAAGGATGGTTTCCCTCTTCCTAACATCGACATCATTGTGGATTTAACAACTGGACATGAAATTCTATCACTCATGGATGGTTTTTCAAGCTATAATCAAATCATGATTGCCAAGGAGGATCAACACAAAAATGCATTCACTTGTCTGTGGGGAACATATTGTTGGAACATGATGCCATTTGGGCTGAAGAATGTAGGAGCAACCTATCAAAGAGAAATGACCCTCATCTTTCATGACATGATCCACAAAATAGTCAAAGACTATGTGGATGATATTTTGGCCAATTCAAAGAAAAGGAGTGAGCACATAGAATTCTTAGGACCTATCTTCGATAGACTAAAGAGTATAAGGTATGGCTAAACCCAAAAAAGTGTGTCTTTGGGGTTACATCAGGGAAGCTTCTTGGTTACATCATATCACAAAGAGGGATAGAAATCGATCCAGCAAAAGTAAAATCCATCCTAGACATGGAACCACCACAAATATTGAAGTAGATGAGAGGGTTACAAGGAAGGTTGCAATCCATTTGAAGGTTTATAGCACAACTATCAGAAAAAATTCACCCTTTCTCACATCTTCTACATAAAGGAATAACTTACAAGTGGGATGATAAGTGTGACAAAGCTTTCTAGTAGATCAAGAACTAGCTATTGACACCTCAAGTGCTCATGCCACTGATACTGAACAAAACATTAATCCTATATATCTCAGCAACATCAGTAGCACAACATGATGAAAATGGAAAGGAAAGAGCCATCTTTTACATCAGAAGGACCTTGGTGGGCTATGAAATGAACTATTCAGCCATTGAGAAAGCATGCTTAGTAGTGGTTTTTTCTTCAC
This sequence comes from Sequoia sempervirens, assembly GCA_007258455.2. Classification (NCBI taxonomy): domain Eukaryota; kingdom Viridiplantae; phylum Streptophyta; class Pinopsida; order Cupressales; family Cupressaceae; genus Sequoia; species Sequoia sempervirens. The sequence continues at coordinate 90,252,242 of VDFB02072274.1, read as the reverse complement.
AAAAGTTCAGACACTATATGTCATCACATCAAATCAAGATTATTGCAAAGATTGACCCATTGAAATACATGTTATCCAAAGCAACTCTCACTAGGTGAATGGCTAAATGGGTAATGATCTTGACTGAATTTGACATAAAATATGTGGAGCATAAGGCAATCAAAGGACAGGTGATCACATACCAATTGGAAAAATCACCTATCTATGCAAAGAACCCTTTGGTATCTGAGTTTCCTGATGAATCAGTGTTCCCTGTCAATATAACTAATCAATGGAAAATGTATTTTGATAGATCATTCACCCAACATGGATAAAGGGTGGGTACTCTCTTTATCACCCCTCGAGGCAATTGCATCCCAAATTCATGCAGGGTATCATTTCCGTGTACTAACAACATTGTTAAGTATGAATCCCTAATCACAGGTCTAAGGATGGCAATTTAATGGAAGATACAAGATTTGAAAGTCTATGGAGACTCACAGTTGGTTATCAACCAAGTCAATGACAACTACCAAACTAAGGATGGCAAGCTCACTCCTTACAAGAAGATGGTAGAGAATCTCAAGGACATTTTCATAGATATAAATTTTGACCAGATCCCTCGCATGAACAACCAAGCAACAAATGCTATGGAAATAATTGGATCATTGTTAGACATGCCACACAACATCCTTCAATGTGAATTCTTGGTAGAACAACTTCTCATGCCGACTTTCAAAATCCCAGAATCTGAATTTGCATGTGTCATCGTTGGTCTTGGATCCTCGTGTTATCATAATATATTCACCTACCTTAGCAGAGGAACCCTCCCATCCGATATCACCTCCAACCTTAAAAAGACCTTTGTTAAAAAGGTATCCTGATTCGTGATCCTAGGTGATGCCTTATACCGTCAGAGGATCGAGGGGACATTACTACGATGTCTTAACCAAGAGGAAGCCTTGACTGCCTTAACAGAAGTTCATGATGGCATATGTGTTTCCCATTCTAGTGGTATGAATTTAGCTTAGAAACTATTGACGATGGGGTATTATTGTGCAACCACGGAAAGATAAGCCCATCAATACATATAGAAGTGTGTCCTATGTCAACAACATGGAGATCTTATTCATGCTTCAGCTCAGGAGTTGCAACCAATGGTCACACCTTAGCCTTTCTTGCAATGGGGGCTTGACCTCATAGGAAAGATTACTCCCACCTCATCTAATGGCCATAATTTTATCATAACAACCACTGAGTATTTTACCAAGTGGGTCAAAGTCGTTCCTATGACCTACATAACGGGGAAGCAAATTGCTAAGCTTATCCTGAATTATCTTATCAGTCGTTACGATGTTCGACAATCCCTTATCTCAAACAATAGAACACCCTTCAATAATCAGGATTTGAAAGAGCTATGTCAAATATTCAACATCCATCATCGATTCTCTACCCCGTACCATCCCTAGGGCAACGGTCAAGCTAAGGCTACAAACAAGACCATTCTAAAAATCCTAAAGAAAATGATCAATGAAGTTGGTAGTGACTGGCATCTGCAGTTAAATCCAGCCCTCTGGGCCTATCAAACTAGTATCTGTATGCCTACAGGTGCAACCCCATTCTCCTTGGTCTAAGAATCAGAAGTTATCTTTCCTATTGAGTTGAGCTTCCATCACTGCAAGTGTCACTGCAAAACCTAATCACTGATAAAGAATACAAAATATCTTGGCTAAATGAGCTAGAATTCTTGGATGAACGTCATCTTGATGCCCTTAATCACTTGCAAGTATATCAAAACCGACCAAAACAAAGATATAACAAGAATATCAAGTGTTTGTCTTTCCAAGTAGGGGATCTTGTCCTAAATCAAAATCAAAAGAATCTTCCAGATGAGGATAGTAAAGGAAAGTTTGAGCCTAATTGGTTGGGTCCCTTTTTCATCACAGCAAGCTATGGATCAAGAGCATACTAGCTATCAATGCCTGAAGGTGAACCCTTGAAAGAACCAACCAATAGCATGCATCTCAAAAAAAATTATGCCTAGGCTTGAAGGGTGTAAATCTGAAAATACAAAAAAATCCAAAAATCCAAAAAAAATGAGAAGAAAGGATTGAAAAAGTAAAGAAAAACAATCGTCCTCTAGTGAAAACCACTTTGATGGTGCTTTGGGCAAGTACCTTGGTGAAAACCTGGAAAATAGGCACCTTGCATAAATAAATCACCTCCATCTATCTTTGGATCTTTAGCTTATCATTCTTTACATTGCATTCATCCATCCCATCATTCATCCTATTTATTCTATCACCCATCCACGTCTATATCATGGCTTGATATTGTAAAGTATCATATTCCCCTTTAGTACTACTTGGCATATTTCTAAGGTCGGCTTTTCTTTCCTATATCGAGGTAGTCTATCACATCACACTAGGGGAAATTCGTCTTGGATCAGATCAGGTTCTTGTATATCTTAGAGTTATTGGAAATCTCATCAAAAATCCCAAAAACATTCATAAAATGTTCGTCAGAAAATCCAAAAAATCCAAATCTTGTACAACTGAAAATACAAAAATATCCAAATTCCTATACAGCTAAAATCCAAAAACATTCAAAAATTGTAAATTCAAAATCTAAAACATCCAAAACACATCAAAATCCCTAAAAAGGTCAAAACATCAAAAATCCAAAAATAGTACCATGTCAAACTACAAGTCTCTAAGCTTGAATGTAGGCATGGCCATCACTGATTTTCCCCCAAGACACCCTCAGTTAGTCCTTTAGGAGTCTATCATAATAAACTGACAATCCATCAATTGTTCATATCTCATCGTCAATAAGTTGAGTCAGTCAAACTACGTGGTCTCTGCGTGTATAATATAGGCAAGGCTCATCTTTGATAAGCCCCCAAGGCCCCTAAGATGGTCTTTTAGGTTAGGTTCTCAGTCAAAACATAGAAAATCCTTAAACATTCAAATATCAGAAAACTCATAAAACACAAAAAAATCCAAATATCGGAAAAGTCCTTAAACATTCGCAAAAGCTAGGAAAACTATAAAGAAAAATTGAAAACTTAGAAAAATCCTAAACATTGGAAAACTCAAAAAAACCCAAAACATTTGGAACCTTAGAAAAACCCTAAACAAACTCAAATAATTAAAAACCAAAACATTCACATAAAATTTCAAAAAAACCAAAAATAGGCTCAAAACATTTTTAAAACACAAAAAAAATTGAAATATTCCAGAAAACCCAAAACCATCCATCTCATTTCACTTTCACTCGTAATAACTTTCACACATAATAAATCAAATGTCATCTTCAACCTTTGGAAAAACAAGTAGAAAGCAAGTATCACAAGTCGTGAAGTGAAAACCCAAGCGTCAAAAATTAAAGTCTAGATTATAGGTAAACAAGTTAGTAGAGTTTGTATCAATGGCTTATCACACCTCATCCTAAATCAAACCATCTAATAACATGTCCTAGGATGCATCCTTCCTATGATGGACATCAACATAAAAAATCATCTTAGCTAAAATTAAACTACCAAGAGATATAGATAACATTGATTGTTTGTCTTTTATCTTTTCTTTTAATTTATCTCAAATGACCCATTCCCAGGACCTCTCGATGATGTCTATCAAAATAATTTAAAGTGAAAGGAATGGGGCATTGATCATTATATTTTGTTTTTTGTGCATGTGGATATTCTTGTAAAATAATCTTGGCCCATACTTTCTTACTTGTGTGTAAGGAGGTTGTTTGGAGTAGATCGTTGATTATTGTTTATGCTTTAGTCTGATATATTTTGAACTACTAAACTACATTTTGACGAGGTTTTCATATGTCAAGGTGTGAACAAGAACTATCCTATCTGTTTGCAAAGTCAAAGTCCATTACACTAGATACAATTTCATCTTGGTTATCAATACCATGATGCATCATGTCTATGTGTTATATCAAACATAAGGAATGATGGAAAATCCCAATCCCAAGATATGATAAAATCATCATCATCATCATCATCATCATCTCTCTCTTTACCATGTCTAATAAATTCTCAGTGGATCAAGGACTTGTTATACTTTTGAATCAATCTTCAAAATCAATGGTCAAAACATTCATCTCATTCTTCTATATTCTTTCCACGCTAACCTGGTATCATGATAGTCAACAAAAACATCATCATGCATCCATCCTGCATCCACAAATTATCAACATACATACATATCACATATCATAAGCATGCATCGCATTATCATGCACATCTACATTATCCATATATACATCCATATGCATACATCATCATATCATAAATTGCATAGAAAAGTACACAAAAATAAATGCATCCATATCATCTACATCTGCATAAGCATATCATATCATAGCATCCATCCCATAACATATCATAAAAATATATTGAAAAAGAGTATAGCATATACATTGCATCCATCTCATAACATCGCATCTCATATACATCACATCATATATCACCATCACATATCGCATAAACATAAATAAAAGAAGTGCATCCATTCACATTGCATAATCATACACATAAAAATCACATCATATCATATGCATCTATATATCCATAAAGCATAAAATAAAGGCATATCATGTCGAATCTGTATCATCTTGTATATATATCAAAAAAATGATTGTCATGGTACAATAGCTAAATCGATGTGTATAAATATCATCAAAATTTACAATGTACACGAGGCTATCAAAAATGAGCCTATGAATGTACATTTGTATAAATAATCAGGCTATACAAAAAGGTTTCTGCAAAATCAAAAGAGGTCTATCCCTCGCTAGCTCTATCACCATGTCCTAGCTAATCTAGTTTTCTGACTGAGGTAGAAGCACTCGGTTGTACTTGGCTCCAATGCTCAAAATCAAGTTTCCTATAGCATGGAGAGACATCTCTATAGTGCAATATCTATTAGTATGCCACCTCCTCCATCACCAGTCCAAACATCTACGCAAACATCGTCTATCCAACCAACCCCTGAGCCTACTAAAACTAATGCTAGGACACTGCCTCTAGTTGTTGTTGCTTGTCGATCTCCTACGCCAATTGAACATCTGAGGTCTATCTGAGCTGACGCTCATGATCCCTCTTAGTTGTAAGTGCCAATACCTATTGTCAAGTCTAATCTCACTCAACCATAACAACCTGTAACTGTTGTTGTAATTGTTGTATTTGAGCATCTCGAGGATCTAGCCTTAATGATGGTGGTTGTACTGGTGGTTTCTATGAGGGTGGCTATTGATGTAGTGGAAGTGGTGGAGGTGCACTGGGGACCTGTCTGTCATGTTGTTGGCCATCCTATCCATCTTGTCCTCTCCCCTGTCCTCTGCCCTTCCCATCCTATCTTCGTCCCTATCCTCTACCCTACCAATCCTATGGCTAGCCTCATCCTCTGCCTACTCCCATCCCTCTCGGCCTCCCTCATGGAGGTATGCCTATTGGATCTGTAAGTTGAGGAGGGGGTACAAACCAAGCATCATATGTGGGCATCATTTGAGCATCGACCTACCCCTGATCATAGGCCCATGGCCTCACAACCAACTATCTGAAACCCTCGACAACCTTGTGGGGTGGTATCATATGCCCCCAAGTCGCCTCTTGCACTGATCTAGAAAAAATAGTGGTATACTGATCATTAGGCATGTCCTGCCTCTCGCCAAACTGTCTAGCTAATCTATCTGGCAGATACCTCTCGATCATGGTATGCTCTCGACCTTGCATGTAACAGGTCTACAGAGAAAATAATAACTGTTTCACATCATCATACTAGGCTAACATCTATAGCAATGACTCCCATTAGAATATTGTCATGTCGTCAATCACTCTCCTCCAGTAAGGGATGCCAAGCTGCCATGTGTGTTGTAGAGTGATCACTCCTCTGTACCTCCACATGACAGGATCATCTGGCTCCACATCGGCCATGTGGGCGATCAGTCAGAGCACGATAATGTGCTCCCATGCCCATATGTGCAAGAGTGTGACTCTCGCACCAATAGCTCTATTGTCGCAGTACACGAACTAATGCATATCATGGTAAAGGGAGGCCAATGTCACTGACCCCCATGCATATTGTGTCCTCCTAAACAACATTTAATGCCAAGCCAGCCCCCATCTAGGACTAAATCCTCTGATCCATCGATCTAGGGTGACCAACCCCAAAATCACTGCACCAACGATCAATCTAAAGGTTGACGAGTGACGTCTGTACATCTCAAGGTCGATCTATGAGTTGACTAGGACAACAATGTCTTGGTCAAGAACCTCGTGACAGGAATCATATCCTGCATCAGTGTCATAAATCACAAGCTCTCCATGTATGGTAAATCGCAAAATCCTCTATACATTCTCCAGCATGACTGTCGCCTCGCCAGTGGGTAAGTGGAACGATGAGGTCTCACTATGCCATCGCTTGCATAGCATTGTCATCATCACCAAATGAGTCCTCACGATGGGCATATAGGTGACATACCACAATCCAATCTCTCCAAGGTGCTCTTGTCGAAGCTCAGATAAATCATCAAGTCTAGAAAGAATAGTAGTTCGATGCTCACCAGACATTAAAGGTTGGATAACCTCTTGCACCCACAAAGCGCACGACGTCAAATTTTGGTAAAATTGGCTAAGTTTGGAGTTTGTATCCCCCAAGTGACAAATGCGTCACCATAATTCAAATTCCAAACAGCGATACTATATACCTTCAAATTCTAAATTGCGACTAGCGTTGCCATTCACAAGGGCGTCACCATTTAAAATATGAAACCCTAAATCTAAATTGCAAATCAAGGGTGTGTGTCTCTCATTACACTCACATTGCAATTTGAAATCTGGAAACCCTAGTTTCAAATTGTGAAGTGCATCGCCATTCACAATGGCATCACTAAAAATGAAAAAAGCATCGTCGATTCTCAAAATCGCGTCACAATATAGTGACTCCACCCTAAACCAAATTTCAAAGCGTAAAAAATGCACTAAAATGTCAAAATGCAAGGAAAGTTTCAAATTATGTACCATTGGTCCTGCACCTAGAGGCCTCTGGTACTCTTGAACCTGATCAAAAATGTGTTATGGGAGCACTCATTGTGCCATTTCATTAGGAGGTCAGAGCTCAAAATGCAACAAATCTATCAAGTGTGAATGCACAAATGAATTGAAAGTGACCCTTAATCACCTATTTAAGCCAAAAAATTAGGTTTGTTTACCCTAATTTGGACCAAAAGCTAGGGTTTTGACCTATTTTACCTATTTTCGATCTGTGCAGCCTATTTTGAGCCATTTTTTTCATTTTTGAAGCCATTTTTTTGGCATCCCAGGGCCTATTTTAGCACCTGCACCTATAATTAACCTTTTTCAAGAAATCAACCCAAAATTTAAAATTTCTGCCCAGTTTCTCGAGGGGGTAGGGAACTAGCTTATTCCTTCCGCTAGGGCAATAGTGGGGCATCCAAAAAATTAGAATTTTTATTTTTATTTATTTGAGCAACAATTTTAATCCAAAAAGCGTCGGCCTTTGAACCATCGTAACAAGTACCTTGCTTCAAAGAGGGGAAAAATGTAGACACTTAAAAATGTCCTAAATGATATCATGCACTCAAATTTGATATACTAATATCATTTCGTCCTAAAACCCATCCTCTTTTCGCTTAATTGATTAAATTTTCCTAGCTATTAAATTAATTGCATCATTTCAACTATTAATCTAATTGACCTGATTAAGTTCATTCACCCCTTTCATGCTAACATTTTGTCCAATTAAATTGGATAAATCAACTTATCTAATTTAAATCCCTAAGCCCTCTTATTTAATTAAATCCTAAGTTATTTAATTAAATATCATATCACTGCCCCCTTTTCATTAAATCATTTATTTAATGAATATCATTTAATTCCCCTAATTTGCATAATTTAAACTTTATTTAATTATCAAATTACTAATTAAATCTCATCTTCCCACTTCAAAGGGAATATTCCTCATTTGCACATTCCTCCAAAAGGAATATTCTCATGGAATATTCCTTCCCCTTTTGCACAATTAAATTTGGTTTTAATTAAATAAATATCTAATTTCCCTCACCCATGAGAATATTCTCTTTCTTCACTCATTTGAAAAAATGAATATTCCTCCTTACAACAAACTTTCAACAAGACTTCTTATGCAAGTTTTGAAAGTGTGTTTGTTTGGAAGAATATGAACCCTTGATTCTTTCTTGATCCATGTTTCATCTTTCCTCCAAATTTTGACCATTGATTAACTTTTTTAATCTTAACCCTTCATTTCTCATTTGTCCTCCTATAAATAGATCACTATTTAGAGACAAATGGATCCATCTTTTAAGAGCAAACTTATGCTGTTAAAATCACTTTCACTTGCACTCATATTTAGCACTTATTTAGCATCCTTTTAGCTTAATTTACTTGCATCATTAGCTTAGCTTCCATTAATGGCTTCCATGGTAACATAGGTGCATACATTTAGCATATTTTGTAATTAGGGTTTTAATCTTTTGAAGCTTGCATACATTTAGAGTAGATTTGCATACACCCATATCGGTCATCTTAGCATTCATCATGTTAATTTAGCATTTAAATCATGTTTTATCACACATCTTTCATTAGTTTCATTGATTCTCTTTAATAGAATTGATCGAAACAAGCTCATTTATCCACGGGATTGGGAGAGGGTCGCCATTCCACATCAATGTGGCACCACTCCCCAATAGGATAAGTTTCAATGGATTAGAATAGGTGTTTTTGAAGCTTTCATATTTTAATATATTTGTTTTAATGGATTCTTAGTTTATTTTACATTGAATGATCTTATTGGACTGATGTTTAGTGGCTTAAATACGCTTTGAATCCTCATGGATCAAGTGTAGTCAGTCTATACTAAGTCATTAGTCACACTTAATAGCTTACATTGGACGCCTAGGTCTGTCTTACAGTCATTTGCAACTAATTCGGGGTGATTCTACTGAGTAACAAAGAAGTTATGCTCATTTGATGTTTGTTGGTTTGGGTTTCAGGCTTGTTGTTCGTGCATATCAAACTACTGTCCGGTGTATCAGACCTGTTGTAGCAACTTTCTTGACCTCCCATTAACCTTCGGAGGACCTTCTTTGAGGTATACTTGTGATATTTTGTGGGGGTGTTCTCATACTTTCATTATATCATCTTGGGGGGGGTTATTCTTCATATTTCCATCATTTTCCTTTTATGACAACAATATATGATGGACTAATATAATTTATGTTGATCTCATTGTAACACCATCAGTAGTACTGCTGGTGAATTTTCTTGTATTTATCTTTGATATTCGCCCCACTGAAGAAGTGGTTGCTCCCGCTGAATAAGTGGTTGAGCCTTTATTTATGTTACTTGTTACTCTCGTTGAATAAGTGGTCAAGTTCTTTATTTATTTTTTGTTATGCTCATTGAACAAGTGGAGGATTGTGTGATTGGTCGGCTTTTTGCCAAGTGCTTTAACTTTCTTGTACTTCCCGCTAAATAAGCGGATTATTACTTTCACACTTTTGGTTTTGATTACTCACCCCATTGAAGAAGTGGTAGCATAGAATATTTCAATTGTAACCTTACCACTATATGCTCTCACCCTACCCACTTTGAGATCTAGGTGATCAGAAAATGGAAGGAAGTTTACTTCATTTGCTTATCATTAATTGTTGGCTAACACATTGTAACCTTACCACTATATGCTCTCACTTTTCCCACATTGGGATCTGGGCGATTAAAAAGTGGAAGGGATTTTACTTCAATTGCTTATCATTATTATTTGGCTAATGCTAATGGGTGAAGTCTTTGAAAAAATTAAGGGTAGGTTATTACAGTCACTTCCCTTGTAAAATTCCGCATTCCCATGTTTAACACTAGGATGATTATTATATCTCAAAAAAGTATTGTTTTATTCCACCTAGTTCAAAACATCATCAATTTTTTAAAGCTTGAGAGGTGAAAATGATCCTAGTATTTGTGGGTTGTGGGCCCATAATGTAACTTAAAATAGACTTATTTAACAAATTTGGTTGTAACTTGGTTTGTATCAAATTTATCTAAGGCACATGTATTCCTAATTGATGGTGTTGATTTTTTTCATGGATGTAGAGCTACTCTAATCAAGAAGGATGACTTAGGAGAATAAGACCTTGAGATGAAATGATCTACTCTAGGTATCAAATATAGAAGTTAACTTGGTCCACAACAAATTCTACACGATCAATTTTGTATGTTACAAGGTAGATCCAAGCATCGCCAGTGTTTCAATCATGTGTGGTATGGACTTGATTTGTATTTGATAATTTTGTTCAAACAAACAAATTACTCTTCATTAGAACCATTGTGTTCCTCCTTCATGAAGCTTGATGAATATACCCTATGATAGATTTCCAAGATCTCTCAAGAGTCCAAATTTGGTATTTGTATGTTCTTAAAGAATTGAGTTGTCCTCATTACATTTGCTCAAAATTATTGTTTTGGCATGGATGTTTGTCTGAATTTTTTTTTTTTTGTGCATAAATAATGTTAATGAAGGGGGTCTGAGTCATTTTAGGAATATTTCTCATCAAATTAAGTGTTCTTAGGTACTTTGATTGTTAGGGAATATGCATGAGTAAAGTAATAGGTGAATTTCTAGAGACCTTAGATTTTTCAAGAAACCTTTGGCAGTTTTCCATCTATTAAGATGAGGATTAGAAGCATGACACACATCTATGATCTTAATGGTGATGTTTAATGTTGGTCTTCTTTCCTCCTCACCCAAGGTGCAAAGCAAGGAACATTATGGTGATGCACTTTAAGTGATATTATCTGCCTTAGTAAAATAATTCTCTTTTCCCTAGTTGCAATAGAAAACATGAATGGAATAGCTATGTTATGTATAGCAGGTATGAGTATACCCTATCATAAAACATATACCTTATGATGTTAGGAATGCGTTTACTAAATCCTAATTGTTTGTGTGAAAGTTGTACCTTAACACAATTTATGATTTTGATTGTTCAATATTCATAAAAAGCTTGACATAGTGACAAATCATGTACAAGCATGTTTTGTACTCGGTTAGGTTTTAATACTTATTTCAATCTTGATTTTGGTTTTACTTAGCTCTCTTTGGAATATGTTGGTGGTGGGGTGAATTCATTGGATAGATATATTTTTTTATATCCATTTCTTGAAGGAGTCATCACCCTTCACAAAAAAATGAGTCACCACCCTTCATAGTAAATGAATCACCACCCTTCATGGTTGCCTTTTGAGATTCCAAGTTGATTGATGGATTTATTTCTTATTGTGGGTTTCTTCACAAGGAAATGATTCCCCCTTTTTATATCTTATTGTTGAGGGAGTCATAGTCTTTCACATTTGAAGGGTCACAACTTTTCTCATTTAAAGAGTCACAACCTTTCATTTGAAGAGTCGCATCATATTTGAAGGTCACAACCTTTCACATTTGAAGGGCCACAACCTTTCACATTAGCAGTCGCATCCTTTCTCACATCATCACTATTCTTGAGAACCCAATTTAAGTTGGTTGCAAAATCACATAATGTTCTATTCTCAATTGAATTTTGCAATGATGTTATGGACATCTTTCTCAAATGAATTGCTCTCTCTTTTATATCTCAAGTTTGAGGGAGTCACACCTTTTCACTTCAATAGTTACAACTCTTCATTATTGCATTTGGAGACTAATAATAATCTAATTTTAAATAATTTAGTTTTTTAGTGCTTCTCAAGCCAAGAAGCATTTGACAGATAAAGCTTTTATAGGTTTGGAATTTTCATAAAGTCATCATAAATACACATGGAGTAAACTTGTTGAAGACACATCAGGCACGAAGCAAACACATAGATCTACATACGACATGAAGCATGCACATAAAAACACACAATACATGAAGTATACACATAAATACATGTAATACACAGAGTATACACATAAATACACATAAGAAACGAAGCATACACATAAATACACATAATACATGAAGTATACACATAAATGCACATAATACACAAAGTATACATGTGAAAGGCACACATGTATAGAAATGCACTATTGGCCTACTTGAGAAGAGGTCTCAATAGTTAATCCTAGTTGAATGGTGTTTAAAAGGCGAGTTGTCCCACAGGTTGGCAAGATTAAGGGTCTGATACCAATTCTAATGTCCCCTACTTGGAGTATTCTTTAATTTTCCTTAAGAGACACTTACACAACATAAAATTGTTTTACAAATAATATTCCATATTAAATCATATAAGAAATATTGAACTTAAGAATAAATGATTTATTAACATTTATGAAATAATCAATAAAAACTTAAACTTGAATCCAATCTATACTCTTTTCAATAACCAATCATGGTAGGGATCAAAGAGAAACACATGATAGGGTGCTAGAAAAATTATTCATCACAAGTAATCCCAAGGGCGTGCTCATACCCCCCTTGGCTCCAAGTGGTAGGAACATCCAACCAAGACAATTCCATCCATCTTAGGGTTGGTGTACTTACGTGTGAGAACCTATACATTATTCCTCAAGTAAGCCCAAGGGCATACTCATACCCCCCTTGGCCCTAGGTGGACAGAACATCCAACCAAGACAATCCCATCCAACTTAGGGTTGGCGTACTTACATTGCGTGAACTTCTACCTCCCTTCCCTAACATGTTTCCTTTCCAACCTTACACATGATTGCTTAAAGAAAGGACATTGATTATAATAATAATATAAATAGATTCACTATTTCCTTATCTACCAATTTAGATAAATAGTTCTCTTATATTAGTTATTATAAAATTAAATATATATATAAATTCATATGCCTATCAAAATTATGTATTAAATGCATATACATTTAATTGCATACCAATCACTTATTATAGCAATGACTACTACTTTTCTAAGTGTAGATATTTATTTTCGATTCCTTTGGTGATCAGGCTTGATCCATTTCATTCCTTGATGCCTCTACCCACTCATGTATTTCCCCTTTTATATCTTCCATGGTGAGGAGAGTCACAATCATTCATTTAACAAGAGACACACCCTTTCACAGTTGTTGTCCTTTGAAAGAGTCATTGACTATTCATACATTAACTATTATTTCTTTATTAACTAATCCACAATCCTCCATCATTGCGAGTACTTCCTTTACACAATGAATCAATACTTTCTATAATATTAATTTTTGATCTCTTATATATTAATCACTACCTTCCATATATTTAATTGTTTCCTTTAATAGTCATTCATCATTAATACATATAGTTGTTGTCATTAATTCTTTCTTTATCGCTGACTTTGATGATATTAATCGTTGCACAATGTGATATTATCGTCGCCTTTCTAAGATCATTGCCTATTTAATATTCATTTTCCCTTTGTGACCAAAGTCACCGCTCATTAATATTAATCGCCCCTTTATTGAGTGGTGATCTTGGTCAGAATTACTGCCTGCAATCTCTTATGTGGTCAGGGGCATGACAAAAAATCCCTTTTCTCAAAATTGGAGTTGTCAAGGGTACGTGGCTAGACACGTAGATAAATTAGAAGTAAATTTAGTTGTCTTCCAAAATTTAGTTGAACATCTTGTAATGATTATTAAGAAATTGAGAATTTTTTAATTATCAAATGCAGCTCGGTCATCAATCATGTCTGGCAATTTCATCATGGTTTATATCTAGGTTTAAGGTTAACTATAAAGAACATGTCATAATCATTGACACTTTTACCTATCCTTTATAAATGAACATCTTTGCCATTGGTTTACCAAGTGAATCGCCCAAGTCCAATTGTCCTTACACCAAATAAGGATGTTTAATGGTTTGTGTGCACTTATGATTATGAATTAAATAAGGCGACTATGAAAAAAATTATTTTCCTCACATCACTAGGCCTTCCAGACTAGCTTTGAGGTGCACTTAGCTATCACCAAGTTCCAATCAACCTAGAAGATTGTGTTAGAGACATTGAAAGACATACAAGTGGTTGGTAATGCCATTTGGTTTGACCAATCCAGCTAGAAACTCTATTCTTCTCATGAACAATATCTTAAAATGCTTCAATAACACCTTCATAAATTTCTACTTATATGGCATCTTTGTCTATAGTGAGACCTAGAAAGAGCACATTACACAAGTTTAGAAGGTTCTTGACAAACTTTCTTTTCACAAGTTACAAGCCAAATTAGTGAAAGTGTACCTTTGATGCTACCAAGAATCGATAGGTAGGCTATATTATTGATCACGAAGCAATTCACATGGATGAGGAAAAAACTAAGACCATACCAAATTGTCCAACTCAAATCCTAAAATGTGCAAATTTCTATTGACAATTCACGGTGGAACTTTTGTTGAATGAAATATTGCTAGCTAAGTTAGCATTTCAATGGACACTTGTGCAAAATCAAATATCTAAAGAACTAAAAAAAAACTTTGCTATAGACCTATCCTTGCAATTCTTGATATCAACCAAACCTTCAGTTTATGGCAACAACATATACAGTCTCACACTTGGCATTGTGTAATAACCCAATTGTTATACCCAAAACTATCCAAATTTTTTTTAGGGTTCATTCATGTGTATATGTAAGTACTTCTATCCATATGAGCGACATTTTTCCAATTCGGATATGGGTTAGGCATGTGTTTAGAGCTTGTGTAAGAGAAGACAGTTACTTTGTGTTGGGAGTATTGGTATGATTTAAATTGTTTTTGTTATGTATCCTTTTGTGCTTACCACCAAACTGCTCTATGATTGTATGTAGTATGCATTTGTTATCACAATTTTAGTGATTATTCATATGCTCTACTAATATAGCTTGAGATATAAAGAATTTTTTTAGCTAGGCCATACTTAAAATCTATGTCAAGGCTTTGAGAATTAGGGCATGCCTCCTTACTAGTTGCATTGTATTGGACAAAGATAAGTAATTTAGTAAATGTTGTAATTAATTGAGGTTATTGTGATATAGGGGGATTCGCTACTCATGAGTTCTCTTCATTCAGAGAGCCTCACGAGGCGAACTTACCTATACCACCTCAATGGAACAGTGGCGAGAGTTTTAGAATCTGAAGGAGCAAGTCAAAGAGATTTTCTAGACAAACTAACAAGCTCTCGGCCAAAGGACGTCAGCGCAAAAAAGCAGATGACAACACAGCGCGCTAGCATCCCAAAGGTGCACTAGCATCTCATATGGACCAAAGAGCGAGAATGTCTCAAAAAACAGCAAAGTGAATGCTTCTATCTAATTGTTAAGAGCTTACAGAATATAAGGAAATAACAGAACATAATAAAGTAATAGAAAGTGATAGAAATGAAACAAAGTAAAGTAGAGAAGATAAGGAGAAGAAAGGAAATACTTACGACCATGCAGGTGATGAAGCTTCTAGCTTGTGAGTGTCTTCAATACCTACACACAAGAGGGAGAGAGAAATTGTTGGGTGGCTGTATAGGGGTCTGCCTCAATCAGACCTCGTTTTGGTGTTCCCACCTCCACGAACAACCAAATAGATAGCGAGAAAAGTAGAAATGAAGTAAAGAGCACTAAAGCACTACAAAATAGTGTTATGCTACTCAAACAAGTAATAGAGGAGAGGAGTGAAAGCTTACCACCTCCACCAAGAGCACTCAAGGCTGCTTGGGGAAGAAAATGAGAGGAACTCAAGCCTCTGTTGCAATGGTGTTTTGTTCCACACTTGCTCTACTAAAGTGGAGTGTTGATGTTGCTGCTGTGGAGTGTAAAGTGTTTTGAGATTGAAGAGATGGTGAAGAAGTTCTTAGAGCCTCTCAATTTTTTGTTGAAGGGGTGAATATGAAGAAAAGATGAAGAGAAACGGCCATATTCGGGTCGATCGGCCAAGGAGGGTGTTACAAATTGACCCCCAATGGGAAGTGTAACACCTCTACAAGCTCCAAAAGCAGGAATTTGTCAGGGACGTCTACTCGCCACGCGAACATCTGCACATTGCGTGGGCGTCCCATATAGAAATGCCTCCATCGATGCTCAAAACAGGCGCCAAGTGTGATGCAAGCAATGGGCTTAGGTAGAATTAAGCCTCTGAACTTGGTTTTCTAAAGTGGATAAGGGCAAAAAAGGGAATTGCACAAAGGGTGAAAATTTTCTCTTATACATTTTACCCCCACTTTAGCGAGCACGAATACTAATGAGTGCTTGGAAAAGTAGATCAAGAAAGAGTAGAGTTAGAAACGTATACCTGAACCATCAAGGAAGCAAACCGTGATCTGGCGAACTCGAGAGTGCAAGATCAAAAGATGACTTCATAGTTCCACAAAACTATGAAGCTGAAGAAAGAGCATATACTTAGGATGAAGAAGATGTAGATCTTTGATTCGGTATATACAAGAGATAAGAGAGAGATGAACAAAGCACATGGTGATAGCAAAACCCACTCAGGAGTAGAACCCACACCACAAAATAGGAGTGATAAAAGAAAACCCCGCTTGAGGAGGAGAACCCATATCACAAAAGAGGAGATAAAAGCAAACCCGCTCGAGGAGGAGAACCCATATCACCAAAAAGAATGTGGTGAAAGCAAAACCTGCTTAGGAGTAGAACCCGCACCACAAAGTAAGCGTGTGATAAAAGCAAACCCTGCTTGAGGAGGAGAACCCGTATCACAAAAGAGGTGATAAAAGAAAACCCCGCTCGAGGAGGAAAGATGTATCACCAAAAAGCGTGTGGTGAACAAAAAACCCGCTCAGGAGTAGAACTCGCACCACAAAAGAGGTGATAAAAGCAAACCCCACTCGAGGAGGAGAACCCGTATCACCAAAAATCTCGTGGTGAAAGCAAAACCCGCTTAGGAGTAGAACCCGCACCACAAAAGAGGTGATAAAATCAAACCCCACTCGAGGAGGAGAACCCATATCACCAAAAACTGTGTGGTGAAAGAAAAACCTGCTCAGGAGTAGAACCCGCACCACAAAAGAGGTGATAAAAGCAAACCCCGCTCGAGGAGGAGAACCTGTATCACCAAAAAGCACATGGTGAAAGCAAAACCCGCTCAAGAGTAGAACTCACACCACAAAAGAGGTGATAAAAGCAAACCCCACTCGAGGAGGAGAACCCGTATCACCAAGTAAATATGTAAAGGAGCTCTACAGGTTCTCGGTCCTATAGAGCAAGTAAGCAGATAGTCACACAGACCATCGTCAAGTTGAAAGGACTTCAAATGGGTCCCTTGGGAACCCTTCAAAAGAAGAGGGGTCCACTCAAGGGACGCGTTGTTTTGAAAGGTGAGGTCTAGTTAGGCTACCCCAAGCTATACACTAATGAATTCATTCAAGAGAAAAGCTTTCAAAGAGGTCCCTCGGGGAACCCTTCAAAAGAGAAAAGGGGTCCACTTAAGGGACGCTTCAATTGAAAGAGAGAGCGAAGAGAGGGGTCCTTAAGAAGGACACACATCTCTAAAATGAGTTATCACTTCCCCCAACACACAGGGGAGGAGAACCATGTAAAATATTTAGAACAGGATAGAGGTAAACCTCAATATCGCTTGTCATGCGAAATAAAGGCAAGTGCATCAATCCAACGGGGAGTTTGATGGCACCTAAATCACAAAGTTGTATTTTTTTCTTTCAAGACCTTACATTTGCTAGTGGAATGACCAAGCACTCGATGGTATGCATAGAAAGGATGTTCTCCTTCATCATGTTTATGAATTTTATTACATTTAGGAGAAGGAAGAGTGATTAAGTGAGCTTTTAAAAGCTGCAACAAAATACGCTCTTGCTCAGATAAAAGATGAGGATCAGGAAGCAACCCTTTCTCTTGTAGAGAAAGGTTTAACTTCTCACAAGAAGAAGAAGAAGGCACGAAGGTAGAAGGCAAAGGAGCATATATCAATCCACAAGAATGGGGTTGAGCAAAATTCATGTCACCATTCAACCATGGTTTCCTTTTAGATTGTTCATTCGAGCAACCAAGCCCTATATTACGCTTTCAAGGCACAAATTCTATAGGGACTTGAATACTTTGTTCATTACACCCACAACCTTTATGCTCATAGCTATACTTAGAGACAAGCCTAAAGTCGGGGCCATAACATGTTTGTAGATCTTGAAAAGAAGGAGGATCCTCATAAAGAGCATTGTCCCAACAATGGGAATCACACTCCTCTATGGGATCGCTAACATCCTTATTAACGGGACTGCCAACATTGTCTTCTTTAGCAAAAGCATAATCCTCTTCCTCAAAAGGAGGATCAACACTAAGAACACTACAATTTATGCTTACACTATCCCGCGATACATAAGAATGACCATCTTTGATAGCGGGTGTGGATGATGTCATTGGAAGGTCTAAGTAGATCAAGTCGACTTTATATTCCTAAGTGAAGGAATTTGTAAATTCTAAGGGGCCCCAATCATCACCAAGATGTACATTCCTTTGAGAAGAGGTAGAAGGAGCACACTCAAGACTCCTTGCTTCAAAAGGATCTTCTTCAAGGACATTTATCTCGAGAGTACCCTTTGTAGTAGGTATTGTTGGAGTAAACATCGACACCTTGGAAGACACTGAAGGAATAAGAGTAGGCACAACCGAGGCTCGACCAGCAACTGCCATTTCACATAAGTGCATAGCATCAGGGTCAGCCTTCACTGTGACTACTTTGTTGTCACAGATGAACTTGATAGATTTATGCAAGGTAGACGGGACTACACCCATAGCGTGAATCCACGATCTACCAAGAAGAAGGTTACATGGTAACTTTTCTACCATGACATATACAAGGGTAGGTACAGCAATAGGTGCTTTCCGTTTGAAAACCCTCACTGGAGAGGATATCCCACTACCTGTCAATGGGCAGTATCTAAAGCAATATTTCTAGTCTTGAGCTGCTTTCAGCTCTTGTCTTGTATATAGTTAGATTAGGTTTCCCTTTCTGCTTTGCTTTTGGTTTGGTTTCTGGGTTTGCTTTTGTTTTGTTTTGTTTTTTGTTCTGCTCTTGCTTTGGGGGTTTCTCTGTTTTCGCCTGGATGTGTTGCACCTGCATGGAAAATCTATCTTCTCTAGAATTGTTCTAAGTATTTCGTTGGTGAACTTTAGTCTTGCATCTCGAAAGGATGGTTGGAATATTTACTATTGCCAACAGCCTTAATGTCAGATTTACAAAAGATTGGTCATTGGTTTTGATTTTACTTTGAAGTATTCTAAAAATCTTATATCTCTCATATATCTTAAGAATCCTGATGTTCCTATAGGAATCCTTGTGAAGTTTTGTCAAGTGAAAAATCATTTTTCTGCTTCAGTGCCACTGTGGTTCTCAGCCCTGAGTGTAAGCTTCATTGTTCACGGGTTGAAATGAAAGTGACATATAAAGAATATCAAAAGAAAGAAAATGAAATATTGAATATCAAAAGAATAAATTCAACTTATCAGGGGTACCTGAATATCTCTACCGGGGCTATGGATGATTGGCTAGCAGTAGAGCTATGTTCAGGAGAGTCACAGCAATAACCTCGTTGAGGCTATGGACGCCTGACTGGCAGCGAGGCCCTATCCAGGTTGCTTTTGAAGTTAGAATCCTTACATAGCCTGACTTGACTAAACTGGGTTTTTGTAGTAGCTTAAGGAGGGAAATGAACTCATATACACACACTTGGATTTTCAGTTTATCAAAGGTTCAGTCTACCCTTTGGTTTTGGTTCTTTAGATCCTTGCATTCTGACTTGTTTGTTTGATGGTGAGATTGAAACTAGAGATTTTGGGTTCTTGATTCCTGTTCGTCATCAAATGCTTTGGAGCATTTTCCCAGCAGAAGTCACCATTTGTTGTGCATTTTTGTTTTGCACACACGCCCCGCTGAAGGCAAGGACCCTCTTTCGCTTCAGTTTTTGGTTTTATTTGGCCCTTTCTTTTGAGGTTGTGTCTGATTTAGGCATGTGCTTAAAGGTTTTTTTTATTGCCTAGGTGTTTCCCCAGCTTATTCATTGAAAATCCTAAGTTCTAGATGAAGTTCGGGTTTTGACCCAGTTTCAGGATTTTCCACCCTGGTCGGATTTTCCCAAATCCTACTTGGACTCCGGTCGGACCTTGTTGTTCGGGGATTTTCGGTTTTCACGGATTTCTGATGGGCTGGATTTTCCCAGATTTTTCCCTATCATCGGCTCCCCGGGTTTCATGATTGTCTTATTGATTGCATTAATGGCTTCGTACGTGTTGTGAAGGCTGGATTTTACTTAATTTATGGGATCTTTGTGCCATCATGCTCACTATTTTCCATTGTCTGAGTTGAGAACTGCATCCTTATAGTTTGTTCTTTGAGCTTTTGGTTGGTTTCGTTTTGGGATATTCGGGCTAATTGTTGATTTTAGTGGTGATTTCTTGCGCGTTCTCGCCTCTGTTCTTTGTGGGTGCCATTAGGCTTTGCATTTGTTGATTCCTGGATTGGTTTTCGCTTTATAATGGTATGTGTTTTATTACCCTGCCTTTGACTGAGATTTATGAATGGCATGTTGATGTTATGAGAGCCGGTGGGATTCGAATCCCTGCGTATTTGATTATTTCATGCTAGGGTTGTTCAGTATTGCATCATTTGTCATCTCCCATGTGAGTTTTGAGCTCATTTATCTGTTTGCATTTCAATGTATCTTTCTTGAGAGTAATTAGTAAACCCTAGTGATGACTTAGCAGTTGAAACAACTAAATTCTGAACTTGTTTGTGCGCTAATGGCAGATGAGTAGGGTTTTAAACCTAGGGTAGTGCCATATCAGGTGATTTTGTCTTAAAACGAGCCTAAAACACAAAGAAAATCTATGAAAGGTCCATCCCTAACTTGTCCTGAGTTAAACCTTTTGGAATTCACGATGACTCGGTGTCTGGGTAAAATCGGGACTCTTCGTCCCTTCTAAAATTTCTTCGTTGTGACCCTTCAAAGTTAGAGAGATGTCATACCGATCACCTTGTAGTTCACCAATAAAGTCTCCTAGGAATGTTGGTGGGACAAAGAGGATTCATCGAGACCTCACCATGTAAGAAAATTTCTCATCGACATACATTTTCCTATTCGCCATCGGCAAGACAAGCCCTAGTCGGCAAGAGGTCATAGCAGGCTTTATTAGTTATACCAATACCCATTTGCTTCGCTGAGACATCCATCCTTCGGCGAGACCTTTCACCGGGCACGTTTGGCTTTTGTCGAGCTTTGTTCATTTCAATTGCTGATACCCTACCAAGTCGCTGAGACCTTTCGGCAAGATCACAGCTCTTGTCGAGGCCTGCACTTTTGACGTGACTACCGGTGGTCGCCAGTACCTTATGGTGACCCCTCCCTTTCTTGGCGAGCTTAGATCTTTCGCTGAGACCACATTTTGTTGGTAAGAGGTTATGCCGATGGAACTCCATATCGCCGAAACACTGCGCGATCGGCGAGACCTCTGGCCGAATTCAAACCTATCGCTAGTCGGCAAGACATCGCAGCTTAGCTATGACCTCATATCGAAGAACTTTAAGTCTAGCCGAAGTGTTTGCTTGGACCCCGAAAGTCGATGAGACAGGAAGATTCGCTAGGACCTTACCCCGACTACCCCTTTGGTCATATCGATACATTTGTTATATCGTTGTTCCCTTATCTTTTTTCTATTTCTTTTATTATTGGGTTAGACCTAGGATTAAAGTATCATCAGATTGTTAGATTTGATAAAATCGATTTAGTATTTTTCTCGTAGTAAGGTCCCATTGTGATTACTAGCATTTTCACATTTTATCACTGAGTTGTTTATGCATTATCAAGACTTGACATTAGAGACCTTGGGGTTATCTCTTGAGGCTTGCTGATAGAGGTTTACCTTTCAAAAGAGATAGGATATTACATTCTGTTTGAGTTGTTGCTGTGCAGAAAACATGATCAACATGAACAACGTGTGCTTTGAGCAATAGATGTTATAGCTTTGATGATAGAAAAAATAAATCTCCCAAGGATCATAACTATCCTTTGATAATATTAAATATGCAGTCAAAATGTTTTCCTCTCAAAAAAGAAATTAGAATTTTTGATGGTGCAAAGGGTTGCTAGGTTGCAATCATTGCAATAAATGAAGCATTGTATTCCACCACATGCAACAAGTACCCATTAATTCAATAAATAAAATAATAATTATGTTTTCTTGGTAAGATCACATCTAGAGAATTTATGTTATCAAATCCAACATTAATGGCATCTTGAAATTGTGTAGAAAGGTAGGTGAGGTGAATTAAAAAAAGATAAGAATGTTAGATTTTAGGGGTCAGGGATACCCCTTGATGGATGCCACCAATAGGGAGTCAGAGAGTTGGGGATAATCATTCCAGTAGGGAGAAGTCTGAAACCTCAAAAAAATACTATATATAGGGACTCAAACAAAAGCACTCAACACTTAGGAAGATTGGGACAAAAAGGGAAAACTGATCAATCTTAATTTACCCAAAAGAGAAGGAAATGGATTTCTAGTTTCACACAAATTTATTTCAAAAGGGACACTACAAAAGTGAGGGAAGAAAAACAATATGCAAGTGTTATAGAACCCATTTCCCACACCCTATAATGACGAGGATAACTTGGCTAGTGTATGGCATATCTACATGAGACAGGTAAAGGGAGGACCTCCATGAGGTACAAACCCTCTCTAGGTTCCTAAGTGATTGTGAAATGATTGCACCTCTAAGGACAATATCTACATTTAAGAAGAAACCCTAACCAAGTTAAAATTATAATTAAAACAAAGAAAAATTGATCTAATTAATTAAACAATAATTTAAAAGCAATTAATGTGATTGGAACTATAGTCTTATTTCATCACATTTCTAAAATTAAAACTATATGATTTGCAAATATAACATTTCAAAGGTTTATATTTTAAAATAGAATGCAACATATTTAATTAAAAAAATAATTACAGTAAAACACATGACCAATAGAAATGTCATTTAAATTTTTCTATATTTAATTTTAATCTTAAAATTAAATATTGAAATTGATTTTTACATTTAATTCAAATTTACCACAACCATTACCCAAAACTAGACAAAATAATTAATAACCCCAATTTATTAATTTATAGAAACACATTTCATTAATTAAATATAATAAGAATAAATATTTCTTAGTGTAATAATCACTACACAAGCAATCATTAAAATTAAATTAAAGGTTTCCTCCTTTCTAAAACAATAAATGTCTAATCCCACCCAAAGAGATTAATTATTCTCAAATATCATCAATGGTTCTTATCTTTAAGAGCAACACTACAAGCTCTAATATTCAACTTTAAAATGACACCCTTCCTCATAACTCACTCATTCATTTAAAGAGCAAGTAAGGGAGAGGTAAAGAGGAGAGCAAGACTAAACTCAACCAAGTGAAATTTTTTGTTGGAAATTATTGTCATCGATGTCAAAGGAATTACAAGATCAAGATTGGGGGTGTAAGGAAATAAAATAGAATATATTGTTGCTAAGGGCCAACCCTTAGTTTCTAGGCGCCCTCAC
Source organism: Sequoia sempervirens (assembly GCA_007258455.2). Lineage (NCBI taxonomy): Eukaryota > Viridiplantae > Streptophyta > Pinopsida > Cupressales > Cupressaceae > Sequoia > Sequoia sempervirens. The sequence continues at coordinate 90,228,728 of VDFB02072274.1, read as the reverse complement.
TAAAATAAATAATAAATTGCAAATTAAATTCTATGAAGAGGGTCGACCCTCCTAAGTGGTGCGCCCTATTTTTGGGGGTTTATTTTTGAAAATAATAATAATAATAAATAAATTTAATTAAATATGGGGTCGACCCCTATTGGAGAGCTCCAATTAAAGGTGAAAAGGTGCTTATAAATTGAGGGGTTGCATCCATTTTGAAAGTATGTGTTGCTTCATAAAGTTGCCCCCCTTGAGAAAATATTTAAGGAGATTGTGGAGTCCATTTGAAAGTAAGCAATTCATTGAATATCATGCATATAAGGAGTAGCCACAAAAGGCATATAAGTGCAAAATTTTGAAGAAATATGAGTAGGAATATGAGAGACATATAAGTAGATCCATGAGAGCTTTATGGAAAAATTTATGAATAATCTTTGAAAATTCTAAAGGTAGATTTTGGTGAAGTATTGAGCAGATTTATGAAGGTGAATTAGGGAAAATAAAAGAAGAAACTTTCAAATGAATTATTTGATTGTTCATTTGAAGGTTGGTGCCTTTGAATTAAGGAGATCAAAAGGTTGGTGCCTCTCATTAAAAGAGATTGGTGTCTCTTGTGGATTTGGTGCTCAGTGGTGGGGATTTGTGTCTCCTATGGGTTGGTGCCTATGAAAGAATCTTTTTAAATGAAGTAGGTGCCTAAAATAATATCTATATAAGCAATATTTTTCCATGGTTTTCTCTCGCAAGGGTTTCTACATGAATTATGTGTTCGTCTTGTGTTCCTTATTGGTAGATCTTGCATGTGTGTTATTGGTGTAGATGATCAAGTTGTGAATGATCAAGTTGTGAATGTAAGGAAGCTAAGGTAGCAAAACAACTTCCTACACTAATCTTGAGAGGAGAATAATGCAAAAATTTTACAAATCTTTAACAGTTACAGAGAATTAAACAGAATAAACATAAATATCATGCATACCACAACACAGTTATTTACATGGGGAAAACCCTTTCAGGAGAAAAACCCCACACTCCAAAATCCACCCAATATATTATTCAACAATCACAAAGATTAGAATATACTTGTAGAGCAAGCTTATCATAGGAGTATCACCACCAAAGATCAAGAAACAACATGACCGCTATTAGACTCTCAAAATACATCACCGTCTCTCTATTGCGACTATTATACAACACCCTCATAAAATAGGGTTACATTCTAGGGCAAGAAAAACCAACAAAATATCTACCATTAGATCTAAAACCTAATAATGTACGGTTCATATTTACAATATATCATTTATTTAATATATGCTGGTCATTTTATGAGTTTTCCTAAAAAAGTTAACACACTCACATTTTGCTCCTCAACGCCACCCCATGCTACCATTGTATACACCTATCAATGTAACTAGGAAATAGATATATAAATATATATACATGTCCTATCAACAATAAACTGTATATAATTGCAAGGTTGAGACACATTTTCCCAACAAATCTCCCACTTGTTGAAAACCTTGCAAGAGCATCGTGAGGGTGTAAACATCGTCTCTTTAATTGTTAGGGGTTGCAAGGCCCATAGTCTCTGAACACCATCTGAAATTCTATGTGCTCACATGCTTAGTTAAAGAATCAACAACATTCATCAAATTCTCTACCTTAACTAGCTTCACCCTGCCATCTTCAACCATATCTCTAACAAAATGGTACTATACATCAATGTGCTTGGTCCTGGCATGAAATATCGAGTTCTTGGCTAGACATATTGCACTTTGAATGTCACAATAAATTGTCTCCCTACCTTGATTTATTCCAATATTTGAACATAGCATCTTAAGCCAAATGGGTTCTTTACAAGCATGATTAGCTACCATATACTTTGCTTCAATAGTGGAAAAATTAACCACATGTCACTCATCCAACTAATTGCACCACCAAATAAAGTAAACACATAAGCACTGGTGGATTTTATGATATCAACATCACCTGCCCAGTCTAAATCCCATAACCATGAATATCAAGGGAAATATCATCTTCAGTCATATTACAATGGTAACACAAGGAATAATCTAAGGCACCCCGCAAATATCTAAAGACTCTTTTAGTTGCATCCCAATGAACTCTACCAAGATTAGACATATATCTGGAAAGAACTCCCACTGATTGGGCAATGTTTGGTCTAGTACAAACCATAACATACATCAAACTTCCAACTTCACTCTGGTAAGGCACTCTGCTCATGTCTTCCATCTCTGATGGAGATGTTGGATAATCTGAAATAGATAACTTTGTTCCAACTGAAATAGGAACACACAATGATCTACAATCTTTCATATCAAACCTCTATAAAATTGATTTGACACACTTACTTTGGCCAACCCATAGCTTTCTGTTCACTCTATCTCTTTTAATTTCCACCCCAAGAATGCGTTTAGCTGCACCAAGGTCTTTCATTTCAAATTTAGTAGCAAGTTGAGATTTCAATTATGAAATCATACCTTTCCCGCTACCAATAAATAATATATCATCAACATATAATGCAATAAACAAGAAACACTCATCATCAGTTTTATAATAAACACAATGATTTGATTTAGAACGCTCAAATCCCAATCTCAACACATATGTATCAAATTTCTGGTACAACATCATAGGACTCTGTTTTAAGCCATACAAAGATTTCTTCAATTTGCAAACCAACTTACTTTTACCTTTCCCCACATAGTGCTCTAGCTGTGTCATATAAATATCCTCCTCCAAATCACCATGAAGGAAAGCACTTTTCACATTCATTTGCTCAACCTCTAAATCATAAGCAACAGCAATAGAAAGAAAAAATTAATGGATTTCATTTTTGTAAGAGGAGAAAATATCTCACCATAATCAATACCCTCAACTTGAGAGTAACCCTTCACAACCAACCTTGCTTCATACTTCTCAATACCTCCCTCTGAACCAATATTTTTCTTGAACACCCATATTCAACCAACAGGTTTTCGTCCTTCAGGAAATGGTACAAGATCCCATGTATCATTCTTTTTCAAAGATTCCATTTCTTCATCCATAGCAATCTTCCAATATTTTGCATCATTCATACCTAGTGCCTCTTCTACAAATCTGGGTTCATCCATGTTAGTATTCAAAGCAAAAATACATCTCCAATCATCAAGTGAATACCTTTTAGGTTGTTGTCTATGTCTTGTAGTCCTATGAACAAGCTGAGTTGGAGGCTCTTCCTCTTCTTTTGAAGATCCAAAGCTAGATGAGCTCTCCTCAACTTCTTGTCTATCCTTGGGCCTCGATTCAACTTTCTCGGGTGTAGAAGGAAATTGAATCACATCTTCTTGTTTGCTTTGTTTTGGCTGCAATGTAACAAAAGAAGGCTTAGTTTCTCTAAAAATAACACTTCTACTATGTATTACCTTTTGTGGAACAGGATCCCAAAGCTTGTATCCTTTCACACCATAACTATATCCAATGAAGATACATTTCACAGCCTTGTTCTACAGCTTTGTTCGCTTCTCCTTTGGCACAGGTGCATATGCCTCACAACCAAAAACTCTAAGATGTCTTAATGAAGGCTTATGACTTGACCATGCCTCTATAGGCGTATTATCAACAAGAGTTGATGCAGGAGACAGGTAACAGGCAGTGGCAACAACTTCAACCTAAAACCTTTGTTCTAGACTAGCACCACTCAACATACTCCTAGCCTTCTCCATTAGTGTCATGTTCATTCTTTTTGCAACCCCATTCTGTTGTGGAGAATACAAAGTTATCTTTTGTCTATGAATACCATAATTTTTACAGAATCTATCAAAATCATTAGAGAAAAATTTATCGCCATTATCAGTCCTTAAACATTTTATTTTCTTTCCAGTCTACAACTCAACCATTGCTTTAAATTCTTTCTATCGACTAAAAACTTTAGATTTACTCTTTAGAAAATATGCCCATGTCCTACTATAATCATCAATAAATGAAACATAATATGTGGATTTACCAATCAAAGGAACATCTATAGGACCAAACACATCATAATGAATAAGATCCAATACACCACAAGATTTATGAGAACTCAAGTAAAACTGAACGCGGTTTTGTTTTCCATAAATGCAATGCTCACAAAAATCAAATTCAAGATTACAATTATACAAACCTTCAACAAGGTTTTTATATTTCAAGGTCCTTAGACCCTTTTCTCCAATGTGGTAAAGTCTCTAGTGCCATATTATAGTTTTCTCTGCAGGTAACTTTGTTTCAAAAGAAAGAGCACCCTTGGGTACCCAAAAGCCATGACCATCTACTGAAGGTGAAACCTTCACTTCTTCCACAAACTTGCTTTTCACAAAAGTACTATTGCACTCAACAATGCATGCATAAAGCTTGTACAAAGTGCCATATCTGACACCTCTAGCAATCACCATAGCACCTCTAACCAGCTTGCATCCTGCATAAGAAAATACTACCTGCACACTCACATCTATTAGTTTACTCACAAATAAAAAATTTCATGCTAAACTAGGGATATGCAACACACCATTAATCCTTTTTATTCTACCATCAGGAAACCTGATTTTAACTTTATCACAACCAACAATGTCTAAATGAGAATAATCACCCAAGTACACCTTACCTCCATCAAATTCTTCATATTCAAAAAACCAATCTCTATTAAAGGTCATATGGAAAGATGAACCTGAGTCAATTAACCATGCATCATTACCTACACGAGTTGCCAAAGTTGCAATGAATGTGTCACCGTCTTCCTTCTCGGACTCAAAATCAAAATCAAATTCTTTTTTTTCTTCTTTTCTTCTTTACATTCCTTATGAGCATGTCCAGGCTTACCACAGTTCCAACAAATAACTTTGGACTTTCCAGGAGATTTAGATCTCCCCTTGGACTTAGATTTGTCACACTTCTCATTTTTCTTTCCTTTTTCCTTAGGTTTTCCATGAACATTTAGGGCCTCCATGGTAGTGATGGATACCTTCCTCCTCATCTCTTCAGAAATCAAGGAACCCACTGCATCTTTAGTCTTCAATTTAACAAACGTACTCCCAATATCCATAACAAGAGAATCCCACGAATCAAGAAAAGAATAAAACAAGATCTAACATTTCTCTTCCTCAAGAAAATCTTGTTTACTAAATATTTGGCCTGATACATCTCACCAAGATTCTTCCATAGTTTTTATGCAAAGGTCTCCTCATGGAAATTAATTAAAACAGAGTCTTCCAAGCATAATCTAATTAGACCCTTGGCTTTACAGTCCATAACATCATATTGAGCAGCCTGAGTTGGATCTGTAGGCCTTGAAACATTTTCATCAACAACATCCCACAGATCTTGATCTATCAACAGATCTTCCATTTTTAGCTTCCACATCTCAAAATTATTTGTAGAAAATTTCTCCACCTCTATTCTCCCTGATGAACTTGCCATCTAAAAATTCCTACAATAAGATCACAAAGTGTCTGTAATGCCCCGTCATAATAACCTAAGGAATGTTGCAATTGTGTATAAAGGTGTAATAATTTTTTTTTTAAGTATTAATATTAAGTTAATTAGTTGCATACATTCATTAAGTTACACGACATTACACTACTTGAGTTTCCATAAACGACTTTAGTATTTCGCATTGCTTTTAATTAATTAACATATACATTAAAAGTAATCATTGCATAACCTTTGAAATACCATTCAAGATAACATAAAGTACAAATACGTTTCCTTACATTGCATTTGATAAAATAATACAATACTCATTCATCTGATGTGGTAGTTCAATAATAGTTACAATTACATTTACAATGTTCACCTCATATACAATTGAGGGATGTTTTACAATACAAGTTTTCAAATAATGCTATAAAGAAAATACAACTATATCCAAGTGCGAGCTCTCCATCCATGAAGCTCTCGATGCCATGATCAAAACTGGGGACCCAACGGAGTAAGGTGCACGTTCCACCCAACCATGTGGTACCCGTAGGTCCACCCCCCATGCTAGGAGATAGTAATATGGTTACTTAGACATAATCTACTAACCCTAGACACAAGTACATAACTAACTGATGGTTACATTGCTTCCAGATAAGACAATTGAATGTACTATGTACACAAGGTTAACTATTATTTTAGGTGGAGTGTCATCACAATATTGCAAAGGTTACCCTGGTGTTTCTTCCTAGGTCCCGGCCCCCAACATGGGTTACCCTGGTAACCTCTTACGAAACCCGGCCCCTATTGCATACTATTGCGGAATCGAATGTCTTTTGAAGAAACAAGACATCGTTTTTCCATTCCAGGCCTTCTCATCTAATACTCAAGACTGAACTAGCTCAAGAGTCATTAAGTGAGGCATAAACTTCTTGTTAAAGATTTTAATTCTAACTACTATGTTGTTTAGTTATCACTGACTTACTAACTCTCTACAAGCTACCCAGACACCACTTTGTGTGTCGGTCCTTACACAGAGCCACTCCCCTAAACATAACATAGGATTTCTAAGTTCTCTATCTAGGGTAGACAAAGTGCACAAAATTCAACATATAATACCAGATATAGCACAATGGACATCACAATCTGTTCACAAAAATTAGGTACACTACCCTAGTTTGTTCAAACACATGAAATCATAGTAAAATTTACTCCCTTGAAGAGACTACAACTGGAAGACTTGAAATCATGTAAAAATAATCCCCATTTGCCCAACAAAGAAACAGGATTTTAAGCAAAATAAAAATCAATAGAAATCTACTATTTGGATTTACTAAATCCTTTCAAATCAAAAATAAATAACAGGATATAAATCAACTTGATTGTAACCCATTTCTCGTACATTAAAGAAAATTGCATCAATTTATTCTAATTTGACTTTCTCAATTTCGCTTATATAAAAAAAATAAAAACTATATTTTTCTCAATCAATGATATTTCACATGCAATATAATTTAAAAATACCAAAAATCATTTTTCCTAACTTAATAAATATAATTATAAATATATAATTGTATTTATTTAGTCTTACAAATATATATATATATATATATATATAAACATTATATTAAAAATTGAATTTTATACCTATCACATAAAAAGAAAACCGAATTTAATTTTTTTTAAATGTAATAAAAACTTATGGTACCCGCAGCCCAACCGTGGCTCCCTGTGGGGAGGGCGCGACCCTTACCAGGGCTGCGCCCAGCAGCCATGGTGGCTATTGTGCGCAGCCATGGTGGCTGCACCCACCATAATAAGGAATGGGGAGGGTTTCGGCCCTCCCCAAACACTATAAAAAAAAATTAAAAACCTTTCAATATTCGCCATACGGTGACCTCATTAAAAAACGCGATTTTATTTTTTTTAAATAAAATACCAAAAATGAATTTCGCCTGTACGGCAATTTAACACAAAATAAAAATTCATATATTCAAAAATAAGTTGATGATATATTATTTATTGGAACTCGTCAGCCCGTCGCTGCCTCCAGTGTTCCGATAGGAACCGTGCTCTAAACCTCTCAAGGAACATCTCCCAAGACACTGACCTGATATCTAAGTGGAGCTTCTGCTCCTCCAGGCGCCACCAAGTAGAGGCGAATCCTCTCAGATGCATAATAGCGCATCTCGCACGGGTATTACTACCGTAAGGGTGCATGGCGAAGCATCTACCCAAATCCAGTAGCTAGGTCTCTGCCTCTAAGCCACCTCCTGTACCATCAAAGGTAGGAGGGCGTGCCCTCAGTAAATCCCTCATGTGTCCTGCAGTAATAGCATCTTGATGCATTGTATCATCTACTCTCCTAGGAGATCTATCTCTCTCTCTAACAACCTCCTGCTCAACTTCCTGTCTAGGTCCAAGTCGAGCTAGGACCTCCTCTAATAAAGGACGTATCTGAGAACCCTCTATTCCTGACTGTTCGGGATTATGTCCCTCATTCCTCTGATCCAACTGTTCTGCCTGATCACTGTGATGAGGGCTCAGAGGGGGAGTAACCTGAGGGATTGGCCCTCGGCCTCCACCTCGACCTCTACCACGACCTCTTCCACCTCGCCTAGGCATGTTCCTACACATAACAATAACAAGTCTTACATACTATTCAACCAAGGCTAACAGTTTGCAACACTACGTACTAGGTCAACCTAATGGGCTCGCGATTACCCAGAGCGTCTAGTGTTTGTAACTTTGGCTCTGATACCAATCTGTAATGCCCCGTCATAATAACCTAAGGAATGTTGCAATTGTGTATAAAGGTGTAATAAATTTTTTTTATAGTATTAATATTAAGTTAATTAGTTGCATACATTCATTAAGTTACGTGACGTTACACTACTTGAGTTTCCACAGACGACTTTAGTATTTCGCATTGCTTTTAATTAATTAACATATACATTAAAAGTAATCATTGCATAACATTTGAAATACCATTCAAGATAACATAAAGTACAAATACGTTTCCTTACATTACATTTGATAAAATAATACAATACTCATTCATCTGATGAGGTAGTTCAATAATAGTTACAATTAAATTTACAATGTTCACCTCATATACAATTGAGGGATGTTTTACAATACAAGTTTTCAAATAATGCTATAAAGAAAATACAACTATATCCAAGTGCGAGCTCTCCATCCATGAAGCTCTCGATGCCATGATCAAAACTGGGGACCCAACGGAGTAAGGTGCACGTTCCACCCAACCATGTGGTACCCGTAGGTCCACCCCCCATGCTAGGAGATAGTAATATGGTTACTTAGACATAATCTACTAACCCTAGACACAAGTACATAACTAATTGATGGTTACATTGCTTCCAAATTTAAGACAATTGAATGTACTACGTACACAAGGTTAACTGTTATTTTAGGTGGAGTGTCATCACAATATTGCAAAGGTTACCCTGGTGTTTCTTCCAAGGTCCTGACCCCCAACATGGATTACCCTGGTAACCTCTTACGAAACCCGGCCCCTATTGCATACTATTGCGGAATCGAATGTCTTTTGAAGAAACAAGACATCAATTTGCCATTCCAGGCCTTCTCATCTAATACTCAAGACTGAACTAGCTCAAGAGTCATTAAGTGAGGCATAAACTTCTTGTTAAAGATTTTAATTCTAACTACTATGTTGTTTAGTTATCACTGACTTACTAACTCTCTGCAAGTTACCCAGACACCACTTTGTGTGTCGGCCCTCACACAGAGCCACTCCCCTAAACATAACATAGGATTTCTAAGTTCTCTATCTAGGGTAGACAAAGTGCACAAAATTCAACATATAATACCAGATATAGCACAATGGACATCACAATCTATTCACAAAAATCAGGTGCACTACCCTAGTTTGTTCAAACACATGAAATCACAGTAAAATTTACTCCCTTGAAGAGACTACAACTGGAAGACTTGAAATCGCATAAAAATAATCCCCATTTGCCCAACAAAGAAACAGGATTTAAAGCAAAATAAAAATCAATAGAAATCTACTATTTGGATTTACTAAATCCTTTCAAATCAAAAATAAATAACAGGATATAAATCAACTTGATTGTAACCCATTTCTCGTACATTAAAGAAAATTGCATCAATTTATTCTAATTTGACTTTCTCAATTTCGCTTATATAAAAAAAATAAAAACTATATTTTTCTCAATCAATGATATTTCACATGCAATATAATTTAAAAATACCAAAAATCATTTTTCCTAACTTAATAAATATAATTATAAATATATAATTGTATTTATTTAGTCTTACAAATATATATATATATACTCATATATATATATATACTCATATATATATATAAATAAACATTATATTAAAAATCGGATTTTATACCTATCACATAAAAAGAAAACCGAATTTAATTTTTTTTAAATGTAATAAAAACTTATGGTACCCGCAACCCAGTCGCGGCTCCCTGTGGGGAGGGTGCGGCCCTTACCAAGGCTGCACCCAGCAGCCATGGTGGCTGTTGTGCACAACCATGGTGGCTGCGCCCACCATAATAAGGAATGGGGAGGGTTTCAGCCCTCCCCAAACACTATAAAAAAAAAAATTAAAAACCTTTCAACATTCGCCATATGGCGACCTCATTAAAAAATGCAATTTTATTTTTTAAAAATAAAATACCAAAAATGAATTTCGCCTGTACGGTGATTTAACACAAAATTAAAATTCATATATTCAAAAATAAGTTTCTTTCACAATCTAATTTATATTCAAGATAAAATATATATGTAGAAATATATATATTTTATTCATACAAATTAACAGAGTTTACATACAAAGAATTTTTAGAAAACTCTACAGAAGTTCAACGGGGTTTCAAAGGGAAATAGGGGAAACTGTAAAATTTTCAAAAGGGAAATAGGGAAATTTCACAGTACGCATAAAATTTTATTTTCCAGATGAATTCAATAATTTCCTTTCACACAAACTCATTTTTCCAGAAAGAAAAGAAATTCAATAAATCCCTTTCAGAGAATAAACAGTAAAGGATTCTTCTGAAAAACACAGAGGATTTAAATTAAAGAAATTTCTTTCACAGATACTCTTTTCAAAACAACAAATTAAAACCACAAGAGGAACACTTGATTTCCCGAAGCTTTAGAAATTGGTTTGGTGATGAGAACCTCTGTAGCTTCTGTTGCATGTAGCCTTCCAAAACTTTTCCCGAGAACCAATTTCCAAAACACGAACCAGAAATCTTCCGCAAGTATACAATAGCACCAAAAGCATATACAGAAATTTAACCAAGCACTGATATTTTTCCCGTGAAGAGAAATTAGAATAGCATCCCTTTGTGTTTTTTCCCAGATCCAAATTAACCTCCATCAAATTCTTCAACAAAATCAATAAATGCAACTTGCACACATGTCGAGAAGTGCAAAATATCTTTTAACCACTTCTCGGCAATCTTGCCTCTCAAGATTTGCATGGATTCAATTCATTTTAAATTTTAAAATCAATATTCAAATTGCATGCATTTATTTTATTTAATTTTCCATTTCCAAATACAAAATTTATTTACAATTTAAAATGCCATTTCCACAAAAATATTTAATTGAAATAAATCTATTCACACACAATTCAAAACAATTTAATCTTAATTAATTTATTTATTTAATTAAATAGATTTAATCTCTAAGATCAAATTATTTAACCAACAAACTAATTAATTTATTAAATCACATATAAAACTAATTTCTTTAATATTTAAAAAATAATTTAAATAATAATGAATTAAAGCATAATAAACTAACATTAAAATTGACAATTTTTTCCTTTCAAGCAAATAATCCAAACAGAACATACAGAACCATCTAAGACTCCAAACTAAACTGACGATGTACTATGACCGGGTTAAAGACTAGACTAGGATGAACCAAACTACTACCTCCCAATCAACATATCTGTTGAGTCTTGACACACTCAGACCTGAGTACCCAGGTGGAGTCAGTGTTATGTACCTGCAACCCTGCAACCAAGCAAATAACATGCATATATATATAATCCATTGTATAGGCACACCGTGCGGAGAAAATCACGGATATCACAGGGCACTTGCAAGTGAGTGATGCGATTCCGTTCTCCACACCAATACATGTCACATCAGACTGACAAATAAAATAACAGTTAGTCCATCATAAACATACATATAGCAATAATCAACTAAAGGAAAACATCTATGCTATATCAAAGCATAACATAAATCAAATATCGCAATACAATGTATCATCATGTCACAAAGTGAATCCACCATCGCTCAAAACCAGCGATCAAAATATCCAAACAAAGTACCAAAGTCTAAAAGTATGAAACATGTAACAGAAAACATAAGCATAAATGGAGGGGTACTATAGTGTCTTCTGCATGAGCTCCCACTCAAATCTAGATTAGTTAAAAAAACCCAACAACCCACAACTGAAACCAAAGGTGATCAAGCTCTGATACCACTTGTAAGGAAGCTAAGTATCAAAACAACTTCCTACACTAATCTTGAGAGTAGAATAATGCAAAAAATTTACATATCTTTAATAGTTATAGAAACTTAAACAAAATAAACATAAAAATAATGCATACCATGTCATAGTGATTTACGTGGGGAAAACCCTTTTGGGAGAAAAACCCTACACTCCAAAAGCCACCCAATATATTATTCAGCAATCACAAATATTACAATATACTTGTAGAGAAAACTTATCACAAGAGGATCACCACCAGAGATCAAGAGACAACACGACCGTTATCAGACTCTCAGAATACATCATCATCTCTCTACCACAATTGTAATAAAACACCCTCATAAAATAGGGTTACATTCTAGGTCAAGATAGGCCAACAAAATATCCACCATTACATCTAAAACTTAATAATGTACGGTTCATATTTACTTGTATATATCATTTAATTAATATATGTCAGCCATTTTATGAGTTTTCCTAAAAAAGTTAACACACTCACATTTTTCTCCTCAATGCCACCACATGCTACCATTGTATACACCTATCAATGTAAATAGGAAATATATATATAAATATATATACATCCTATCAACAATAAACTGTATATAATTGCAGGGTTGAGACATTTTACCAATAGTGAAGTATTACTAGAGTGGTTGTTTAAGTTTTCAAAAGTAAAAGGTTGTTGTTATATCAATTCACCTCTACTCTTCAATTGATATCAGATTGGGTTCCTTTAGAGATAGTTTAATCACTAGAAGGAAGATATAAAAAGAGCACATATGGTCAGGAAAGAAGGATATGGATTCTCATCAAACATGGAATCATTGTTTGATGGAATAAATTATTCCTTTTAGGGCATAAGGATGGAAACCTACTTAAATTCTCTAGGGTATGATATTTTCCAATCGGGTGAAAATGACTACATAGCCCTTGAAACTCCCCCAATAGATCAAGTAGGAAAGGGGGAAAGTGAAAATAATATAAAATCCAAGAATGCAATTTTGTGTGGATTACCTTAATCAAAGTTTGTAAAATTTATGCATTACAAATCAGCTAATGACATATAGGATTAGTTGAAGAATATATATGAAGGAGATGACAAAGTAAAGAAGGAAAAGCTTCAAGCTCATATGAGATAATTTGAAGGCCTTAAGATGAAAGAAGATAGCATAGCCTCCTATTTTCTTTGTTTTGATGAGATCATGAACATAATAAGAGGACTTGGTGAAAAGGTTGAAGATTTCATGATTGTACAAAAGGTATTAAGGTCTTTACCTTTAAGATTTGAATCCAATGTCTCACGATTGAAGAAATGAGAGATCTAGACAAATTAACAAAGGACAAGTTGCATGGGATTCTTACTACCTATGAAATGAGGATTGGAGACAAGTCATCAAAAAGGGAGAAAACCTTCAAAACATTGAGGAAGTGAAAGAATAAAGTATATGAACCAAGTGATAGCTCAAGCAATGAAATGGATGAAGAAGAAGCTCACTTCATAAGCTGAAGAAAGGATCCAAGAAGTATCAAGGTAAGTTACCATTTAAATGTTTTAATTGTGGTAGAATAGGTCATTTTTCTTCTAAGTGTTTGCAGGGTAAGAGTGAAAGCAACGATGATGAAGATGGTCATTACACAAAGAAAGGAAGAAGATATCAACAAAAAAGGGGCTACAAACAAGGTCGACATGAAAAAAAATATTTTTGTAAGTATAAGAAGATCCTTTATCCAAGGAAAGATCATACATAATTGGAGGAATGTGACGAAGAAATTCAAAATAGTGATAGAGAAGAAATACTCTTCATGGAATTGGAAGCAAAGGATGATAGAGACAAAAATATAGAAGAAAAAGATTTAAAAGAAGTGCATAGTAAAGTCGAAGAAGAAGTGGATCTTGAGGAGGAACTCCATTATGCCTACAGAGAGGTCAAGAAGCTTAAGAAAATAAATTCAAGACAAGGGTTATGAATTCAAGAGGACAATGAAGCCAAAGAAAAATTAACACAAAGTCTTGAAGAATCAGAAAAATTGATTGTAGATCTAAAAGTTGAAGTAGAAGAAGCAAAAAGGGTTGAAGAGTGGATGAGAAACCAACTAAATACAGGAAGAAAATTGTAAAAAGTTTAAATTCGAGATTGTTTCCCTAAGAAAGGAATAGGAGAGGACAATGAATCAATTAAACAAAAACTTGAAGAACAAGAATAATTTAAAATTTTTGGATGACACCATAAAATCTCAAAATCTCATGTTTGATAGGAGTGGCATTGGCTATGAAGAAGGATAAAGTTCTAAATCATCGAAGAAATAAAATGAAGAGAAGAAGTATGTTGACGTCTTTAAAATTCCCATCAAAGATGAAATCAATAAAAAGGAGAACCAAAAGCCAAGCATACCTTCATAAGCTAAGAATGACATAGTCAGGAATCCATTTTCATCAAGGAAAACCCATACACTTAGGTTATAACATTCCTTCTTTGGTTATTTCTTTTTGTGCAATCAATTTGGTCATAAGCCAATAGATTTTAGAATGCATCCACAAAATAAATTTAGGCATAAAGCAATGGATTACAGAGCATGGAACAAGAATAGAAGTCATGGGTTCATAAACATAAACTTTAACTCTTTTACTCCTCTTATGGATTACAGTGTCACATGTTACAAGTGCAACAATTTTGGGAATAATTTTTTTTGTAGAAGTGGCCTTGTAGAACCTTCCAAGAAAATTAAAAAGGAATAAGCAATAATCAAGAAAATAGAGGAAAATTCAAAAATATGGAGAAAGAAGAAGGAAGAAGAAAAGAAAGAAAAATACATGCTTGTTCAAACAACCCTACATGCATGAAATGAAGGAGATAAATGGTATATTGATAGTGGTTGTTCAAAACACATGACATGTGATAAGAGTAAATTTATTACTTTCAAACAAGTGAATGATGGATTAGTGAAGTTTGAAGATAATGCTTCTGCAATGAAATAAGAGAAAGACACTCTTATCCTTGATAACGGTAAAACAAAAATAGAGAATGTGCTATATGCTGAGGGGCTAATACATAATATTCTAAGTGCAAGTCAAATGTGTGACCAAGGACACACTCTTAAATTTCATGTAGAATCATGTGAAATTAGCAAAGAAAGGAAGCAAGTGGTAGAATCCAAAAGAGAAACTAACAATCTCTATGTTTTTAGTGATATTGGAGGAGAAATATGTATGAGTCGAGAAGATGAAAGTTGGCTATGAAATAGTACAATGGGGCACATAAACTTTGACAATCTTGTCAATATTAGTTGTAAGGAATTTGTAGAGGCATACCAAAGACTTCAAATCCCTCAAACATCACTTATAAGAAATTTCAACTTGGGAAGCAAACTAAAGTGAGTTTTAAGTCAAAGGAATGCTCTACATTGAAACCATTGGAACTTATACATACAGATCTATGTGGTCCAACTAGAAGAAAAGGTATGCAAAGAGAGAGGTATTTCATGTTGTTAATTGATGACTCTTCTAGAATGACTTGGGTTACATTTATTAAAAAAAATGAAACTTTTGACAAGGCATTTAAAGCCTTAGTGGATAACGAATTAGGCTTAAAGATCAAATATCTTAGATTAGATAGAGAAGGGGAATTCACTTCAAATGAGTTTGAATACTTCTATGAAAATAATGGGATAAGAAGACATTATTTAGCTGCAAGAAACCCACAACAAAATGGGGTTGTGGAAAGGAAGAATAAAACAATCCAATAAATAGCTAGATCCATGATAGATGAGTCCAAGTTACCTGACATATTTTGGAGAGATGCAGTCCATACGATAGTCTATATTTTAAATCATGGAAAAATCAGAGCGAAGGATAGAAAAACATAATATGAGTTATGGAAAGGAAGGCCTGCAATGGTGAAGTATTTCAAAGTGTTTGGGAGTACATGTTGCATAAGGAGAGATGAATATTTGTGAAAGTTTTATTCTAGAGCTAATAAAGGAATATTCCTAGGCTACTCTTCAAGAAGTAAAGTGTACATATATTACAATAAGAGGCTACATAAAGTCATTCAAAGTGAAAATGTGAAAGTAGATAAGGGAAGATACTATGAAGAAAAGGAAAAAGAAGGTATTTCTCAAAATGAGGAAATTTATAAATAAGAGGAAACATAGGAAGAAACTGAGAAGGAGATAGTTGAGCAAAGAGATCCAAAGACACCATCAAGAACATCATCCAAGACACCTTCCATTTTTTCAAAGAAACCATCCAAAAGATTTGATTATTGGCAACAAAGATGGAGAAATTAAGACAAGACGAAGATTGGATAATACTATAGATCATGAAAATATGTCTTTGCTTTCCAAGATAGAACCTAAGAGCTTCAAAGAAGCAAGTGAAGACAAAGGTTGTTAATATGAAACTTGGGAACTTGTCCCAAGACCTAAAGACAAAAATGTAATAGGCACTAAGTAGGTCTTCAATAATAAGTTGAATGGCGATGGTGAAGTATTAAGGAACAAGGCAAGGTTGGTATGCAAAGGATATGCACAAGTAGAAGGTATTGACTTTGAAGAAAAAATTTCTCTTGTTGCTAGATTATAAGCTATCAAAATGTTTTTAGCATTTGCTAGTTTCAAAATTTTCAAGGTCTATCATATGGATGTTAAGTCCGCATTCCTTAATGGAAATCTAGAGGAAGAGGTATACATTCTACAACCAAAAGGGTTCTTGTAAAAAAATAAGGATTATATAAGAAATTTGAAGAAAGAACTCTATGGACTAAAACAAGCTCCCATAGCATGGTATGCAAGACTTGATAAATACCTACAACAACAAGGATTCAAGAAAGAAATTTTTGATAGCAACCTTTATATCAAAATTGTGGGTGAAGATCAGTTGATAGTTGAGGTGTATGTGGATGATATTATATTTGAAGGAAGTAGTGACAATATGTGTCAAGATTTTTCCATGGAGATGCAAAAATAATTTGAATGTCTATGCTTTGTGAGTTATCTTTCTTCCTTGGGTTACAAATTTCTTGATCAAATAAAGGGATATATTCATTTCACAAATCAAGTATGTTAAGGAAATGTTGAAAAAGTTTATAATAGAGGATTGCAATCTCGTGAGTACACATATGGTAATAGGATGTATATTGAGTAAGGATGATGAATCACCCGAGGTAAATTAGACTCTTTATAGGTCAATGATTGAAAGTTTGTTATATGTGACATCTACAAGGCTTGATATTATGCAAGTAGTGAGTTTGGTGGCAAGATTTCAAGAAGAACCAAAGGAAACTCGTGTGTAAGTGGTCAAAATAATATTCAAATATCTAAAGGGCACTATGAATTTTGGGTTAGGGTATCCAAGAGGAAAATACTTCATCCTTACAACATATATAGGTGTAGAGTGTGTTGACAATGTTGATGATAAAAAAGCACTAGTGGAGGAGAATTATTCATCGGTAGCAGTCTTGTATCATGGTTGAGTAAGAAATCAACTTCAATTTCTTTATCATAGTAGAGGTGGAATACATCACAATAATAGCTTGTTGCACACAGGTTTTCTGGATGAAACAAACATTGAAGGATATTAAGGTTGAGTATGAACATCTGATCTCCATATTCTATGACAATACAAGTGCAATCAACATTTCACTTGAGGAAAAATCACATTTCAATCTAGTATCATTTCTTAAGAGGGCAGGTAGTTGATCAACAAGTGAAGTTAGAGTACACTGCTAAATAGGAACAAATTGTGGACATTTTCATAAATCCCCTTCCAAAAGAGACTTTTTAGTGCTTGAGAGAGAAATTGAGAGTGATATCATTCTCATCTAGTCACCGAGTCCTTCAAAAGAAGCATGTGTTTAGGAGGAGCTATTCATTGCCTTATCTTTTAGCCTTAGAAATCCTTTTCCATTGATGTCAAAGGGTGAGGAGTAGAATAAGGGGGGTAATTTTAGTCAGGGGGAGATGTATGGTCTCATTTCATTAACATATTACTTATTTACAAGGTTGTCATCAATGACAAAGGGGAAGATTATTTGAAATTATTATCATTGATGCCAAAGGCATTAGAAGTCTAAGATTGGGGGTGCAAGGAAATAAAATAAAATATATTGTTGCTAAGGGCCAACCCTTAGTCTCTAGGAGCCCTCACTAAAATAAATAAAATTTGCAATTTAATTTTTATGAATAGGGTTGACCCCCATTTTTGGGGGCCTATTTTTAAAAATAAAAATACAAAATAAATTAATTAAATATAGGGTTTGACCCCTATTGGAGTGCTCCAATTAAAGGTGAAAGGGTGCATATAAATTGAGTGGTTGCATCCATTTTGAAAGTATGTGTTGCTTTATAAATTTCCCCCCTTGTAGAAAATATTTAAGGAGATTGTGGAGTCCATTTGAAAGCAAGCAATTCATTGAATATAATTTGTATAATGAGAAGCCATAAAAGGCATATAAGTGCAAAATTTTGAAGACATATGAGTAAAATTATGAAAGACATATAAGAAAATCCATGAGATAGTTATGGAAGAATCTATGAAGGATCTTTGAAAAGTCTAAAGAAATATTTTGATGAAGTATTGAGTAGATTTATGAAGGTGAATTAGGGCAGATCAAAGAATTTTTCAAATAAATTATTATATTGTTCATTTGAAGATTGGTGTCTTTGAATTAAGGAGATTGGGAGGTTGGTGCCTCTCATTAGAAGATATTGGTGTCTGTTATTGAGTTGGTGCTTAGTGGTGGGGATTCACGTCTCTTGTGGGTTGGTGCCTACGAAAGAAGCTTTGTAAATGAAATAGGTTGGTTCCTACAAGATCTATATAAGCAATATTTTACTGTGGTTTTCTCTTTCAAGGGTTTCCACGTAAATCATGTGTTTGTCTTGTGTTCCTTATTACTAGATCTTGCATGTGTGTTATTGGTGTGGATGATTAAGTTGTGAAGTATTATTGTTGTGGTCGTTTCATTTTTTTAAAAGCAAAAGATTGTTGTTATACTGATTCACCCCCCCTCTTAGTATAATTGAGTGCTCTTCAATTTCTCCTTTGTTTAGTCTTGTTTATTTAATTTATATTTTCATTTTTTGTTTAATTTTATTTTCCCATTCATTTTTTTAAAATAATTTAGATTGTTTATACAAAATATATTAAGGATCAATATATCCTTATATCATTACAATTTAAATTTGTTATTATATATAAAATAGGATATTGTTTATTTTATTTTATTTTTTCACCCCCAACACACACATATATTTAATACTAGATTTTTTATGTAGGATTTAAATATATCACAAAGGTTGAATAATTTTTTTAAATAGAAGATAATATCAACCTTACACAAATTAGCATAAAAGTGAGATGTTATCATACGATTGAAAGAAGGAAATCACAGTTTGAAAGAGGAGTGCTCACCCCACATTCACAATTGACCATTCAACACCACTTCCATGTCCTCCAAAGATTAAAAGCACAATATTAAGAATCCCCTGGCACAAGGAAAAATTTCAATAGTGCCTTAGTGAGAATCTTATGAATGCAAGTCTATGGGAGAAGGACAAAAGTTAAATTTACAAATAGACTTCTACAAGCATAAAAAAAATCATTTTCAACCACCTCCTTGCCACAAAACATGACTAGGGGAGAGTGAGAACAAGAAGGAGTGAGCCTTTTAATGATGAGGATGGTAAGTAGAACTAAAGGAGGCTCTTTAGCTGACCATGTCATCATAAGAACTTATATGGATTTAGGTCAAGCTTCTCATGCAACATCACTATAACCAAGGCCCAAAGAATCAATAGACACTTGAAAATGTTCATTCAAGGTCCCAACTTAATTAACTACCCTAGAAATAAGGGCCCCATCGCCAAAAGAAAGCAATGTTACTAGGGGCAGTGTTCATTAGAAAATAAAAAATTCAAGTATTTAGTCAATAATTGAAAAATATATTTATAACTATATAAGAGCAAATTTGCACCCTATGTGCAATTCCCCTTTTTTACTCTATCCATTTTAGAAAACCAAGTTCTAAGGCTTAATTCCACCTAAGCCCACTGCTTGCATCACACTTGGTGACTTTTTGAGTGTCAGTGGAGGCATTTCTATCTAGGTCGCCCATGCGCCATGCAGACGTTCACACGATGTGCTTAGGTCCCTGACAAATTCTCGCATCTAGAGCCTGCAGAGATGTTACACTTCCCATTTGGGGTCAATTTCTAATGCCCTCCTCGGCTGACCAACCCGAATATGGCCGTTTCTCTTCATCTTTTCTTCATATTCACCCCTTCAACAAACATTTGAGAGGCTCTAAGAACTTCTTCACCATCTCTTCAATCTCAAAACACTTTACACTTCACAACAACAACATCAACACTCCACCACTTCAGTAGAGAAAGTGTGGAACAAAACACCATTGCAGTAGAGGCTTGAGTTCCTCTCATTTTCTCCCCCAAGTAGCCTTGAGTGCTCTTGGTGGAGGTGGTAAGCTTTCACTCCTCTCCTCTATTACTTGGTTGAGTAGCATAACATTGTTTTATAGTGCTTTAGTGCTCTTTACTTCATTTCTACTTTTCTCGCTATCTATCTAGCTATCTGTGGAGGTGGGAACACCAAAACGGGGTCTGACTGAGGCAGGCCCCTATACAACCACCCAACAATTTCTCTCTCCCTCTTGTGTGCAAGTATTGAAGACACTCACAAGCTAGAAGCTTCATCACCTACACAATTGTAAGTATTTCCTTTCTTCTCCTTATCTTATCTACTTTACTTTATTTCATTTCTATCACTTTTTGTTACTTTATCATGTTCTGTTATTTCCCTATATTTTGTAAGCTCTTAACAATCAGACTAGGAACTTATTTACCCCTACTTGGCGGGGTCATAACTTTTGACTCGGTGCTCAAAATTCAGAACTATTTGCACCATTGGAAAGGTCTCCTAGAGAACTAGTTCAATCCCTAAAATACTAGTGCCTTTGGAAATTGAATTTTAGGCACCGACTCAAGTTCCGACCTCAAATTCCGCTATGGAGACCTCCGAAAATGCGAATTACAAGAACATAGAAAATACCAAAAAAAATATAATGGATTTATATCTTCTTTTATTAGTTCTATGTCTAGTTTTGTTCAAAATTTAAATGATACTCCATTTCATGCATGTGATAGTGACTTGGCTTTACCCATGTCACTTGGTATCTTTGATCCTTCTCACGAGATTCCTCTTGCTTCAAAGGATATTTTCTTGCAAGAAGATGGAATCATTGATACCTTTCTTAATGTTACTCTACCTTCTATTCATTCCAATGCACTCTCATCTAGAGACGTTGCATTTGTGAATGATGAATCTACTCTCCTTTCCAATGCACTCTCTTCTAGAGGTGTTGCATTTGTGAATGATGAATCTCATCTTTGTTCTGATGCACTCTCTCCTAGAGATGATGCATTAGAAAATGATGAACCTCCTTCCACATCTGATTCTCCCTAGATCAATGTTGAGAATGTTTCTTCAAATAATTATTCCACATTTGATCATGTTTGGATCAATGTTGAGAATATGTGTTCAAATAATTGTTCTACTAGTTGTGATGATTCTGTAAATGTAATCTATGTCTTTGCTGCCCCTCAAAAGCCTAAGAGACTGATCGTTTACGTGACTCTGGCTAGTCCTTCCCCTAAAAGGGTTTGTTCTATTGATGTTGTTACATTTGATAGTAACTCTCCTAATTTTCCTAAGGATCCCTCTTATAGAGTGGTAGCCCATACTTATGAAGATAGTATGAATAAACAACCAAGCCTTCTTCAAGCTCCTAAACCTATGACTAAAGCACCTAGTGATTATGATCTTGTTGAGCAACCTCAGGTTATTCTGAATAAGATCTCACTATGGGACTTGCTTCAGTCCGCTCTGGTTTATCAAGGTATGCTTCAAGAAGCCTTGCAAAAGATCCTCTTTCCTTCTCCTACTAGGCTGACAGATGTTGATACGTTGATGGCATATATTCATGTGAATTCGCCAAATATTACGTTCTATCTACATGAGCTCCTACCTCCGGAAGTACAGAAGCAAGCAGACCCTTTAATGATCATAGTTAACATTAATAAGATTAGCATTAGACCTACTCTCATTGATGTTGGTTCGATGCTCAATGTATGTAGCATTGATCTATTGTGTAAGATTAATATTGACTCATCTACTCTTAATACTTCTTTTGTTGTCCTTTGTGGGTTCAATAATGTCGGTCGACAATCCCCAAGCATGATAGTCTTTCCTTTGAGGTTGGGACCTATTGTTGATCGTGTTTTCTACACAGCAACAACTCAGACAGAATGTAATATCCTATCTCTCTTGAAAGGTAAACCTCTATTAGCAAGCCTCAAGAGATAACCCCAAGGTCTCTAATGTCAGGTCTTGACAATGCATAAACAACTCAGTGATAAAATGTGAAAATGTTGGTAATCACAATTGGACCTTACTACAAGCAAAATACTGAATCGATTTTATCAGATCTAACAATCTGATGATACTTTAATCCTAGGTCTAACCCAATAATCAAAGAAATAGAAAAAAGATAAGGGTTTCAAAGAGATTTCTAAATCTAATACTACTCCTAAGATTAACAATGAAAGTAAACAACACTCGAAATGGACCAATCCCTCAAAACTGATCTCTACTTGACCCAGATATATCTGCAATCTTACAGAGAACAGTGCAATCTTCTGAGGTGTTAAGATTTTCAAATCATGAACATTCATTCAACAACCCTATTGTGGTTGAAATCAAAAAATCCTCACAATTGAACTAAGCACACTGAATATGGAGTCCAAGCTAACTTTGCAAAGCAACTAACAATCAGTTGGTTGCGAAAAGTATGGACTGAAGGATTGCTGCAACATTCGAGTATCAAATCACAAACATTATTAAATCAAATCTAATCTAAATATTAACCCCCTCAAAGCAATTTTAAAGATAGAATAGCAAGAACCATGCAAGACAAGGGAATACAAGTATGGCACCAAATCACAATGTCATTATTTGCATTTGAATTATCCACAATAGCAACAATTCTAGTTTTTTGTTACAATATTTGCTTGAGAGCTACTACCTGCTAACTTGCTCTATTTGCTTCTAACTATTTTCTAACTATCTAACCCTTTCTGATTATTTTTCAACCCTTACAAATGAGGCCATATGCCAAATATATAGAATCTCCTAGAAGAAACCCGTCGGCCCAGCAAGAGCCTATGGCATTAATGGCACAACCACCCGGTCAAGAGAAACCCACAGTCAGTCAAATAAGCATTGAATGCACGTTCCATCCAAGTCTGCCTGGGATCCGCAATGCAGTTCAGACTAATGCGCAGGAAGATAATAGGGAAGCACAAATCGCACTGCAGCCTATCATTAGCTACCTTCCCTATTATCTCTATTCCGATCTGGCTCTTCATGTACTTTCAAGAATGCCCCATCCAAGTCGGCTACTGGTGATAGGGGCAGAACCCTAAGTTGATTCTCAATGGATGCAATCTCTTCTCTTGACCGTTTGACCGACTTATCCCAATCCACCTTATACGCTAGGTATTTGTCAATAACTGCAAGGTAGGTGGCCGCATCATCCAACTAGTGCTCAGAGACAAAACCATCATCAAGTGGCATGTAAACATCATGCCACCACTTCCTCAACTATTCCAGATTCAAATATTTGGGCACGATCTTCCTTCTTCCCGTCAAAATTTCAAAGAATGCAATGGATCCATTGTAGACACCAGCTAGGGTATCATCAATCTACTTCCTTTGTTTGTAAATCTTCTTCAACACCTTTTGCCTAATCTGCAATGCCTCATACCACTCCCATGGTTTGGCAGCTCTAGAAGAAGGAAGTATCCCATCAGTCACCAACCTGTCCCGGGTGTACTCCATAATAGTTATGGTTTTCTACAGAAGAAGATTTGTATCTTCTTTATCTTGTGCCAACACCACCTTCAACCAATCAGATGCCATGATAGCATCTTTCCCAGTTGACAGGATTTCCTTAATAGCTTCATCACCCTTTACTTGCACTCCCTGCAACCAATTCGTAGTGGCAAGGGTGGAAGCTTTCATCTTTTCTAGCTCGGTGATGGTCTCTTGAGGTAGAGGATTTGTAGCAGAGGAAGAAGGGTTAATGGACTGCAGTGGTTTCAATAAGTCCTCCAAGCATTTCCTGAGATTTTTATTTTCTTTCTTTAGCTTCTGCTTGGTCTTCATTTCCTTTCTCAATCTACCCACAATAATTGTACTAGAACCCTCATAATCCTCAATGTCCTGCTCGACTGATGTAGGTCCTAGATTGAAAGTCTAAACATTGTAGTCCTTTCCAACCATATCATCTCTATTTTTATCTAGGGTAGGGGTGGCAATGTGAACAACTCTATCATGGGCTTCATATCTTCCAATCCTCGAGATCACCCTAGCCTTCTTCTTACCTTTATCTTTTCCAATTTTGGCTAGTAGTGCATCCCAATTTGGTGGGATGTCTTCCACAACAATTTGTTTTCTTTTTATTTCCCTGTCTAGCCACTCCAGAACAGTGGGCTCCAATTGCATTTTAGCTTATTTTTCCTCTTCTTGTTGACCCTTAGGTGCCTCCTTATTCAAATTTTTTTTATCAGAAGCTTCATTTGTCTTACTTTCTTCCTCCTCAACATGTTCCTCCTCTCGTTTAGGTGAGGAAACCTTCACTGTTTCCTCTTCTCGTGGAGGGACTTCTTCAGTTCCAACAGGGGAATCCGCATATGCAACCATAGGGGACTACATTATCTTTTCAATTTCTGCCTCTGCCCGTGGAGATCACCTTCATGGAATTCCTCTCCCTCAGTATCCGGATGGTCCTCAACATCTTCTGACTCACTAGATTTTCTTTGAGCTTCATGAGCGGAAGGCACATCATCATGCTGCTCCTCATGAGAAACCACCAGAGGGAGATCTGCCTTAAGCACACTGTCTCTGGGAGAAGGATTCCTAGACCTCCTTGTATACACCTTGGCCTTCTCCTCTGTACTTTCAACATTTATCACCGGAGGGGTAACTTCTTCCTACCCTACCTTGGAGCTTTCCTTCTCTGACAACTTTATGATTCTCCTCCTCTTGGGCACCAGCACATCAACCTTAGGATTCTAATTTTTAGTCTATTTCTGCTCAGACTTCTTAGTCCTTGTCCTTTTCTTAGCCTTTGGCTTCCTCTGTTTTTCTGTCTTTTGGGCCTCTATTCCTTGAACACCTTTAATCTTGATTTTGAGAGGAGAATCCAACTTACCCTTGCCCTTAGGATCCTACTCGCTAGATTCATCAGAGGTGGAGTGGGGATCCAAATCTCCCATTAGCGCATAGGTGCATTGTACACCATTATTTTCCAACTCCCATAACTTATGTTTTAGCCACATCCTAGTGAATTTGAGAATTGGATCCACTAGTTGTTTCAATTTTGTCTTTTCCTCCTCTAATCCACATCACCAATTGGTTTGTCTTTTATGGCCCCATAAGCATGATCCTAGATCAAGTTTCCATCATCTTCGAGCTGATCAAGAACTGCCTTCACATTGTATAATCGAACTGACTCAACTGGAAGCCGGGAGAATTTCTTCTTTCTAACCTCAAATTCATCACTGCAGTTGGCCCAGTAGTCCTCCAAATTCACCTTATGGCTATACTCTTTGTTGGCCTTCTTTTGAGCTTCTCCCGTGATATAAAATCTAGACCTCTTAGAATGGAAATACAAGCCAAGAGTACTCATTTCTTTCTTTGAAGCTTGGGCAGAACCAATGGAAGGACATACCTCTCCAGTGCCAATCCTTAGTGGGAAATCTCCACCAAAACCAGTCTTATGCTTGTCCTTCTTGACAACGGCATCAAAGTCACAAATTTTCCTAGTCGCTTCCAACAAGATAATGTGATTAGTGGGATACCTTGGAAGTCTGTATGGAGCCCTTTGGCAGCCATCAATCTGAATGTAGGAGAAATTCGGGAACTGAATAAACCATGCCCCATATTTCTTGATGAGTTCTTTGGCTTGATCTAAAATCCTGACATGCTCTACCTCCTGAAGCATTCTGGTGATATACATGGTAAATGCATCATTTGCCCTCCTATAGTCTGAGCTTCCTAAATACAACTAAGGGAAAACTTCATAGATGATATCCTGTCTGAAAGTCCCCTTTGTATCCAATCCTCTATAGGGGTGGAATCTTGCAAGTGCATAGACCAAATATGAGGTCATTGTGAAGGTCTTCGTTTGCAACACATTGAACAACTGCTTGTGAATTACTTGGCTAATGACTCCTACCCATTGGTAGTTAATATTTTCTTGCTCCATCCTCACAATCGCATGGCACATCCAATTCTCAAATGTGCCAGCACTCTTCAATCCAACCACCCTACTAAGAAACGTGATGGCATCATAGTACTCCTTCTTGAATTTGGCTCGAAACAGCTACTTGGGCAACTTGGAATAGTGGGACTTGGGCTTCTCCAGCCAAGAATTGATAAGTTGTTGTGACTTCACAGTCTGATCATCGTAGAACTCCTGAGCTGCCTCAATGGTGAATCCCACCACATGAGACCTGTTTGGCATATCAAAGGTCTAGGCAATGGAGATCGGGTTAAGATTTGCAATAATTCTCCCTTGAGGACCAATAATCCTCTGTGTGTCTTGATCATAGTGCCTAGCGCACTCAAGGACCAACTCATAACACTGCACCGTAGAAGGGAAACCAGCTACATAAGACAAGCCTGATTCCATCATCCTTCTAGTCACCAAAGGAGGATCCTTAGCCGCCATTCTTTCTTTAAACTCATCATAGTCCCAGAGGCCAACGTTTGTATTAGTGACTTCTGACCAATCAGAAGTGATCTTACTCTCAGGGACCTTTCTCTTAATGTCCAACTTAATCCTCTCTGCACCATACAATGAAGACCCAGCTGCTATGTTGCTCGATTCAACCTGCACTCAACATGGAAATCATAGTAAGAACCATAGGAAAGGGAGGGTTAATTCATCAAAACACTATTAGAATGAACCTCATGCAACCAAGGTGCCATTAAAGCTCATATGAAATGATCACAACAAATTTCGGGTTTCAAGGCCATCCACAGAATTTGAGCCAGAGAGGAATTTCGGGAAATTCCAGACTGATCAGATTCCAACGAAATAACCAGGAAACACCTACTTAACCATTAAACCTGGTCATTTTTCATCAATAAGCCACATGGGAGATCATAAGATAGAATGAACAAATCATAAAATGCATTGAAAATCATTAACACATCATGCTATTCCATATTCCTTTACATTTCATCAACTTTCGGGAAAATCCGCAAGAGACGGATTCTCGCGAAGAACGAGCCAAGGAGGGAATTCAGGAAACCAGGGAGATGGCGGATTTTAGAGAAATCCAGACTCGACAAAAATCTGCAGTTAAGGAAAAATTTTGAACCAGTGGAGATATCTGAGAATGAAGGCTTTGGCAAGAGTCAGTTATCCCGCTAAGAAGTCCTAGCGACTTCCACTGGGTCACGCCGAAGGATTTCATCAAAAAAAAAATCGGCAAGACCAGGTGGTTTCGGTGTAACATCTCACTGAACGGCGATATAGCAAATGTACCGATATGACCAAAGGGGTAAAGGTCCTCGGCAACTTTCAGGGTCCAAGCAAACAGGTGACTTAAAGTTCTTCGATATGAGGTCACAGTAAGCTGCGATGTCTTGCCGACTAGTGATAGGTTTGAATTCGGCCAGATCGCCGATAGCGATATGGAGTTCCATCGGCATAACCTCTTGCCAACAACATATGACCAAAGGGGTAGGTCGGGGTAAGGTCCTGGCGAATCTTCTTATCTCGCCGACTTTCAGGGTCCAAGCAAACACTTTGGCCAGACTTAAAGTTCTTCGATATGAGGTCACAGCGAAGCTGCGATGTCTTGCCGACTAGTGATAGGTTTGAATTCGGCCAGAGGTATCGCCGATCGTGCAGTGTTTCGACGATATGGAGTTCCATCGGCATAACCTCTTGCCAACAACATGTGGTCTCAGCGAAAGATCTGAGCTCGCCAAGAAAGGAAGGGGTCGCCATAAGGTCTTGGCGACCGCCGGTAGTCACGTTGAAAGTGCAGGCGTCGGCAAGAGTTGTGATCTCGCTGAAAGGTCTTAGCGACTTGGCAGGGTTTCAGCGACTAAAATGAACAAAGCTCGACAAAAGAAAAACATGCCTGGTGAAAGGTCTCGTTGAAGGATGGATGTCTCAGCAAAGCAAATGGGTATCGATATAACTAATAAAGCCCACTATGACCTCTTGCTGACTAGGGCTTGTCTTGCCGATGGCGAATATGAAAATGTATGTCAATGAGAGATTTTCTTATGGGGTGAGGTCTCAACGAATCCTCTTTGTCCCGCCGACATTCCTAGGAGACTTTATCGGTGAACTACAAGGTGATTGGTATGACATCTCCCCGACTTTGAAGGGCCACAACAAAGAAATTTTGGAAGGGACGGAGAGTCCCGATTTTACCCAGACACCGAGTCAATCATGAATTCCAAAAGGTTTAACTCAGGAAAAGTCAAGGATGGACCTTTCATAGATTTTCTTTGTGTTTCAGGCCCATTTTAAGACAGAATCACCTGATATGGCACTGCCCTAGGTTTAAAACCCTACTCATCCACCATTAGCGCACAGGCAAGTTTAGAATTTAGTTGTTTCAACTGCTAAGTCATCACTAGGGTTTACTAATTACTCTCAGGCAAGATTCATCAAAATGAAAATAGATAAATGAGCTCAAAACTCACCTGGGAGATGAAAAATGATGCAATACTGAACAACCCTAGCATGAAATAATCAAATACGCAGGGATTTGAATCCCACCGGCTCTCATAACATCAACATGCCATTCGTAAATCTCAATCAAAGGTAGGGTAATAAAACACATACCATTATAAAGTGGAAACCGATCCAAGAATCAGCAAATGTGAATCCCAATGGCACCCACAAAGAACAGAGGCGAGAACGCACAAGAAATCACCATTAAAATCAACAATTAGCCCGAATATCCCAAAATGAAACCAACCAAAAGCTCAAAGAACAAACTCTAAGGATGCAGTTCTCAACTCAGACAATGGAAAATAGTGAGCATGATGGCACAAAGATCCCAGATATTAAGTAAAATCCAGCCTTCATAGCACGTACGAAGCCATTAATGCAATTGATAAGACAGTCATAAAACCCGTGGAGCTGACGATAGGGTAGAATTCGGGAAAATCTAGCCCACGCGAAAATCCATGAAAACCAAAAATCCCCGAACAACAAGGTCCAGCCGGAGTCCAAGCAAGATCCAGGAAAATCCAACCAAGGTGAAAAATCCCGAATCCGGGTCAAAACCCGAACTTCATCCAGAACTTAGGATTTTCAATGAATAACTTGGGGAAACACCTAGGCAATCAAAATAAACCTTTAAGCACATGCCTAAATCAAACACAACCTCAAAAGAAAGGGCCAAAAAAAACCAAAAACTGAAGCGAAAGAGGGTCCCTGCCTTCAACGGGGCGTGTGTGCGAAAAAAAATACACAACAAATGGCGACTTCTGCTGGGAAAATGCTCCAGAGCATTTGATAATGAAGAAGAATCAAGAACCTAGAATCTCTGGTTTCAATCTCACCATCAAACAAACAAGTCAGAATGCAAGGATCTAAAGAATCAGAACCAAAGGGTAGACCGAACCTTCCATAAACTGAAAATCCAAGTGTGTGTATATGAGTTCATTTCCCTCAATCTACTACAGAAACCCAGTTTAGTCAAGTCAAGCTATGTAAGGATTCTAACTTCAAAAGCAACCTGGATAGGGCCTCGCTGCCAGTCAGGCGTCTATAGCCCCGACGAGGTTATCGCTGTGACTCTCCTAAATATAGCTCTACTGCCAGCCAGGCGTCCATAGCCCTAGTAGAGATATTCAGGTACCCTTGATAAGTTGAATTTATTCTTTTGATATTCAATATTTCATTTTCTTTCTTTTGATATTCTTTATATGTAACTTTCATTTCAACCTGTGAAAAATGAAGCTCACACTCAGGGTTGAGAACCACAGTGGCACTGAAGTAGAAAAAGGATTTTCCACTTGACAAAACTTCACAAGGATTCCTATAGGAACATCAGGATTCTTAAGATATATGAGAGATATATGCTTTTCAGAATACTTCAAAGTCAAATCAAAACCAGTGACCAATCTTCTGTAAATCTGACATTAAGGCTGTTGGCAATAGTAAAGATTCCAACCATCCTTTCGAGATGCAAGACTAAAGTTCACCAACGAAATACTTAGAACAATTCCAAAGAAGATAGATTTTCCATGCAGGTGCAACACATCCAGGCGAAAACAGAGAAACCCCCAAAGCAAGAGCAGAACAAAAAACAAAACAAAAAAAAAGCAAACCCACAAACCAAACCAAAAGCAAAGCAGAAAGGGAAACCTAATCTAACTATATACAAGACAAGAGCTGAAAATAGCTCAAGACTGGAAATAATACTTTAGATACTACCTATTGACAGGCAGTGGGATATCCTCTCCAGTGAGGGTTTTCAAACGGAAAGCATTATCTCCAAGAATTTCTAAAATCTAGTAAGGTCCAAGCCAAAGTTTATCAAATTTTCCATGCTCTCCCTTACGATCATGGGCTTTATCCCAGTAAAGAACCAAGTCAGAAATACTAAAAGATTTAACCTTGGCTCTTTTATCAAACCACCTTTTGACAACCCCTTGGTGTTTAGCAAAGTTTTCTAGGGCTTCGTCTCTCTTTTCCTCAAGGTGTAATAATTCAGCAAGTCTGGCCTCATGTTTATCTCCCTCATCATAATATTCATTGATGAACTGCAAGGTGGGGATCTTTAACTGAATGGGAAACATAGGCTCTAATCCATAAACTAGGTGGTAAGGTGATATCCCTATGGAAGTCTTATGTCTGGTACGATCTGCCCAAAGAGCAAATTTGAGCTGGGTATACCAGTCCTTCGGATTTCTTTCTAACAATTTGTGAATGACAGTCAGGAGATTTTTGTTGGATGACTCAGCTAACCCATTACCCTGAGGGTAATAGTTGGATGCAAATTTAATTATAATCCCATGGTCAAAATCCCAATTAGAAAATTTCAACAATGAAAATGCAGAACCATTATCACAAACTAAAGACATAGGGCATCCAAAACGGTTAAGAATACCTGATTCAAGGAAGTTAATTACTACCTTAGAAGTACACTGTTTGTATGCAAGAGCTTCAGTCCATCTCGTAAAATAATCAGTAATGGTAAGGATATACCTGTGTCCAGCAGAGCAGGGTGGATTGATTGGACCTATGAAGTCTATTCCCCACTGTGCAAAGGGTTTTACCTCAAGTACTGGTTGGAGTGGGAGTATGGCATACTTCTCCCTGGTGGCAGCAGTCTGACACACATGACAAGTTCTGACGTGGTTGTGTGTATCTTTGAACAATGTAGGCCAATAGTAACTAGCTCTTAGAATCTGGTTCATTGTAGAAGGTGTTGATCTGTGGCCCGTACCATATCTGTCATGAAACTCCAACATCACTCTTGCAGATTTTTCCTTTCCTAGGCACCTCAAATAAACTCCCTCATGATTTTTCTTATTGAGGACAGCTCCTTTCAACATGAAACTGTCACTCTTTAAGCAAAATTCCCTTCTTTGTACTGAATTGAGATGATTAGGGCATCTCTGGGTTAGGAGATAATGAACAATATCATCGTACCACTCTCTAGGAGAAACATCCTCTAAATTATAACTCTGAGCTGTAAGGTCAAGACCTGTCTCTACCATTGTTTATGTAAGTCCTTGCCCTCTTACCAGCTTCATGGGATGAATTTTCATATCATACTCTTGTAACATAGTCACCCATTTGGCTTTGTGTTCCCCTAGCTCATTCTGCATCAATAACAGCTTAACTGTAGGATCAAGAACTATTGCAAATATTTTGTTTCTGAGGATATAATGCCTGAATTTCTTTACAACCCTGACTAAGGCATAGGTCTGCTTCTCCACACTTGGGTATCTCAACTCTTCATCCTTCAATGGTGCATTCATGAATGCTATGGGATGCTCGTTTCCTTGATTTGACTTTTGAGTTAACATAGCAGCACAAGAATGATTAGAGGCAAACGAATATATATAGAATGGTTTAGCATAGTCTAGACTTACCAAAATAGGAGCTTCAGCAATAGCCCTCTTTATCTCTGTAAATGCTTCTTTTGCTTCCGCATTTCATTCAACTTTGGCCTCCTGCTTTAACATTGCGTTCAATGGCTTAACTATTTCTGCAAACCCAGTGATGAACTTCCTCACGAAGTTGATCTTGCCAAAGAATGATTTCATTTCTTTTTTACTAGCAGGCGATGGAATCTTAAGAATGACTTCTATGTGTTCTGGATCAATGGCAATTCCCTTCTCAGAGATAACATGTCCCAGCAATTTACCTCTGTTACTCTGAAGATGTACTTCTTTGGGTTGAGAGATATCCCAAACTCTCTACATTTCTAAAAACCTTTGCATAAATCTGAGATATGATCACCTCTCTTCTTGGAAAAGACAGTTAGATCATCCATATAAATGATGATGCATTTACCAATTATGTCTTTAAAGGCAATGTCCATCGCTCTTTGGAATGTTGCTCCAGCATTAATTAAGCCAAAAGGCATCCTTCTGTAGGCGAAAGTACCCCACTTGGTGGTGAAGGTCGTCTTGTGCTTATCTTCATATTGCACCATAACTTGGTTATACCCTAAATAACCATCTAGGAAAGACATCATCTGAGATCCATTAACAATCTGTAGCACCTCATCCAGTGAGGGCACCGGATAATTATCCTTTTATGATGCTCTATTTAAGTTCCCGAAATCTACACACAGTCTGATTTCACCATTTTTCTTTTGTACTAGAACCAGATTTGCAACCCAAGTAGAGTGTCTAACTAGAAACATTATCCTTGTAGACAACAATTTTTGTACTTCCTTCTGTATTATGGGTTCCAATAAAGCATTGGTGTGCCTTTCCCTCTGTCTGAAAGGCTTTACTCCTGGATTAAGAGGAATAGTATGGGTTATGATTGATGTATCATAAGTCTTTAGGTCTTCATAACTCTAGGCTATCACATCTGGATATCTATGTAATGCATCAATAATTCCTTGTCTTTCTTCTAGAGTGTACACTTTTCTAATGAGAACATTTTTGACATCCTCCTGAGATCCTACATTATATTTGTCACATTGTCCACTAATGGAATCTTTCGTGGTATCACGTTCCTGATCTCTGATTTTGTCCAGATCAAAGATCCTCTCTAGTTGCACCATTCCCCTAGGAATTGTGTTGGTCTTCAGATTAATTACCCCTTCCAAGTCCATCTCAGCTTCTTGAAGCTCAGTTTCATCAATGATTTGAGAAGCGAAGACATCAGTACTAGTAATAAAATCTAAGATATGCTTGTCGACTTCAAATACCTGGAAGTTGGTGATGTTATTGGGTACTGATGGTACTGGGGTCAGCTCCACAGTAAACTTCTTTAGTCCTGAAAGAGATAGAGGTTACAAGGTACTTGCCGCTTGAGCAAGAGAATCAGCCGTCTAGTTCTTATTTTGTGGAATCAACTGAATGTTGAAGGCATCAAATCTTTTGATGAGGTCCCACACTCGGTGTCTATAGTTAGTCATTCTCCTGTCATGACAGGAGTATTGTCTTCTGACCTGCTTGACTATTAACTCAGAATCTCCAAAAACTTGCAAGATCCTAACCTTTTTCTTCAATTCCATTAACATTCCATGCACCAGGGCTTCATATTCTGCCACATTATTCGTACAGTGAAATTGAAGTCTATGAGCAGCAAAAAATGTCTTACCTCTTGGACTACTTAGCTCGAAACCTACCCTAGCTCCATGTTTTGATTTGGACCCATTGAATCTTAAAGTCCAACAACCAGCAGCTGCAGAGTTCCGTTCCTATTCACTTGCACTGTTACTACTGGATAGCTCTTTAGAAGGCATCACTTTTTTCCCTTTGGGATCTTCTTGAACATTTAGGATATCAATTTTGACTGCAGGAGTGGAGTTGATACGTTCCTATATTTATTCCACTGTAGCCTAGCATAAGCAACAATCCAATTATGAATGAGAGGCATTATGCACCCTATACCAATTGGGCAAGAGTAACTCTCCAAAGTTCATTCCCATTCCTAGCTAAACTTGATCTTCAATGCACTTCTGAAT
The DNA here is from genome assembly GCA_007258455.2 of Sequoia sempervirens. Classification (NCBI taxonomy): domain Eukaryota; kingdom Viridiplantae; phylum Streptophyta; class Pinopsida; order Cupressales; family Cupressaceae; genus Sequoia; species Sequoia sempervirens. Next base: position 90,194,487 of record VDFB02072274.1, on the reverse strand, counting down.
GAACTCTTGAAAATTACTTAGCAAACCAAGCTGACCATCTTCCAGGTCATTATCATTTTCATTTGGTTCAATCAGGACTTCAGTACCACTGGATTCTACTGTAAGGTCAACAGGTGTTGTGTGAAACATAAGAACATCCTCCATATTCGGCTCTTCAAGAGGAGCAACAAGCATATAGTTACCCATGCTTACTTCTGACACCAGAATTTCAGCACAGGTTTTCTGATATTCTCTAATCATATACTTCATTATGGGTTCTCTTTCAATCCTAATTTGGTTTGGCACTCATTTCCAAGGAAGCCACATATGGGAGTGGTCAGTCGAGACATATCCATTCAAGGCCTTGGTAAAGTCTCTTCCTAGGATTACGCCATATGCATCGGGGATGTCAACCACTTGTATATTAATAACCTGTTGAATTCTAGGATCAGAAGCGATCTACCTATGAATCATATTTAACTCTCCTACAACATTGACTTCAGTCCTATCCAATTGTGTGACTTTCTTTTGTGATTTAGCAGGAGTAATTCCCATAGCCTGAGATACACTGAAAGGCATAACATTGGTTGAAGTGTCAGAATCTAGCAAAAAATTATGCAAATTCTTACCAAATATTCTAACAAAAATCAAGAAAGGGGGTGTGTTTGTCTTCCCTTGAAACAGAGTTAAGGGAGTATCTATTTGGACAACTTGAGATTTGTCCTTCTCTTTCCCAGTATCTCCAAGGGGTCTATGGACTTGGTCATGAGTCTGATTTTGTCTTCCTACTGACTGAGAACCAGATACTCTATTGACATTCTGGATAACTAATTTATCTTGTGACATGGGATTTGCATTATAAGATCCTAAGACTGCATTCCTAATAGATGGAACTCTTAATAACTTGAATGCAAATAAATTTACCTTCAACTTTCAAAGTTCTTCAGCAACATATGTGGCCAATTGTTCTTCATTCAAATCAGTAGGATTCTCCCTTGGGTATTCCACCATCTTCTCCTTATTTGCATCAGCACTTCTTCCTTTTGGTACATCAGCATGTCCTGGATCCTAAGATAAGTATTGCTTGGACACTTAAGGCAGTGATGGATTATTGCTGGCATTAGGGTCTGGAGGCGTGTTGAAATTATTTGGTGGGATGGAAGTAGTAAAGGGACCTCCAGCCTGTGGGCGCCTGTGTGGCAACTATCTCAAGTCATACTTCTTGACAGGTCTCTAGAAGGTCTACACTTCTTCAATGTAAGCTTCCTCTTTGACATAAACTTCTCCTTCATCTCTGGGACCATTATCATTCAATTGACTCTCATCGAATAACTGTGTCATTTCATCCCCATTGCATACTTGGTCTACCTCTTCCTCCAACTGGTCATAGTCCTGTTCAGGTACATTCTCCTTACTTTGCGGAAAAGGAGCATGGTTTAATACCAACACCGGTGAATCATAAGGGTTGGATGGTACTATTTCCTGACAGCTTGCATTGTTCTCCGCTTCATATTGAAAGATTGAGCTATTTTTTGGAATTCTTGACAGTCTAACTCGGAATGCTGACTAGTCTTATGGAGCCTACACCACCCTGATAAAGCAGCCTCAGCTAGATATACACCGCTAGGAGGCTTCTCTTGATTAACTGGTTGACTGGTAGACTAATTGACAAGTTGACTAAATGGTTGATCCAATGGGGTGGGGACTCCTCCATTTTTGGGCCCTGTGTTCCAAGTCATGTTTTGTCCTGATTGCTACCTTCTCTCGAACCCTTGTCCACCACCTAGTGCTCTGTCAAAGTTCTGACCTAAGGATTGCCCCTTATCATAGTTTTGTCTTCTATCATTATTATACCCTATGTCATTATTAAATCCCCTATCATTGGTATACCTCTTTTCATTGTTGTAACCTTTATCCTGGTTATATCCTTTGTCATTGTTGTATCCCCTTTCATTATTGTATACTTGATCATGACATTGCCCTCTATCAAAGTTTTGTCCTTGTGGATTCTCTCTGTTCTGATTGGACTGCATATTTCTCTGAGCAGCTTGCAACTGACTATTCTGGTTCCTCAAGTAAGTCACCTCCATATTCAGCTTCTTTATTTGTTCAAACAATTCATTGAGTCTCTCCTTGTCAGGATTAATGTGTGGAGGTTGATTCGTGTTATTCTAGGAATACCCTACTGCCGCATTGGCATTTAGTGATTGGTTCAAGACTTCAGAATTATGCAGGTATAAAGGATAACTAGCCTGAGGCTGGATATGTAGGGGTTGATTCACACTTTGTTGAGGGTAACTAATCGTAGATAACACTTGTCCCATAGGAAGTCCTGGGTGAGGGACCAAAGGCAACTGAGGTACTAGATTCATGACTAGAGTATGGTTTTCCAAAGCTTGGTTGAGAGCTGGAACTTATCCAGGGTGAGCAACGGGTCCTAATGATGGTAAAGGCCCAGATAGGTGTTGCCTTAGATTAGTGCTAACTTTCACAGCCTCTGCATACGCATCGAGTAGACTAGCAGGGGGTTATTACTCCACTTCATAAAGGTAGCTGTCAAACTATCAAGTCCCTCATAATAAACTTCCAAAGCAGTGGGTTCATCAACAGCATAAGGGATCTGTAACCTAGTATAATCACGATGAAACCTATTGTTGAAAGATCCTATAGGCTCATTGACCTCTCTTTTAACATTAGTGAACTAACGGTAAAGCTCATTAGAACTAATGGGGATTCGAAACTTCTGCAAAAAGGTAGCCTCTAGTTTAGTCCAATGTTGGATAGATCCAGCAAGTAAATGGTTGTACCAATAGAATGCATCTTCCCCTAATGAATAAGGAAAGATTCTACAAGCCACATCCTCATGGTTTATCCCTCTATTGTTAAGGCTAGTCTAAAAGATCCTGATGTGTTCCTCAACGGTTCTATTGGGATCATTGACATGGAATTTTGAACAAAAGTGTTCAGGGTTTTTGGGCATGACATTGTAAGTGGCAAAACTCAATGGAGATGGGTTGGTTGCTAGGAAATCCATTGGTGGAGGTGGAGGTGGTAATGACTGATTTATGACTGGCTAAGGTTGTGGACTAGGAATGCCCTCAGACTCAGTTGAACTTGATGAAGATGGGGATGATGGAGATGAGGGAGGTGGATGAGACAATGATGATTCTCCCCTTCTGTTGGTCCTTCTTGACCTAGCAGGGTCTGGTAATTCTTAAATTTTCTCCTCTCCTAGAGTGGATCTTGTTCTTCTTTTGAATCTCTCAGGAGAGATGGCGTTCAAAAATTGACCTAGCTTGCTTATTCGGGCCCTCCTTCTAGCACCAATCCTATTGATAGTGTTTTTTGCATAGCAACAACTCAGACAAAATGTTATATCCTATCTCTCTTGAAAGGTAAACCTATATCAGCAAGCCTCAAGAGATAACCCCAAGGTCTCTAATGTCAGGTCTTGACAATGCATAAACAACTCAGTGATAAAATGTGAAAATTTTGGTAATCATGCTTGTTGCTGACATTAAGGTTGTTGGCAATAGTAAGGATTCCAACCATCCTTTCGAGATGCAAGACTAAAGTTCACCAATTAAATACTTAGAACAATTCCAAAGAAGATAGATTTGCCATGCAGGTGCAACACATCCAGGCAAAAATAGAGAAACCCCCAAAGCAAGAGCAGAACAAAAAACAAAACAAAACAAAAGCAAACCCACAAACCAAATCAAAAGCAAAGTAGAAAGGGAAACCTAATCTAACTATATACAAGACAAGAGCTGAAAACAGCTCAAGACTAGAAATAACACTTTAGGTACTGCCCATTGACAGGCAGTGGGATATCCTCTCCAGTGAGGGTTTTCAAACAGAAAGCATTATCTCCAAGAATTTTTGAAATCTAGTAAGGTCCAAGCTAAAGTTTATCAAATTTTCCATGCTCTCCCTTACGATCATGGGCTTTATCCCAGTAAAGAACCAAGTCAGAAATACTAAAAGCTTTAACCCTGGCTCTTTTATCAAACCACCTCTTGACAACCCCTTGGTGTTTAGAAAAGTTTTCCAGGGTTTCGTCTCTCTTTTCCTCAAGGTGTAATAATTCAGCAAGTTTGGCCTCACATTTATCTCCCTCATCATGATATTCATTGATGAACTGCAAGGTGGGGATCTTTAACTGAATGGGAAACACAGACTCTAATCCATAAACCAGGTGGTAAGGTGATATCCCTATGGAAGTCTTATGTCTGGTACAATCTACCCAAAGAGAAAATCTGAGCTGGGTATGCCAGTCCTTCAGATTTCTTTCTAACAATTTGTGAATGATAGTCAGAAGATTTTTGTTGGACGACTCAGCTAACCCATTACCTTGAGGGTAATATTTGGATGCAAATTTAATTATAATCCCATGGTCAAAATCCCAATTAGAAAATTTCAACGATGAAAATGCAAGACCATTATCACAAACTAAAGACATAGGGCATCTGGTTAAGAATACATTATTCAAGGAAGTTAATTACTACCTCAGAAGTACATTGTTTGCATGCAAGAGCTTCAATCCATCTCGTAAAATAATCAGTAATGGTAAGGATATACCTGTGTCTAGTAGAGGAGGGTGGATTGATTGGACCTATGAAGTCCATTCCCCACTGTGCAAAGGGTTTTACTTCGAGTACTAGTTGGAGTGGGAGTGCGGCATACTTCTCCCTGGTGGCGGTAGTTTGACACACATGACAAGTTCTAACGTGGTTGTGTGTATCTTTGAACAATGTAGGCCAATAGTAACCAGCTCTCAGAATCTGGTTCGCTGTAGAAGGTGTTGATCCGTGGCCCGTACCATATCTGTCATGAAACTCCAACATCACTCTTGCAGATTTTTCCTTTCCTAGGCACCTCAAATAAACTCCCTCATGATTTTTCTTATACAAGATAGCTCCTTTCAACATGAAAATGTCACTCTTTAAGCGCAATGCCCTTCTTTTTACTAAATTGAGATGATCAGGGCATCTCTGGGTCAGGAGATAATGAACAATAGTTCAGAGTGTCAAGGATGAAAACCTTTAGATTTGTAGTGGACTAGAGGATAGAAACACTTTGGTTTACAAGTTGAGGTTGAAACCCGTTGAAGAGTGTCATTGGATTCCTCATCATTTAATTATAAATGTCAATCTAGGGCGGTTTCCATGGCAATATGCAAGAGGGAAAAGAAATCATTTGCATGACATGTTTTTTCTACAAACAGAATTGAAAGACAATGCATGAAAGAAATTGTTGAAATCAAATATAATCTAAGAGTTTGTAAATGAAATGTTTGAATCAAACTTATCCTAAGAAACTTGTAAAAGGAAATACTAGAAATGTAAAGAGCTTGAAATAAAATGACTGCCAAGAAATGAAACTACGAAACAACTGTTGCTACTAAAAATTGAACTCTATTATTTTATAAAACTCTTCCCCATTTGATTCCTTGATTACAATAAATTTATAGAATTCTTATCTTTAACTAATCTAAAAGATGAGCCTTAATTGTTGTGCAACAACTTGCTATAAAATAGGAACATGTGTTGAGGGAAAAAGATAAATCTCTCCTTCATCTTGCTGAGTCAATATTTTTTGGTCGTCCAAAACAAATATGCCTATTTTGCAGCCCCTAAACAAGCTCCAAAAAAACATTTGACTACTGAAAAACTCATTCATTTTCCTTGTGTATCATTAAGGCTCATAAAATAACTCTTAGATGCTTGCAAAAAGGTTCAAACTGCCCAAAATTGTTTCCTAGATATACTCCATTTGGTTGCACAACTCAACAACCTGCCTTAATGCTTGGAACTACCCCCTAGATGCTCTGAATTTTTGTCTCTTAACTGCTCCTAGAAGTCCAAATTGTTCAACCTCTTCATAAATGATCATTCACTTAGATTTTTCTTAGCTCCGAAAATTTCAGAGCAGCAAAGTTCTAGAGCATCGAACTGGCGAAGCATGAAAGAAAAGTTTTAGAGCATTGGACTGATGAAGTTTTCTCTCAAACCACAAACTGGGTTTTTTGTGAAATTTAATAGGTTTTTTCGCCTTCTTGTCTCCAAAGCTCTAACCAAAAATCTCAAAAACCCAAATCGTAATTTTCAAGATATGATAAAATTTTTACTGCTCTAATTGAAAATATCTTACTTTCCTCATCATGCTCAATCTTGATAAACTTCATAATTAAGAAAAATACATGATTTTATTTGGCTAATAGATGAGACATTTTTTTGTTTCATCACCCGTTGGACCCAATAAGGTGACCGCATATGTTGTTTGAGAGGTAACTTCATTGATATAGATCCAATCTATGTCACATCCAATATGTTGGTAGACTACTATTAGCAAGTCATTGGGTATTTTTCAGTATTTTTCTATTGTCACAACCGTTGTACTTTTTGTGGTGACCATTTTTATCTATTCTTATATTGAGTAATCAAATGTGATATTCAAACTTTGTTATTGAGTCTACAAGATTTATCCAAATTTCACTTTATTTTCTAAAAAGTTATCAGTAATTTTATGAAACTATGATTATCAAGTTTTTGCTATATTGGGGACGTGATGTAAAAATGAAAGAAAATAATTAAGGATAAATATTAGGGTTTTTTTAATATTTTTTTAAGGTTTCCAAAATTTAATTAAAAATATAAAATCCATAAATGATATTATCTCATAATAATTGTTAGAGTTATTAAAGTGGTATTAGAGAAAAATATTGTGTATGCTTGTAGGGTATCTCAATGATTTGTGTTTCCCTATAATAGATAGGCTCGATATCTTAGACATGAGAAAAATAAAATTGAGGGATGAGGGCCTACACATTGAAGATATAGATATAGCAAGGGAACTATGGCTAAAGGAGGTAAAGGAAAAAATGAAATGATAGTTGAGGAAAAGGAATATTTCTTCCAAAAAATTCCTCCAAAAAATAGGAATCTTAATAAAGAGAGTTGAATGAACTAATGAGGAAGCTAGTAGAATATTTAAGCACGAGAATCTCCAAGGAAGAAAAAGCCACATATGGAGTAATAGAGCAGCAAGAGACACCCTCTTAAAATCCTCAAGCACAATATTTTTAGAAGAGGAAGAAACTAAGATATGCCCCATCACTCCCCATGAATAATCCTATGAAGAAGAAGTGGATAGACTAATGGAGAAATATCATAATAAATTTGAATTTGTGAGGGTATCCCTAAGTCTTGAAAAGTATGTTGACATGGTAAGAAAAAATTCCTTCTATAAAACAGGATCAAGGAACACACAAAAATTGGAAAGCAAGGAGTTGAAGAATAAGTTGAATAGGGTTTTTGCACCTACTTTTGATGGAAGTGACAAGATGAGAGCAAGCACTTGGTTAGAAAATTCACACTTACCTCACCCTCAACCCCATGAAGGAGAAAGATGCAATCAAATTTTCCTCTTTATATTTAGAAGGCCTTGCATATGACTAGTGGCACCATGGTTGCATCACACAAGGTCATGATCAAATAATAATATTCAAGGAATTCTACCAAAGAGTGATTGATACATTTGAGCTTAAAGATGAAGAATATTTCAAGGAACTCTTAAATATTAGGAAACATACTACAATAAGTTATTATGAAGCTATCAAAAGAGCTTTGACTCTAGAGCCATTTATACTAAAGAATAAATTTTATTATCATTCCAAGACATCCCCTTTGGGTAACATAAAGGAAACTTATAGAGAAATGAATTATTTGCACCTCCTAAAAGGACCACTCTTATGGTAACTACATAGAAATTAGATGAAGAAACTTGAAATGAGCTCAAGAGGTAGAAGTTTTGTTTTACTTGTAGATAATTGTGGGCTCCAAATCATAGGTACCTTGACAAGGGTGAAGTGCACTACATTGAGGCAACATCTTATAAAGACTCGTATTTAGATGAGCCTAAGGAGTTTATGGATTCAAAAGAACATGTTTTTGAAGAAGAAGAAAAGGAAGGATGGAACAATGACACTCTTACACCTATTTATGGGGCATCCAAATACCACCCTTTCAAAGTACATGAAGTATTAGCTAGAGAACATATTTAAGTACTCGTAGATCATAACGAGGCAACCCAAAAAATCATTGATGAAGGGTTGGTGATCAAAAGGGAATTCAATATGGAAAATTTTGAGGGCTTCAATGTATTTTTTGTTGATGGGTTTACCCTCCCTTGCACCAAGTTAATTAGACAACTCCATCTAGCCTTCAGAGATCATAAGTTATGTGATTATTTTTATATTGTTGGTTTGAGAGAAATAGATGTGGTGCTAGGTATGTAATGGTTACACTCATTAGGTGAATTTACCCAAAATTACCAGTCTATGGAACTAAAATTTCAATTATATGGTAAAGATATTATCCTTAAAGGGATCTCCAATAGCACCACAAGAGTGGTCACAACAAGAATAATGGAAAGGCCTTTCTACATGGGTCAAGTAGCCTAGGTAGCCAATTTTTTATGCCTTCATATTATTTTACTGGCAAGGAATCCCCTCAATATATTGATATTCAAAGTTTTTTAAACAATCATAGTTATGTATTCAATGAATTTCCCCCATGACTACCCCCAAATAGAGGATTCAAACATGTCATAGAATTGGAACTAGGTGCAAAAATAGTCATAACCACTCCATACCGTCATCCAAGGGGGCATAAAGAAGAAATTGAAAGGGATATATGAGCTTCTTGAGTTGGGATATATAAGAATGAGTTCTAATCCCTTTGTATCCCTAGTGGTTCTTGTAAAAAATAAGGATGGAACCATGTAGATGTGTATTGATTATAAGGTTCTAAATAAGAAAATGATCAAGAATATGTATCCTATACCAAGGATAGATGGTTCAATAGATGAATTGCATGGAGCTATATATTTCTCTAAGATTTATCCAAGGCCTAATGACCATTAGGTTCAAGTAAAGGAGGAGGATATGCAAAAAAAATCATTTGGATGTCAATTTAGACATTTTGAATTTTTTGTTATGTCTTTTGATCCAATGAATTCCCTAGCTACATTCTAATCCAACATCAATCAATTATTCAAAAAATAGTTGAGAAAAATTTTGTTAGTCTTCTTTAACAACATTCTTGTTTATAGTAAGACTTGGGAAGAGAACTTGAAACACTTGGACATGATGTTGGGCACTTTAGAACAAAAAATGTTTTATGCAAAGAAATCCAAATGCGAATTCAAACCGACAAAAAGTGTGTACTTAGGGTACATCATAAATGTCAAGGGAGTGCAAGTGGATCCACAAAATATTCAAACCATTTCAGACTAGTTACCTTCTACAACATTAACACAACAAAGAGGTTTTTTGGGGTTGTGCAATTAGTATAGGAGATTTATTAAGGGATTTTCTCAACTTATTGAACCCTTAATAGATTTGATAAAGAAATAAACCTTTAAATGGGTAGATCTTCTCAAGAAACCTTTGAAAAAATTAGTAATGAGCTAATTCCTAGTGCTTGTTATACCTATTTTTTCTCTTTCTTTTGTGGGAGAATGTGATGCCTTGGGAGGAGGAATAGGAGTTGTCCTCACCCAAATAAAAAACATTATATCCTTTGATCAAGTAGGGAATTAAAGGATTTATAAAAGACTTATTTTGTTTATGAAAAGGAAATGCTAGTTGTTATGCATGTGTTGGAAAAATTCAAGTAGTACCTAGTCTGTGGGAAATTTATTATAAAAAATGATAATAGAAATCTAAAATTCTTCTTGGAAAAGACAAATTTAAATGATTGCTAGTAAAATGTGGTCAACAAGATACAAGGCTATAATTTTTCTATAACATATGTGAAGGGGAAGGAAAATATTTTTGTTGATACTTTCTAGGAAGCCCACTCTATACTCACTTTCCACAATTGTAGTTGACTAGAAGGTTGTTATTTTAGCATAATATACTAAAAAACCATTTGATACTAAGATTCTTGATGAAGTGGTTAAGGATGATAAATACATAGTAGAATATGGGATCATTATATTTAAGAACATAATCTTCTTTCAATCCCCAAATATAAGATGAAAGGGAAGATATTAAGAGTATCTCATGACACACCACTAGTAGGGAATCTTAGGTACTTCAAGGCATACAAGAAAATTATATAAATATTTTCATGGAAGGACCTCATGGATGATGTCCTCAAACATATAAGGGGGTGTACTACATGATAGAAGAACAAAGAATAGAAAATTATATTGGTAGGGTTAATTTAGCCTCTACCAATCCCCAATCAAAACTGGGAAAGCATATCTATAGAATTCATCACTAGCCTCCCTAATGTGCATGTTAAGGATTTCATTTATGTTATTGTAGAATGGATAACTAAATTAGCACACTTTTTTTCCATCCCATTAGACTTCAAGAATCCTTAAGTGGGAAATATATTATTCAAGGAGGTGTTCAAACTACATGGATTTCCCAAGAATATAATTAGTGATAGGGACAATGGATTCTTGAGTTTATTTTGGAAAGAATTATTTTACTTGGTAGGCATAGAGCTTACCTCTAGCACAAGTTATCACTCCCAAATAGATGAGAAAATAGAAATTGTAAATAAATATATTGATGGGTACTTAATAAACTATGCTTCAAACTAGCAACCAACATAGGTCAAGTGGTTACACTTGGGAGAATATTGCTATAATACCTCCTATCATATTCCCATTGATAATTCCCCTTCCAAAGTCTTATATGGATCATATGATTCTCTATATTTTTTTTATCTAATCATACAAATAGTAGGGTACCAATAGTTGGTGTTTTGATTAATCAAAGGAAATATATTTTGAGGTCACTCAAAAATCTACAAAAGGCTCAACAGCAATAGGATTTTTATGTAAACCAAAACCATACAAAGAGGTATTATTAGGTTGAAGATATGATATATTTGAGATTGCATCCTTATAGGTTGTAGCATCATAAATTGTCACCCTTGACAATTTCACACTATGTTTTGCTCCCCCTAAATTATTAAGCCTAATTGAATTCCTAATTTCCTAAAATTATGCATTCTATAGCACATTTGGACCACTTTATGATAAATTGCAAGCATTGAATAAATGCAATCAATTAATGTTTTTCCACCAATACATTGTGTTCTGGAAAATAGGGCTAGGACCCATATGCCTGTGGGCATATGGGTCCCCCTATTTTTTCAGTGACCAATTTTTAATATGTCAAAGTGGCCATTTTAACATTCAAATTTCAAATTTCAAATGTTGGCTATCGGGATTTAATTCTTGAGAAATTAGAGAAATTCCTATAAATACCTAGTCTTTTCATTATTTGAAATCTAACAAGAATTAACAAGATTCGTGAGTAAATAATGTTGTCAAGAGAAATTCAAGAGTAGAATTTTAGAGCATTATTGCAGCAATTCAAGATCTGAGTATCAAGTCAAAGTGTATGAGTGTTCATGTTGTCATTGTTTTGTGAAGGCTAACACTTTTGTAGGTCTCCAAAGCATTTAAGAAAATCAAGCAAGCAAGATTAATACCTTGAGGTGATGTGCATGACTTCAATCCTTCAAGGAAGCCATTGAAGGGTGGTGAGTTGTATTACTTTGTGATTTCATCATTCCTTCCTTTCAATTATCCACTTATCATTGACATTGTCATTGTGGAAGTGAAAACACTTACACAAGGTTTGACTGAGGCAAGCCCCTAAATGGCCCAACAGTTTCCCTCTCTTTGAATGTGTAGGTTATAGGTTTGAAGAAGATTGAAGAAATATTGTAGACAAGTTGTTCATTGTTGCATTCAAATCCCTAAATCTTGTCAATCTAATGAAACTCACCTACAAAATTATCTGATAGCATTCCGACAACTTTACAGACATAAATCAAAAGCTCGGATCTATCATAAAAGGACCCAAAAAGAAAAGCAAGACACCCTATTAGAGACCCATACGCCCATAGGCATCCCAATCCTCCTATTCAGCTCAGAACCAACTTTTCAGGACAGGTACACAATCTCCCGCACTTTCCAGATATGCCTACAAATTGCTATTTCAATCTATATATTTTTTAAACATTGCATTTTTCATATTAGGTCATATAGTTCAATTAGGTCAATCCTAAAAAATTATTTCCATTCCATTTCATTTCTAAGGATCAAATCCAGGTCTGATTGACTCACCTTTATGGTTGAAAGTCAATCAAAACACCTTGTTGATTTGCATCCTAATGTACCTTTGAAAAATGAGGTAGTTAATCCTAGGTTTTATGCACTAAACATAGGGTTCCCTTTTTCATATGTTACATAGGAAATCTTCCCTCAGAAGAAGTGGGGCTAATAAACTCTAAACAAGATTTTATGGACCCTACAAGATTGTCAGGAAAATAGATAAAGTGGCCTATGCATTGGAAATTCTAGAAATAATATGATCCAAAATGTATTTCATGACTCTTTTCTAAAATATATCTTGGTTAACATATTGTTCCTTCAATGGATCTACTACTCTTAGATGATGAAGGTTGCTTTTGGTGCCTAAAGAATTGATAGATACAAGTTTGAAAATTTTGACAGGGAGAAGTATAATGAAATACTTGATTTGTTGGAAGAACCTACCTATTAAAAATTCCACTTGGGAAGGATCATAAATATTGGGACATCCTAATTTGGATTTATTTTGGGCAAGCAATATGGAGAATGGTGGATTTGTAATTGTTGAAAATTGAGGTGTTTATGTAGCTTAATACTTTGTAAAACTATTATACTTGTTGATCTAAATATGTATTCTTTGTTATAGATTCTTTGTGGGTGATTGTTTGATTAATTCATTTTATCATTTGTAGAATGAAGAGAAAATTTGTAGAAGAATTAGACAGGATATTAGAAGATACACAACATATACCTTGGAGAAACCCTTTCGAGAAAAAACTCCACCAAGAATCAATGTATTATTTAATCTCTGAAGTAGATCACAATAATTCCAATTCTTCCTTGAGAAGCTTCTTCTGCCTTCTACAAATCTTCTTCACAACCTCCATTAAACTAATACAAACTCTCTTCAACTTGCTTGAGATATATAGGAAATAAACAACTTTGTAAACTCCAAAAGAGTTACAATTACAAAGCTCAATCCCTATCTCCTAAAAGGTACACCTATCTCTTCTAAGTAGAGTTTAACCATGAAGAACAATGCCAAATCATCATCTTCATCCATTTGGGCATCACAAACTGAAGTAGTACAACTCAACCTTTATTTTGTAAATATCTTCAAGGCTTTATCCTCAAAGTAGGCACCCAAGAGTGGGCCCACTTAACTTAGCCTTTTGAAATATCTTAACATGCAAAGGAGTTAATTCCAAGAAGCCAACTTGGGCGCCCAAAGTGGGTCCAAGTCATTTTCTATTAATTGAAACATCTCTCTCCACCATTCATGCAAGAATGGTCATCCCATGTTATCTAAAGGAAGTCACCTGTTATCTGTCATGCAACTCAAGTCATTAGCCATGCATTCCAAGTTAACTAAATTCAACTAGCATTCAACTAAAACTAACTGAAGATAATTGAACCATAATTAAACTGAACTTCATGCATGTAAACATCAAACCCTAACTCCTAGGATCTTTGCATGCATTTAGAAGTGTTATCTCTTACTCCAAATAGTTAACTGAACTCAAGGTGAGTGCCACCTTCCATGTGGGTGCCCCATGTGCTCCTATTATTTAGGAACTCATCTTGGACGTCCTCACATGCTCCTATTATTTAGAATTAATTACAAATGTCAATTAACATGATTATTTCATCCAAAATTAATCTCTCTAATCTTAGTGTTTGAGAACACTTTCCAAGGACTTAGGAGACACATGAAATAAATAATGTTTAGGATTGCAATTAAATGGCATCCTATTTCTAACAGTAATGTCCCTATTGTCACCTTAAATCACACTCTTATTGGACCTAGTCCAATATTTCAAAACAACAATGGGAATTATCTCTCAAGTATGGGGCCTTGCTAACTTGAGATGAGACCTCCAAAGAAGGTTGGTTATTTTCTAAGCCCAAGTTTAGGTGTTGATCCAACTCAACATAGATTAAATTTGATATAGATACTTCTACTCTAATGATTGACAAGGAAAAGAGAAGGAAAATACAAAAAAGGAAAAAATGGTGATGCACCAAGATTGACCACAAAAGGAAATAGGAAAGGGATTAATGGTTTTGGGAACTAAGAGTGGAGAAATATTAGAGGTCAAGAGTAAGAGGGAACAAGAAGAAGTTTGAACAAACTATGTATTTGTAAAGTGCATGAAACTTGATTAGAAGTTGAGAATGGTAGAATGTGTGGATGTGGAAGAGGATGAGAGGGTGGGACATGAAAAGGAAGTGGAAGAATTCTAGATGAACTCCACAAAAGGGAAGAGGGTAAAGGAGCAAAATAATGGGAGAATGCAAGGACATAAAAAAGGACAAGAGGTCAAAAGGTGAGGAAAAGGAAGTTAAAGTATAGGCATTCATTGAAATCCCATAAACTAATGGAATGAATGAAATGAAGAGAGAAAGGTGCCTACTATACTTGGTGAAACTTTTACGATAGAATATTAGTCAAAATAGGAGGTTGAACAACAACAAGAAGTCTAGTACTCCACTAAAAGCCCACAACTACATAAAATTTGAGGAAAGTGATGAAAACCTTCCCAAACTTAGAACCTTTTTGGATTTTTACAACTTCAGACATATGACAAGAGCATAGGAGATGAAAAATAATTTCATATATTCAATTTGACTAATGGAAGGATCATTTGAATATTTCTTTGATCAATTATATATAATGGGATAATAAGGCCAAATGTACAAGGGGCCTAAGAATCAAGCAATTTTTTGTTTTCAAAGTTGAGTTCCAACAAGCCTCACCTAATAGTGTAATAACTATAATGGCATGACCAAGCGATTGTTTTCTTTTCATAGGTTAAAATAAGGTAAATAAAGGCATGCTTTATAAATTTTCAAAGAACTTCAGGTGAGAAAATGTGGTAGGTTGGAACCACCCTTAATGATGTTGGAATTCAATTCTTTTGGTGGTAGGATGAAAGGACATTGCCATCACTTCTTGGAGAGGATCTAATTGCCTAGTTCCAAAACCTTAGGAGGTTCAATGTTTAAGAAAGTTAAGTTCAAAGGGGTCCATCTAGTGTTGGTAATCAATAATAAAGGTGAGCTTCAAGAAACAAGTTTCAAAAGGAGAAAGAGGGTATTTTCACATAGTTTAGGGATAGAGATGACATTAAAAATTTTAATAAATATAGGAAAAGGGGAAATTTTTAAAGAAAAAAAAAGGTGTAAAGGCACATAGAGAAGGGGACAAAAATAAACAAAGGGAGTCAAGTAAGGAGATGGTCAAGGGGAGAATATCAAAGGCTTAGAAGATGAGAAAAGAGGATAAAATAAGGTCAAGAGGCACAACATGGGAAAGGAACTAAACCAAGCACAAAATTATAATAATGGAATTGTAGAGTATCAATTTACATTATTACACAACTAAATACAACAGCATTTGCATAAAAAAGTCATGAAATAAAATGTGGTAGAAATTTGCTAGAAAATGTGTCACCTGATTTAATCACTCAAGTTTAAAAAGTACAATTTTATTTTTTTAGGGGACATAGTAGAGTTTGAGATAGTATAAAAATAGTAAAAATGTCATAAACAAATTGAAATATTAGAAATATCGTGATAATAAATATAAAGGAAAACATGTGATTGGCATTTCGATTGGAAAATGAATAGAGATAAAAATGAAATAACACCTAAAATATATTATGAGAATATACACTAAAATAAGTGCAATTTATATAGTAGAAATTATAGGATGGCAATTTTTTACTCTGCATCACCTTAGGGATCATCAAATAAATGAATTGAACAACAATAATGAAATTACAT
This sequence comes from Sequoia sempervirens, assembly GCA_007258455.2. Classification (NCBI taxonomy): domain Eukaryota; kingdom Viridiplantae; phylum Streptophyta; class Pinopsida; order Cupressales; family Cupressaceae; genus Sequoia; species Sequoia sempervirens. The sequence continues at coordinate 90,178,596 of VDFB02072274.1, read as the reverse complement.
TAGATTATGACTCTATTGTCTCTAATTATGAGGAAATTAAATTATTAGCCTCTTCTCACTTTCTAAATTGCTACTCTATAGTGGTTTGTGATACTTGAGTTCAAAATTGTTGGAGAAATTGTCATTGAAGAGAAAAGAATTATCTTCTTTGAGAGTGACAACTCCCTCGTAAGATGAAAATGTTTCTCTGCTTTGAGAGTGACAACTCCCTTGTAAGATGTGGGTTTTGGGGGTTTCATGTAATTTTATTGGAAAGAACAAAAGGGCATAAATTAAAAGAGTGATGGAAAGAGGGAGAAAATGGGGAAATGGGAAGAAGGGATTTTGTGGAAATGAGTAAAAAAGTGATTTTTAAGCATACAACACTAAAGCATGAAAGGGATATCTGGAACCAAACAAAAAATAGAGTTTGATTTAACATATAATATTGACAAAAGAAGGAAATTTAATATTTTGCAACAAAAAACAAGTATAAATGAAGAATATATCACAAATCAAACATAAGAAATAACTTGTAACCTACCATGAACAAGGTGAACAACTAACATATTTACAATATCCTCCTTCACAAAATTGGAGCATCAAGTTTTTGATCTCTGTGAATAGTTAAAAAAATCATTAAAACCTCTTTCCCAAAAAAATATGTGCAATAGAAGAAACCTTTACAAATGACGAATATCTCTTTTTATAATTTCACCCTCACCCGTGGAGCTTTACAACTACTTTTTAACTACTTTTTCCAACCAAAATCATTAATCATCTTTTTTTTATGGACGTCATAGCCCACATATAGGCCCACCAGTCAACCCATAATAACATTCATGATAAAATCACCTATTCACACATTATTATAGTGTAATTCTTAATTATCTTTGCACTGATATAATAATATTTAATTCATTGAAAGAATTAAATAGTCATGTTGGTGCAAAGTCACTTGCAAACTCATTCATCATTGCCCTTGTTGACATAGTTAACCATTTTTCTTGTGGATTTACAGTTTTATATCAATTACTTCAAAAAGAATAATATGATCTAAATTAGATTATTTTTCAATTGTATCATTTTCATTTGCCTTATAAGTGCTTTGTATGGATGATAATCTTCATTTGATTGCTCTATTTATTTGACCAAAATCTAAAGATAACAATAGCTCTAATTAGAAAATGTATTCTCTGAAGGAATGTGGAGAACTCCAAAAATTTCTATGCATAAACGAATAAAGAATAGAGTTGTTGCAACATACAACATCAAAGTAGGAAAGGAATATGCATAAATTTTTTAAAAAATGTGTGCAATTCAACATATAATACTGACAAAAGAAGGATATTTAATATTTTGCAACAATAATATTCAGGAAAAAATAAAGAATAGATCACAAATTAGATATAAGAAATAACTTTAATCTATGAAGAACAAGGTGAACAAATAATAGAATAGATCACAAATTAGATATAAGAAATAACTTATAATCTATGAAGAACAAGGTGAACAAATAATAGATTCACAAAATTGAAGTGAAGTCTCTAGCATAATTTCTATACATGACTGCAAAAATTGTAAGTCTTTTCTCCCAAAAAACATATGCAAGAGAACCCTTTACAAGTGTAAAATGTCTCTTTTTACAATTTCACCTCCACCCAAGTAATCTTACAACTACTTTTTAACTTCTCTTTTACAATTACTTTTTAACTTCACTTTTTTCCACTTTCAATAATTTTTCTAACCTTTCACTCACAAAAATTTTCCAACCAACAACATCACTCACTTTACACTATGTAATTAATTTTAAACAAAAATAATTTACCCAACTTGACATTGCCACTTACCTTGGCTAACATTTACTCACTTTGTCATATAATGCAATATTTGATTATTTTTGTACATTATAATAAACAAGTTAATGCAAAAGTAACCCATTTATAAAAAAATCACATATGCACTTGTAACTTTTCTTTAGATGATTACCTATAATGCAATTTTTAATTATTTTTGCATATTAAATAATATTTAAAAAAAGAATTAAATAGTCATATTGGTGTAAAGGGATTTGCCAATTCACCATTACCCTTCTTGACATAGTTAATTGTCCTTGCCATGGCTTTACCATTTTAAATCAATTAATTCAAAAATAAATAATATTTATAAATTAATTAGACCATTTTTTACTTTATTCTTTTCATTTGACTTATCAAATGCGTAATAAAATAGACAAACTTTGTGTGGGTGATGGCCTTCATAAATTGCTATAATTATTTGACCATGTCACAATTACAATTAATCTTTGATTGCTTATAAAGTGCAACCAAAATAGTTATCCAAGATTAAAATTAGGAGATAACAGAATTAAACTTGATATGACAAATGCCTTTGATAAAGTGGATCATGATTTATTAGTTCTACATAAATTTGTTTTTCATCTTAACTTCATTCAATGGATCCAAGCTTACATATCTAAACCCTAGATGATACCATTGTTAATGGCACTCTAGCCTTTTTTTTTAAACTAGAGATCTAATGCAAGGAAGCATTATTTCTCCCTACATATTGTGTTGTGTCAAAGTTGATGGATATGCTGCTGAAGGTATTAAAACCCCTTCCCACTTATCATTTATTGATGATTTAACTATTTAGGTGGAAGCTTCTAAATCTAATATCAAGAGTTTCAAGGCTTGTCTTGGTTTATTCTTTAGTGATTCAAGTGCCAAACTGAGTACCTCTAAAATCATTTTTATATCCTCAACATTCTTCTTAGTGTGGATGTTGATTTTTCCAAAATTCTAGGATTTGTTACGGGTGGAGGGAAAAGTATTTTCAATTATATATGAATCTAGCACGGGTAGCACAATTAGTTTGGGCAGTGGGTTTGCTCCCCATTGGTATCGGGTTCAACTCCACTCCCAGGTTTAAACAGTGGGACTTCTTGCAGACACCGGATCTCACCCACAGGGGACTAGTCTCGCCCTAGATACCCAAGATACGGGTTGCTGGACCGCTGGACTGGGTTGTATATATATATATATATATATATATTTATGAATCCCTAAAAAATACAATATCAAATTAGAAGACTGCTGGTCAATAGTCATTTAAAAAATTCAGAAAAAGATGCAAACATATGCAGATTTTTGGCTTTGTTTGGCTGGTAGATTGATCCTACTCAAGGCTGTTTTAAACTCAATGTTGATTATACCTTACCTATGTACTATGCCCCTAGAAAATAATCCAGCAGATGGGAGAAGTTATTTAGGAAATTCTTATGGCATGGGGGAAAACAATGCAACAGAAGAAAAAAATCGGTTTACTTCATGGCACAGTCACTAAAGAAAATAGCAATGGAAATCTTGGTATTTGGTCTCCTTCACACATGAGCATGACTCTTGGAGCCAAGCTAGTGTGGCAGTTCATCAGCCCCTCAAAGCAATTATGAAAAAGCACACTTCAAGCCAAATTTGTCGGCAGCAAATCATGCAGACCTTGTCAATATAATTCCTCTAAAAGGATCTTCTAAAATCTAGTCTTTGATGGTGAACTCAATTTCTCTAATTTCCACAAACATTTCTTGATAGCCTTTGAATGGTAGTTCCATCAACATATGGGATGATGCTCACATGAGCATGCAACCCCTCTTGGAAGATTTCAGACTTAATTGATTGGACTAATACAGGTGCTCTTTGGAAAGTTGATTTGACTGACTCAAGTATTCTTTTGGAAAGACCTTTGTCACCTCCCTCAACGCTTGTCCACAACTTGTAACTCAGTCAAGGTTGGCATTCAAGACCACCTACTTTCTAATCGCTATCTTGAATATACATAGTTAAAGATGAGCCAAGTTAGTCAAGGCTGAAGGATCTAAAGGTAGAATTTCCTTGGGGCAACATCTGGAAGTCTCTAGCTGCTCCAAGAGTTAAAACACTTCACTTGACTTGTCTGGTAGTCCACAATTTTAAGATAAGAAAACTTAGTCAAAAGCCACACCCACAACGATTAACAAATGGATTTAGAAGGCTGAGACTTCTCTACGAACATTCACAACCAATTTTACCATTTACAATGGATTTCAACATGTAGAAGCATATGCAACATAGTATAACAAAGTTCTAAGCATCAACAACCAAACAAGTTACAGTTAGAGATACCCTCAATATATTGAAAACTCCAATAAGAGAAGTACTTGCTCGGATGCTCCTCATGCCACCAATCACAATTATTGCAAGTGTTTTAACTCTGCCTCTTGAAAAAGCTCTACTTCACATTTCAAAATTCCACACATGTAACAATTCAATACTGCTATGACAATATTTTGAACTGCAGCAACTTTTTGCTGCAACCAAAGGACTAAAACCCCATAGAAAAGAAAGATGGATTGGAACCACCAACTCCATTGATGACAAACTGCCACATCATTACAAATGAGAGAAACTTAGCATTGAATACAATTATATAACATGCCCTCTTGACATCAATAGAGCCCTCACACGTATCTGGAACTTCCCTTCTACCTGCAACTACATAAAAGAAAACTGCGGCATACTTTTGCAACAATCTTAAGATGGGCTTACCTCCTGTTCCCATGTGACTGCTTAAATTTAAAGAGTTAAGTGTTCCCATACAAAAAATTATTATGAGAGTCCATTCCCTCCCAAACGTGATCATTCTAGTTAAGACCTTCTTCCAGCCTTTTTAGAACCCAAATGCAAGACCAAAAGAAAAAGAAACCACAACATCACACACTTTAAAATTCCAAAAGCCACTCTTTTTTATAATTTAAACAGGGCATTTTTGTCATTCGTGCAGCAACTGTTATGTTTTGGTTGCATGTCTAGTTTTTTAAGCCATAGAGTGATTACACGACCTTTATAAGCTGTCAAAATAACCTAGTCATTATTTATGTAGGTTTAAAAACGTCTCAGGAACTTAGGCAGCTACTGTAACCGTTCTGCAGCAACTCTCCCAGAACTATAACTTTCTTATACGGACCTAAAGGAGATGCTTTTTCTTTTTAATTTGCAGATCCTTCAAAGAAGAATGTAAATATGCAAAAATACGCAACTTTTGATTCCATATGAGCATTGTTACGGCCTTGCCACAGAAACTGCACTTCTGAGGCCAGCTGTGATTCCCAATGGCATAACTTTAGACCAGATTTTTTTTTTTATCATTAGTGGGCCACAATGGTGGTGCAGATGTAGGCTGGAAGAATAAATAGTTGAGCATTTATTGTAGCTCACAAGAAGTTTGGGTGTTGGCCACTGCTAAGTTTTCAGTCAAACTTGAAGGAGCCTGATCCATGGATAAAATGTATAATAGTTAAAAGAGATTCTATTCCCACTCCCTTAAAACAAAAACCAATCATGTCAGCTCTCTGGAATCTCTTGTCCATGTACACCTTTTCTATATCTAGAAAGATAGGATTGCAGGCATATTTGAATATATTTTGGTTGCCAAAATCATCTATAGCATTGTACAGATTGTCAAAGTTTTATTCACCAGCTAGCAGTCGACTTATGCCTTTAAGGCTGAAGAAATTCCCTTACTAAAAAATTGGAACCTTGAAGACAAGCTTTCAGACCCTCCTGTTAAGCAAGTTCCTGATTTCAAAATACAATATCCTGACCTTTTTTCCATGGGATTCAAATTCTAATCGAAGAAAGGTCGCAGAAATTGGGATTCTCAGATGAAGTAATGCTAAGCTCCTCCTCAACCGCTCTTGGATCTTGGTAAGAAAAGTAATAATGTTGCGCGATTACTTGGTATCTGAAAGGATTCCAGCTAGCAGTGACGGAAAGGGTTATGTAACTCTCTGTATAAGGAGATTCAAACTTAGTCCAAGTTGTACAAAACAAACCACAAATTACTTTAATATAGCTCAAAATCCTTCAAATATACCCTCCCATCCCTTAAGAAAAAGGCCTCCTGTCCCAGCCATTCCGTTGTACCCTGCCACTCGTCCGGAAAAATATATGGAACTCAGATTGAGCATTTCAAAGTGTTCAACTTTTGGGAAACAAAAAGTGGTTGCAATATCATTTATGAAGAAATAATAGTACACATTCAAAAAAAAAAAAAATGAGTAGATATAAAATCACATCTTAATAGTTCAGATTTGTTTGCAGTCTGAATTAAAAAACATAACCTAAACAGCTGTTAAGCAGCAAGAACAGTAGTTGAAGGGGGAGGCGAAGGATCCCAACCACCTGGCTTATCCCTACATCAGCAAGATCTGGAGTGTCCACGAGAGGGTCCCACCCCTCATCATCTTCTTTTTTTTATCTTGGTCATCATGGGCCAAAGAAATAGCCAACACCAATTGAGGAAACTTGTTGGAATCAACCCAACTGAAAGTACCACCAAAAGGCCACCCAAGAGCAACACCTTGAGGGGGTGGAGAGGCCAAGCATTGTTGAATAGGTTGTGACGCACTCCTATGACCATGATCTTATTGACCAACCGAGGGAGAAATTTGTGGCCGAGTAGCTTGGTTTCCACAAGCGAAGAGACTCCTGCCTTTACAACACCCATGAGGAGGCAAGCAACCTCGAGAGAAGGAGTGAGATAGAGGAACTCTTTCTATAATGCAAGTGACATTTCCCTAATAGTTGAGCAATTCCTAAAGGTGAGCCACCTCCAAGGAAACCTTGTTGACTTGCACTTGGATTTATAGTAACACATTAGAACAAATAATTGTCTTAGCAAAAAGAAAAACGTTCTAGTCAACATTGCAATGATTGAAAATTGCAAAATTTCTATCTTTCCATATGTTAAAAAAATCTCCACCCTAAAAGCATGTCATATTTGATTAAGTTTATGGGGGATGCGAAGCCAATCTCCCAAAAGAACCATATTCTAGGAAAAAAGCTCTTGACGAAAAGGCTGAAAGAAATCATGAATCTAATTTCAAAGCTTTTGGGCTCAAGGGAAAAACTATAAGAGGTGCTTAAAAGACTCCAACTACCCGTAGAATGGACAATGAGGGTCTTGAATGCCCATATGAACTAACGTCGACTCCACCGGTAGGCCTTGGAAAAGAATATACCATGCAAAGTTAACCAATTTAGGCTCCAAAACTGCAAACCAAATAGTGAGAAATTTGTGCTGCCAAATTAAGACATGACTATAAATGCCATCATTGGTTTAAATTGGGCACCATGGGTAAATGCGAAGAAATCCAATGGTATTCAACCTGAGGTTTGTAGTTATGGAAGGTGGTGTTTGGACCCCACTTCTAATCTTTCCACCAAGGTTTAGAAGACTAGATGTCACTTTTGTGAACTATGTGAACTGGAATAGCCCCTAAAGTAGTGTCAAAAGTCTTGCGGCCTTGATTAGTAATGAAAAACTTAGTCTTAGTCTCATTCAATGACATGAGACTCATAGAAATTTTGGAGAATAAATCTCAAGGGCATTGGATACCTTTCTTGTGAAACTATAAGGCCCTAACTAGTGACAAGTGAGCTGAGGGGCAACCATGATATTGTAAAAGAGGGGACCAACAAATGTTATGTCCATAAATGAAATACCATATGGAAAGACAAATTCATTCTGAAGAAGCCAAGGTTTAATGGCTTCCCAAGCTCACCATATACTTGTAGCCACAAAAGTACTTTCAATTTGAATCACATCCTTCATGGTGAGAAGGGTTTCAAAACCAATCCCCTTCCAAGGAGGTCAATTAACTAAATAGCCAGAGGAAATGCAATGTCGAAGAAGAAATTTATATGCTCCATTTCTAATGAGGGCACGAATGATCTATTTGACACAAAGAGCCAGCCCTTGCCGCTAGGTGGATAAAAACTCCAACCCTCCAAACTCACGAGCGAGACAACAAAAGTCCTAGGCCACCTAGTGAAAACCCTTGTAGTTGTTGGAAGAAGCACAAAGAAAGTCACGAAGAAGCTTCTTCAATTTCATGTAAGAGGATTTTGAAGGGTCACAACATGAGGAGTAATAAACATGAGTAGCCACAAGGATTTTCAAGCAAACTTTAAATTTCTCTACTAGGAAAAGAGGCTTCGTGATCCAATACATGAAATTCTTTTCAATTCTGGAAAGGACCTCATTCGATAAGGCCACCTCAAAAGCCTGGAAAACAAAAGGAATGCCCAAGAATATAAAGATTTGACTGTGACCAATCCACTTCCAGCCAAAAGCTTGAATCCAAGTAGGCATAGGAAGGATTGGTTGATGATAATGTTAGAGTAATCATACATTAGCTAATAATTAATTAATCTTTAATTGATTATTAGTCTAATTTATTCTCATGCCCTTAAACTAAACGTAGGAGTTCTTTATTAAGTTAACTAAGTGCTTTTCTATATTAACTAAAGTGAGCTATTATTAGATCATTTTGTCTCATTGCATGTGATGTTGACACTTGTCCTAATCTAATCCCTTTACCATTTAGGGTTGCTCCTATATAGCACTCAACCTTCATTGTATATCACGCTGATATTTTCTCTTTTGTTCTCTCGAACTCTCAACCTTTGAGGACTCTTATTTTCCTTGAAGATTCTTGAGGTTCACCTGTAGCTTTTTCTTGTTGAGGAATATTGCACATATTGTTTGCAGATCTCTTGTGTGGAAGGTGTCTTTGTTCATTGTTTGATCCTATGGTTTGTTTATTCACAATTCTAATAGATAACACTAAGTCTTGTGCCACTGAATGGTTGAGCCAAAGGCCCGCCAGAAGATGCCCAAACATTGGAGGGAATTCTTGATATTTTCTCCTCTTCAATGAGAGTGAGAAAGGAGTCATCAACAAAGTGACCATTGACAAGCTAGGTTGATGAATTAGGCAAGGCAATGCCTCAGACTAACCCTTGGGAGACGAAATGAGCTAGAAGATATCCAAATCCTTTAGCAGTGAGCACATAGAGTGAGGAGGCCAAAGAGTAACCTTGGAAAATGGAATGAAAGAGCCCAAAAGCATTGGACAAGTAGCCATTAATGGTAATAAAAGAAAAATCATTGACAAAAAACATGTTGATGAAATGAATGAAACAGGGTCCAAATCCTAAGGCTTGAAGCATGGCAAGAATAAATGGCCATTCAATATGATCATAAGCTTTGGAAAAAACAATTTTCGAAAAAAGAGCCTTATGTTGGGAGTGTTGAGCCCATTCCATACCTTTCCAAACCGCAATGATATTGTCCAAAATGTATTTGGACTTGATGAAGCTCATTTGTTCAGTATGAACAATTTGAGGAATAAGATAGCACACCTTCAAAGCCAGTTCTTTAGTACTGATCTTAAAGGACACATTGAGGAAGGTGATAGGCCTCCAATTACAAATGTTTTTAGGATCATCAGCTTTAGGTATGATTTTGATAGTTCCTTAATTAATGACTTTCCCTAAGGATTTGGAATGGAAAGCTTTTAGATAGAATTTATGTAGGTCCTCCCCCATAGTCTTGGAGAGCCTTGTAAAATTCATAAGGAAAATCATTGCACACAAGGGCTTTGTCATCTATTGTTGTGTGCACATCTTCCTTGAGATAAAAAATGGATAGTTGATCTCAAAATTCTTGTTGTGAAGAAGAGAGCTGACAGGGAAAAACTCGAAGGCACTCTTGAAGGGAATGCTCTCAATCAAGAGAATTCTTCTAGGCAATGAAGAATTACTCATAGTGCTTGAAAATATCCTAGAGAATTTCTAGAAATTCTTTGAGTACCTTTTAACCATCTTTGATTTTTGTAATACCATAAGAGTATGGCAATCTCTAAGAGCTTGGAAACCCTATCACCAACCTTAAGCCAATGGAGTCATGCTTTAATTTGGGCACCTCTAGTAGAATGGTTGTTTGCTATCTACTTTTGTTGCATCAGCTCTGCCACTTGAACCTGCAAGGCAAGGGAGAAGAGGTTGGCTTCAAACATCTCTATGGTACTCCAGAGATCTAAGGTGGTAGTCTCATATCCATGCCTCTTAAAGATGGCTAGTTGGTATCCATAAATACAAAGAAAACGAGACATACAATGACTGGCTTTATTCCATTACGCAACTCAACCAATTGGCTGAGTGGGTTGGCTTTCCAATTTCCATATCTTCCTAATATGATCTAATGTGGGTTGATGACTTAACAAGAAAGTATTTTTTAAAAATAAGTCTTACAAGGTTGAGGCACCCCACTTGCCACTCAATCTTGAATCTGATGGGAAAGTGATCTAACCAGGTGATGTCCAGCAAAGGCTCTATTGAAGGAGAAAAAATATTGTGTAGATATAAATGCACAATCGAGAAGTTTAAAGATTCTATAAGAGTTTGCCCAAAAATTGCACCATGTATTCCAAAAAGGTTGTGTGTGATGTGGATATAAATTAGGGTCATAAAGGCCCAATTTATTGCACATGTAATACCACACCTCTCTTTTGCCAGTTGTCCAACAAAAAGGCAACATCCCACCTTTGTCATATATCATCTCAACCGTATTAAAGTCCCCACACAAAACCCAAGTGTCAGATGGCATTAAATCCACAATCCATCACTAAAGAAGAAATCTCTCAACAGCATCATTGGAAGCATAAACATTTATGATCAACATTCAAGAGAAGCCAAATTAAATAGTGTGTGGGACTAGAACCATGATTAACAACATGAGAGAGCCACCTATGAGAGATAAAGGTGGCAACCCTCTGATAGGCCAAAACTGGGGCAAAGAGTGAAATGGGTTCGATGTTTAATAATGAATTTCAATTTGGTCTATACGTGTCAATCCGAGGATCGTAAGCTTGTGAAAGGTATCGTGGCAATCTGCACAAGGGCTTAGAGTCGTGAGATGAGTGGTTATGAATGCAGCTATGAAAATAAACCTTCAGAAAATCAAAATAATTTTGGCGACAGGAACTATCACTTCCTGGCAACAGGAGTTGCTTTCTTCTATTCAGGCGATAGAAACTATTAACTACAACAAAAACCGAATAGCTTTGAAACTAATCTACGATAAATAAATTGCACAAATATTTGAATTTCAAATAACAGTTACATTCAATAGTGAATTGATCGCACCAACAATATGATTGTATTAATAATGAATCGATTGCATTAACTAAATATCAAAGCTTTCATAATTTAAAAGGAGATTGAATTAGGAACGGGTTACGCTCTACAGCTTAAATCTACTTAACACAAAACACACCACACAACATACGAATTTTAACTAATTCAAATATAAAACAATCTCACCGAGCGTTCCGAGAGTGGGCTCTTCCTCTGGTTCACAAGGTGAGCTGAAAGAAAACATTTTCTACGTTGGACCGATCAACAGAATGAAGCTTTTATTTCTTAGAAGTAATACAAAAGGAAAAATTGTCCCTTACAAATGTTTCTTGCGCTGCTTATTTATGTAGCTTGTAGCAATTACATATAAGTAGATAGTTTGTTGTGGCCTGCGGCCAGCAAACTATGATGCAACATTTCCCATAAAATAAATTAAAACGGTTTTGTTATACTGGTGAGTAAAAATAGAAGACAGGAATAATTGTGATTTTGTCTAGCTAGCAAGCTTCTCATCCATCGTTGGATTCCATATACCAAATTTCGTTGGCTACAATATGGTAGTGTTGAAGTGGCTTCAATGATGTGGTAACGTGAAAATATGTTGTTGCATAAATGACAGTGGTGATGATGCGTATATCTTAGCATGGAGTAGTTAAAACATGAAATGAATTCACGCAGTTGAAGAATTCATGCAGGAAGTGCCATGAAGAAAGAACCAAATAAAATCCTCCATTAAATAAAATATGCACAATCAGCATCAAGAGGGAACTTGGTTACCGTTTAAACTCGAGCTAGCCACAACAGTAAGCACAAGTTGTTTTCTTGTGAGGAAAGCGACAGGAAGGTTCCCATGAAGAAGATGACAAGAAGATCAAGAAGTTCCTGTAATCTGTATGTTGCAAGCTTTAATTTTCCCAAGGCTTGAAATCATAATGCTTATTAGTAAAGACAATCAATAATTAATTTCCATATTTTATCCAAAAACTATATTAAATACCACTTATATATATTTAATCATATGCAACATAAATTGGTAAAATGGTATGATATAGAACGAAAAATGTAATGTTGGAATGGGTTTAGAGGTGCATGAAATAGGCTAGAATATGGCATAAAATGGGACATAATTGGCTCTCATCACCCTCTATGATGACCCACATCATGAGAGGTACAAAACATGGTACTATCAAGCCAGATAACATGACCTACAGTAGAAAGCATGAAACCAGAAAGCTTCACTTCTTGCAAATAAAGAACATCTAAATCTGATTGTCAAACTAGCATTTGATATAGAATACTTTTTGTGGAGGTCAATGAGAATTTGTATATTCTAGGAAAAGATTCACGGACAAGATTCGAGCATGTCATCGCTATCTGACTCCTTGAGTGTGGAGAAGCGATTCTAATAAAACTCTAGGGCGAAGGATCCCAACTAAATAGTGGGCGATGAATTCCTCCATTTTTTGATAGATATTCACCCACCTCAAAGTACCTGAGAGGGTTGTAAGACCATCACAATGGTTTTGGTGATGAGGTAGAATGAGTAGGTGCCTTAAGTTATGAGTATATGATAAAGCTTGAGGTTAGGGTTGGGGTTCAAATAGGGTTAGGGTTAGGGTTAGGGTTAGGGTTAAAGTTAGGGTTCAATTAGAGTTATGATTCAATTAGGGTTTAGGGTTAGGGCTATGGTTCAATTAGGGTGCAATTAGGGTTACGGTTCAATTACAATTAATTAAGATTATGGTTAAAGCTAACCTGAGGGTTCAATTAGTGTTCTAGGATATAGCTTGCAATTATGGTTAGGATTAAGGTTATTAATGTCATTATAATTAGGGTTCTACAATAAAGCTTGAAGTTATGGTTATGGTTATGATTAGGGTTAGAGTTAGGCTAAAGGCTATTGTTTGGGTTAGAAATAGCATTTGCATTAGGGTTCTAGATCTATGGTTACAATTATGATTATAAGTATGGTTATGCTAACAATTATTGTTAGAGTTAGGGCTATGGTTCAATTAGGGTGCAATTAGGGTTAGGGTTCAATTACAATTAATTAAGATTATGGTTAAAGCTAACCTAAGGGTTCAATTAGTGTTCTAGGATAAAGCTTGCAATTATGGTTAGGATTAAGGTTATTAATGTCATTATAATTAGGGTTCTATGATAAAGCTTGAAGATATGGTTATGATTAGGGTTAGAGTTAGGCTAAAGGCTATTGTTTGGGTTAGAAATAGCATTTGCATTAGGGTTCTAGATCTATGGTTACAATCATGATTATAAGTAGGGTTATGCTAACAATTATTGTTAGAGTTAGGGTTCAATTAGGGTTACAATTAGGGTTAGGGTTAATGTTTAATTAAAGTTAGACATAAGGTTAGGCTTCAATTATGGTTTGGGTTAAAGATAGGGTTTTAGAATAAAGGTTAAGGTTAGGGTTATGATTAAATTTAGGGTTAGGGTTGGGCTAAGTATTATGGTTAAGGTTATGATTATGGTTTGGTTAAGGTTCGATTAAGGTTTCATTAGAAGGGCGAAGGATCCCAACTAAATAGTGGGCGATGAATTCCTCCATTTTTTGATAGATATTCACCCACCTCAAAGTACCTGAGAGGGTTGTAAGACCATCACAATGGTTTTGGTGATGAGGTAGAATGAGTAGGTGCCTTAAGTTACGAGTATATGATAAAGCTTGAGGTTAGGGTTGGGGTTCAAATAGGGTTAGGGTTAGGGTTAGATTCAATAAAGTTTCAATTACGGTTAGGGTTAAAGTTAGGGTTCAATTAGAGTTATGATTCAATTAGGGTTTAGGGTTAGGGCTATGGTTCAATTAGGGTGCAATTAGGGTTAGGGTTCAATTACAATTAATTAAGATTATGGTTAAAGCTAACCTGAGGGTTCAATTAGTGTTCTAGGATAAAGCTTGCAATTATGGTTAGGATTAAGGTTATTAATGTCATTATAATTAGGGTTCTACAATAAAGCTTGAAGTTATGGTTATGATTAGGGTTAGAGTTAGGCTAAAGGCTATTGTTTGGGTTAGAAATAGCATTTGCATTAGGGTTCTAGATCTATGGTTACAATTATGATTATAAGTATGGTTATGCTAACAATTATTGTTAGAGTTAGGGCTATGGTTCAATTAGGGTGCAATTAGGGTTAGGGTTCAATTACAATTAATTAAGATTATGGTTAAAGCTAACCTAAGGGTTCAATTAGTGTTCTAGGATAAAGCTTGCAATTATGGTTAGGATTAAGGTTATTAATGTCATTATAATTAGGGTTCTATGATAAAGCTTGAAGTTATGGTTATGATTAGGGTTAGAATTGGGCTAAAGGCTATTGTTTGGGTTAGAAATAGCATTTGCATTAGGGTTCTAGATCTATAGTTACAATCATGCTTATAAGTAGGGTTATGCTAACAATTATTATTAGAGTTAGGGTTCAATTAGGGTTACAATTAGGGTTAGGGTTAATGTTTATTTAAAGTTAGACATAAGGTTAGGCTTCAATTATGGTTTGGGTTAAAGATAGGGTTTTAGAATAAAGGTTAAGGTTAGGGTTATGATTAAATTTAGGGTTAGGGTTGGGCTAAGTATTATGGTTAAGGTTATGATTATGGTTTGGTTAAAGTTCGATTAAGGTTTCATTAGAATTTAATTAGGGTTAGGATTCAATTAATATCTTACATGTTGCAAGTATGTTTGCTACTAGCATATATATCTTTAATTAATGAATCTATGTAAAATATGTTGAGAGATATCCTAATTCTATATTATTTATAAACCTAACCATAAAATTAACCCTATCCCTAACCTTAACCTTAACTGTAACCCTAACCCTTTCCCTAACCTTAATCCTATCCATAATCCTAACCCTAATTCTATATCTGACTATAACCTTAACTATAACTGTAACCCTAACCCTAAGTTTAACTTTAATAATAATCTTAACCCTAACCTTATCCCTAATTCTAATTTTAAACCTAACCCTAACCTCAACCCTAGCCTTAACCTTATCCCCAAGCATAAATCTAATTCTAACTTAACCCTAACCTTAACCCTAATCCTAACCCTAACCTTAAACTTAACCCACCTTATCTCCGACCTTAACTTGTATTGTAATTGTAACCCTAACCCTAAACATAACCCTATTTTTTCTCTAATTCTAACCCTAACCCTAACCTTATCTCCAACCCCAACTCTAACCCTAATTATATCTCTAGCTAGCTATAACCTTAACCTTATCTCCAACCCTAACTCTAACCCTAATTATATCTCTAACTATAACCTTAACCCTAACTCTAATCCCAATTCTATCTTTAATCCTAAAGATAACCTTATCTCCAAGCCCTAATTCTATCTCTAACTTAACCTTAACCCTAATTAAACCCTATACCTAACCATAATTGAACCCTATACCTATCTCTAACTCAACCCTAACCATAACGCCAGCCTTAATTGTATCTCTAACCCTAAAATTTTAACCCTAACCCTAATCCCAACCCTAACACTAACTCTAATACTAACCCTAACTCTAATCTTTATCATAATTCTTAAATCTTTTAATACTAATTGTATCTCTAATTTAACCCTAAAATCTTAACCCTAACCCTAATCTCAACCCTAACACTAACCCTAATATTAACCCTAACCCTAATTCTTTTAATGCCTTATAAGTTACCTTGTGAATACTACTAGCATATATATATATATACCAAGAAATATAATTTCAATATGATTTCTATAAATTATTATTTACAATTTCTTCGAGAAAAATTCAAGAAATTCATGGAACCGTTTGACTGGAAATGGCTTCTGATTTTTTTAACAGCACCTGATAAGAAAATTTAGCAAGCCACTCTCCATGAAACAATAGCATAATTCAAGAACTCACTCCTGCAGAGCTCCAGTGATCATAATTGATGAATTCTTTGGCGCATTTTCAGAATGATTTTTAGCAGTGTTCCTCATCAACACACCCTCTGTTAAATCGTCCGGTTAAATGACCATTTAGTGAACGCCCGATTCATCATTTACAATTGGTTCTCTCTGTCATCTTTTTTCATGTTCATCGATTAAGAACATTGGCCCGGCCCCTCGTATTTTTTCACTACCAGGCGTCCTTTCTAAAAGGGTTTACCCAAGCTTCACTATTGCACCAGACATATCTGTCTATTGATCTCTCATTAAGTACAGCCTTGCCTAAAACAATTATCATACATATCTGCCCATGAACGTTTTCTTTAAGCCTGAAAACCCTGAAAGGTAACACGGGACTACAAATTGTTCAACTCCATTATAACTCATTTGCTAATGTCTTGAAAAATTGAAATACAATAAATAAGCGAACATGTAGAATGCCATTCATTACCAATACAATGGGCATTTGAAATGTGCCCATGATTGGAAGTAATAATCTTACAATACAAAGGGATTGAATACAAATGCAAGGAAATAAGAGAAAAAATCTCCCGTTTCTGAATTTGACCAAATCCACACTGGTAATTAGCTTCATTCCCTGTGCCAAAGGGCTATCATTTCTTGTCAATAGCTCAAAATTGACAGTATATATGTTACAGAATTGTACATAAAAAACTGATACAGAAAAGAATTTTTTATTATAACTTAAGACTTGTAAGCAGGTCTATGCACAGTTCTGATTGTTTGTGCATGGTACAAAATCCTCGCCATGTTTTGCAGAAGTCAAACAAGCATCAAGCCCTTGTCTCCATGTCTTCTCACGCAGCTTAACCATATTATGTTCACCCATACCAATCACTCGAGCATGAGTTCTTGGTCACTAAACCTCATTCATCTACCAAATCAGCTTCCACAAACATCGGACACTTCTAAAATTAATTGCATCTGTTAACTTTAAAGTACTGTTAACAAAATTTCGCACAACACATTTCCAGTGGAAGCTCAAAATCATCACTGATAGGAATGACTTGTATATTTTTCTAGATCACATGTGCAGCCAAAAAAATCATTATCTTGACATGACAAGGTTAGATAAAGGCATGGGAGTGGTAAAGAGGGGTCTTCCCATTGGATATTCATGAATAGGCTTCAGGCTTTCATGTCCTTGCCTCAACCTTTTGCCTGGTGCAAGATTTTCACTATTTTTATGTTTCCTGATCAGATCCTTCTTGTTGCTAGCCAACAATGAATCTTCGGTATTTAATCTCACAAAATCCATCTTATTTCTCACCCCCTTTGTCTGCTTTGCACTGGATGAATTACCTCTTGATGAAAAAGTGGCATCTCTACTGCGCTTTTTTGAGGACTTCCACCTCAAATCTCCAAGCAATCCAGTATTTGCAAGATAATCCACAGGCTTTTCCTTTTCATTCTTCTCCAGATCCACTCCAATCTCTTCTTTAATTTCCAAACTTCTCTTATCACTACTATAATTTTCAAAATCCTCTGACTGGCTGAATTCCCTGACTGCAACTGAAGGAACTAATGATGATTTACTATCTGTATGACCAACACAGCCTGCTAGGACTCCCAACTTGTCTTCAGCAAGAGATGTAAATCTGCTGGGTAGAGTTTCTGACTCTAAAAACTTACCCTCTGTGTGAAGAGAGACTAGAGTAGCTGCTACATTTAGTGTCTCTTTCAACTCAGTCCAGCAATTATTTACCCAATCTCTGGAAATTCGCAAATCCTTTAATTGAAATACAGATGTTTCGTTCTCACCTGCAATACAGAGAAAAGAATGAATTTCTCTTTCATATGCTTCAAATTCTTAAGCCTAGCCTAATAACACACATGACCACAAAAATTTGAAAATCAAATCAAGAAATAAAAGTCATACCAGGAAAATAGACATGCACTTCAATCAATGGTTCACTGAGCTTAATCACCACTCCCTCCCACCATCCATCATTCCACCATGCATCTACTGCAGTGCCAACTGCAATGTTGCTAGAAATTTTATTTTCAG
The DNA here is from genome assembly GCA_007258455.2 of Sequoia sempervirens. NCBI lineage: Eukaryota > Viridiplantae > Streptophyta > Pinopsida > Cupressales > Cupressaceae > Sequoia > Sequoia sempervirens. The sequence continues at coordinate 90,160,654 of VDFB02072274.1, read as the reverse complement.
GAGGGCAGGGCCGTATGGCTAGACGTCCAGGAATACGAATTCCTAACTTGTCTGGGCTTGCTACTCTGGAAGCCAGAACCCACTCCTGCATATAGGAATGAATTTAGAATGTGAGAACACATATCTATACATTATAAGCTGTTTCTTATTAATTAGATATCATAAATTAATATTGTAAGCCATCATGTAGCAAACATTAAAATTGTCATGCATCAAGTAACAAACCTCTAGATTGTCGCTTTCATCTTCATTCAGAACATCCTCATACCAAACTTTGAGATGATGCAACTGTTTACCTACAACCTTGCACCTAAACCAACAACCTCTGATACCACTGTCTTGGGAAAGCAACTCCAACCTGTCATCAATATCAAAACTCACTGATGCTTGTCCATGCATATCTGCTTCTTTCTTTTCACTCGTAAATTTTATTGGCTGTTCACTGTTTGGTGCATAATTACCCAGATCTCTAACTGCTTCAGAACAGGCAAGCAATCTGCATAAGCCATCTGAAACAGCTGGAGAAGTTTCTCTGGCAAATTGAGGATCATGGCTAGGGACAACATTCTGTCGTCTAGAGCTCCTAGACTTTCTTGGGCCCTTTCTTAAGGACGTGTTTGGCACATTTTCCTGGTCATCGTCCACATCCAAGCTATCACTTGTGAGATCATGCTTTGGAGAATATGGAAAGATGGGCAGATCAATGGAAGCAAGAACCTTCTGTTGCCAGTAGCCTTGCAGTTGACTTATGTCAAAAGGCTTGATTACATCATTGTCAAATTGTCTGTAGCATATATGAAGTTGATTTGTTGTCTCCAACGGTAGTTTCACTAAGCACTCCTCATAGTGTTCTGGTTGCAATACCGATGCCAGACCAACAACACATTCAGCATTAAAGTTTTGACAAGATGAAGCAAAAAAAAGCTCCCTTTCATTATGTTCTGCAGGAGGAGGTATATTTTCAAGAACTTCATTGGTCTTACAAAACCACTGAACCCTAACAAACTTCCTTGCCTTTGTATCTTCAAACATATCTTTTAAATAGGCAATATGATGCTCCTTTCCTTCTGTCATGACATATACAAAATCATGGACCTGCCAAAAAAGTTTAAGTATTTATTTAGAAACAAAAACAGAAAAACTCAAACAAGCTAAGCCCCCTTCAAACAAAGGCAGAAAACAGTCTTAGAATTCGAGTCATGTGATTCTATTAACTCACCGAGACAGTGATTCCATTGCGACAGAACGACTGGTAATGTGTCAAGTGCTTTCTGCAAGTCCATGGGGTACCTATCCACGAAACCTCCTTACTGGTTCTTGACTTTCTTTTCTTATGGCCCTGCAAGCATGTCACCCATGTTAGAAATAAATTAAATTATATTCCATGAAATTAGAAATCATTGTAGTTGTTAAAAGAACCATGAAAAATACAGGAATGTACAGACACAAAATTTGAATCCAAATGCAATCACCTTAGATTTATGGATATGGCTTGTATGTTCAGCCATTTCATCATCATTTGATACATCCGTATCTGACATTGGAGATGAGTTGTGCCTTGGCAATTCTGAAATACATAGCAAGCACTGAATAAGTTCTCAGACCAAAATGGTTTTTATAAGGCAATAGAGTGCCATAAAAATTGAAATGACAGGAAAAAGTTTATATCATAACAATAACCAGGCAGTCTACTGCAAAAAAGTAGAGTTTTATGGGGTTAAATTGGGGCACAACAGTCTGCAATTCATAAGAAAAGAAGTTCTCAAAAACAACACAAGGATCTAGTTCTCAAAAACAACAAAAGAATCGCATAATAAAATAGTGTTCATGACATTGGAAAGCTTCAAAATGAACCAAAAGTTTGATATCCTTAATTTAAGATGAAAATGATGACAAGAATAAAAAGCACATCTAGAAAATACAGCAACCAAGAGACATGACTGCATTAACAAACTTGCTTACCAGGAACACATTATTGTTTAGTTAATTAGTTTAATGCGTCCAGCTTTTACATGTGGTTGTTAATAGTACACATGGCTAAATTACCAGATCCAATTTGTTCAATCTACATATCTTATATGTAAGACAACATTCACTTGTGGCAAAACCAAGTTCCATGGCCAACAAAACAAAAGGACCAAATAATTGAGAAGTGAGCCCTTAAAAGTTTCTCTACAATACAAGTCCTTGGGATAACATACACTGGCTATACAATACTAACAATATTAGCATCGCTTAAACATGCAGCCCTGCGAAGTGTAAACCCATCTACTAAGCAAGCAGCAAAATACCAAAGAATGATTGACCCAAAGGAATGACTAGTTTATAAAAGCATGCTCCCTTATGGCAGAACATGGAAAAAAAGGGTTGCACAAGACGGCTGATAATTATGCCATAATATCATGATCTAAATGAAAGAGCTGGCTATCATACCAGAATATCTTGTCAAAAATGGAAAGAGGCCTTTAGACAAAATAATAGAGACCACTAGAGAGAGAAAAAACAAAATATCTTGTTCAAAATGGAAGGAGACCATAAGTGAGAGAAACCGCACAATAACTAACATTATACATACCTGCATAGCTAGCATGCCAAAGATCTGCAAGCATCTTTGAGAAACAAAAATAGTAACAATACAAGGATTAACTCCAAAAACCATAAAATTCAAACTTGGCCTCACATAATATGGGTAGCCTCATAAATAGGAGATCTAATAACGAGAAAAACTGCAATGATATATCAACAATATAAAGCATGTAAAGCCAATGTTATAAAATTAAAAAAAAACCATCTGTTGCACCTCAAAGTAGTCGACCTGCTGCATAAATCTCAGATCCGTCATCTCATTTCATCACAATATGCTTGGCAGCCATGAAGGTGACACAAACTTCAAATCTTTCAAGAAAGAAAGCCCATGAGTTCATGTATCCACCTCCATTCTTTGGACCTGCAACGGCATATTTGTATTTCATCCACTCAAAGCTTGAAAAGGGTTCATAAGTGCTCAAAAACTGCCTTTTCTTGCCTCAAAACTAGGACTAAACACATATGAAATCTTATTAGATCAAGGCAATATTCAATAAACATAGGCACAGTTGGAAGCTTGGCATACGAGATATTCACGGTCTGACCACAGTTTTCTGAGGAGGGCAGGGTTTGAGATTAAAATGGTCCATATAATCTTCTTTGTACTTTGCTCTAAACAATATTCTCTGCAGCATAGACAAAGCCATGTCTTCTGAGGACCTGGAAGTCATTGAAAGATCAGGATCTCATCAGTAGCAAAGCTCAACATTACACAACCAAAGCATAAATTAGGCAATTGAAAGAATAAGGTCATTTGCCTCTCAACATGACGCTGGGACTCCAAACACGAATCCAAAAAGACCTTTAGACGTTTTGGCTGTAGAAAGATCTTGAGCAGCTGATCAGTTAATCAATCACTCTGCACTGTTGACCATAACAGGCACACAAACCCATCTATTTTCGGATGCAAAAGAGGGAAAAAAAACTGCCTCAAAATCTCTTGAAATGAGGGATTATTACAGAGACACTAGAAAATCTTTGAACTCAAAAAATCTAAGAAAGAATTTGCATTCTCACTGTCATGTTAAGAAGAGTTTTCCAAATACCCATTGGAAACAACCAATATTCTTTTTTTATTCCTCGCCGCTAGACATTTTAACCAGATATCAAACAAGAATTCAGAGCGTAAACTTACAAAGACTTATAATAAAAACGAGGGGAAAACAACATTTTTGTGAAAAATCTCCAAACACCCATTGCATTTAGTCATGTTGGCTAAGAATATTTCAATCTGTTCACCCCTTCACAAGCACATGCTTTTGGGCTTTCCATAGCAATTAACCTGTAATGATTTTTCAAAGCAAAAGGCTGTTACCAGACCCATTTTGAAACAAAAAACTCAAGACACCTAATCACAAATCATATTGCTACAACTCCGGGATAGGAGATTCCGATCTACAATCATTTTGAAGCATCGTAAACGAGAACCTGAGGAAATAGCTAAAAGAGAGGTAGTCATTATTTCGAACAAAATCTCCAACCCTATTTTTTCACAAAGCAGAGGATTTCAGTTTGCTTACCTTCAAAAAAAGTACAGTTTCCTCATTTTTCCTGGGATTTTCTAAACAAATATTCATTTATTTTAAAAAGCTCAAAGGCAAACTGTCTAGAATAAAGAAAACCTCAAACCAAAGCATCCAAGAAGAGAAGTAAAATGGGAACAGAACATTCCGATGAGAATTTCAATCTGCCCACCTTGACGAAAAGGATATTATCTGAGATTTCTAACCAGGCAATCAACCTTTGTGGATCCTTTTCATACAAGGATAATAGTGATAAGATCTTTCCCAGCAAAACAAGATCGAGACGCCCACAATGTTACAAAGAAACATACAAAGATCCAATGACAAAATCCTGGGGGAAAAGTGGATGTCTCGTCTTAGGTATTTCAATCTGCTCGCCCTCAAAAAATTATAACCTTCGGATTCTGTATTAAACAGTAGTTTCACATTTTTTCTCTACAAGAAAAGGGATCTATAGATCTTTTTCAGAACAATACTGACAGAGCCGCAATGTTGAAGACAAAGAGTAACACAAACGCAGGTTATCCACCACGCAAAACAAGAGAAAAAAAACCTAGAATCTCATCTTAGAGTCATCGTCAATCCTTCGTTAGAGCGCCATTTTTCACATGCTTTGAAGAGGCGATTTTTTTCCCTGGATTTTCCTATACAAACACAGCATCTACAATAAGAACAAAAATTTAACGGAAACGATGAGCATAACAAAGGAAGAAAATAGGAACAAGACCTGAATCAGAAATTCATTTACAAGATCATAACTTTAAGAGTTCTAAGCATAAAATCATTACTTTGGAGTTTCCACAAAAAACCGGTGGCTTGTAGATCTACTACGGCACAACACTGAGGCACGAATGACATAAAATATAGAGAAGCTTTAGCACATGAATCCAAACAGCGGAACAACGAAAAAGTGAACACATTGCATCACAGGAATTTCAATCTGCGCAACCTTCAAATACACAGTTTTAAGAATTTTTAAGCACTAATATTCCTTTTAAAAATTTCTATACAAAACAGTAGTTTTATAGTCTTCGCAAGAAAAAGACTCAGAAACCTGCACCAGAGAGCGCATTAAACACGCACATACAAACATAAAAACATGTTCAAAACAACACGGATCCGGAAAGGAAAACGGTAGCTACTTGCGCTGTGGTCTCCAGATGGTGCAGCAGAGCGATGCCTCGACAACAGAGAACACAACCAATCCACCACCTCCCTTCTGGATCTCCACTTCATTGAACCAGAAGAAGAAGAAGAAGAGTTTGGGCTTGAGGAGGAAGTCATAGATTTGTTATTGCTTAAGAGATACAAAAACTCATTTGACACCTCATACACCATGTGTCTCAGACTCTTCTCCGTCCCAACAACTGCAAGCCTTCTATTTCCATGGCGGTCCTTGAGATAATAGTGCACAACTCTGCTACCACGGTCATTAGACACATACTCTTCTTCCCACTCCACGAAATGCTTACTTTTTCCTGTGGGCGGCGCCATTATTCAAAATCTTGTGTTCCTGCAGATATCAATGTGGGTATATATAATCTTTCAAATGGGTGTCCAAAGATGCAATTTTTGAACGCAGAGGATCCCGGGAATGAACCTTAATGAAGCAATCTATCCTAAAAAAACGAAGCGACAGAAGGCGCGCTACAGATCACCGATCAAACCAGATTTCACGGCAACAAATACCCTATAGAGAGATGCACCCAACCCACCCAACAATGGCAACTGAGGAGAAAATTTAGAAGGAAGCGATAAGGCCTGCAATGAGTTCTTATAGGCAGATCCAAGCAGTTTAAAAAACAAACGTGAAAAAAAATACAACAAATTAATCTTAAAACAGTAAATAGCAAATTCAACGTGACGGTAAAACTTATCCGCCGAGCTAACGCGGTGTTTTTGCCACGTGTCCCTCTTTTGCCGCGTGAAATGAACACTACTTTGGGCGAAATCAAAATGAAATGCGCGCGAAATGAAAGTGAAATGTGCCGAAATAAATTTGTTGCGTGCTATTGGAGGACTCCTTTTATCTTAGGCAGCTCAGATACCGTTTGGTGCGGTATTTTGACTTTTGTGTACACTATATTATTTGAATTTTTTCAAAAAAATTACCGGCGACCCGCTCCCTTGACCGGCGGTATCAGTGAGAACTTGTTTTGTAACAAAACGATATTGTATTTTGTGGGGGCTTAACCCCAGGTTTGAAATGCGGTCAAAGATAGGCGAGAATGTTCAAACGTGCTAACCTCACGTGGTTGTTTGGTTTGTTACAGATGTTAAGCAATAATGGAATTTTTTTTGTTTTAACTGTGGGCCCGCTCTGATGGGATATTTTTATTGTGATAGATAAGGTTGCTAGGAAGAGAGGTCACAAACCCCAAACACTCGGGCAAATTTGATGGCCGTAAGTCTATGTTTAAGTTTTTTAGATAAGGTTGCTAGGAAGAGAGGTCACAAACCCCAAACCTGAGGGCAAATTTGATGGCCGTAAGTCTATGTTTAAGTTTTTTAATTGTAAAATATAATCAAAGTTCTTTTTTATAATGGAGAAATTTTTGGTGGGCCTTTCAAAATGGTACCTAAAGAATTATAATTGTAATTGTGAAAACTCCATATTTTATATTGTTTTC